>CM056596.1:8381835-8974335 GCA_029721355.1 Tegillarca granosa | reverse complement strand
ATGCTGGAGGGAGTTAAGGGTAGATATACTGAAAAAAACCATTCAAAGATGTGGGCAATTAGTAGGTCCATTAGGAGAAGCTTTAGGTAAAATTTTCGAGACAAACATTGTTTAGCAGGAGCTATACCGCCATAGGCGACGTGAATATAAGCGAGATCGAAACATCGAGACATTCATACTCATGATGAGGAATGAGAAACCATTTTTGATCAAATGTGGAAAACAATATCGATCTTTTGCAAAATTTAAACATATAGAAGATCCCAAACTTCCCGGTAAATACCTGCACAAAATGAAACAGTTGTCAGCAAATCTTTACAAGAGAAGGGGACAGGTGATAAACAAATAAAACAATCAATAAGAAAAATCCCTGTTATTTATATGGATTGTTGACATCATATAATACAGTACAAACGTATCAAAATTAACTCGAGATCCAGATCAAAGTCCAAAAATTACAAAGTAATTACTTTGAAAAATGAGTTGGGCAAATAAAGTAAAAACACTTGAACTTTTTACCAGGGAAGTGAGGCCGGGTGCTCCGGAAGGGTAAGCGCCTCCACCCGTCACGTGTCAATGTATTACCGAGGAGGAAAGGAACATGAAACTATTAGATGTCAAATATATCCAAGATAATCTCAGAAACCGAGACATCAAACTTATTGACAATATTGTAATGACGGCCACAGGACTTTTGCAGGGCTTTAATAAGCCTAGGCCTAAAATATCCTTGAGTCAACAATTTCTTTGTTAGCAGCTTGCTTCTTTGAATAAAATTCTGATAACTAGAACAAGCCCTTCCATAGCGTATCAGTTGTGAAAAAAAAAAGCCGCAAGCAGGGGGAAGCAGGTATATTGCCGCACAAAAATGGTAAGTTGACAAAAGAAATACTGAAGACACCAAATTTGTCATAAAGTTTCAAATGTAGCTTTTCTTGAGTGTCAAAATTGAGATATAAATCAAGACATGAAGCAGAACCAGATGAATCCGTCGTATCTTTAATTTCAAGTTTACCTGGATAGATGACATATACTTAGATTTCTGTAAAGCATTTACATATAAAACTTTAGCGGCTATGATTAAAAGTTGCTGAGGAAACTGTTACGAAAATTTTTAACCACTGATCATCAATATTGGACGACTATAGTTATACCTGTACCAGGTTATGTTACTAATAGCAACTTTGATAAGTGTCAAGGTGGTCCAAATCGTGGGAAGAACTTCCATTATAAGGTGAGTAGAAACTGATTTATTTATATATTTAATATTAATCTGTTTATTATATAAATTTATACTTTGATTGCGTAATGTGGATGCAATTTTAGTCTATTCTTCGAATTAACCAGTTATTACCGAATGATGCTCCTTTCCAAACTTTAGGCTAGATTTACCGTTTCGTTTCGCTAACCATATCTGTAATTTACAGTTGCTTCCAAAGATGGATACGATACAAACTTAAAGTTCTGCTATACATGGATAATCTTTTGCTGTAAGTCGGTTACACTGGTCTGTAGAAAAGCAGATTTTTTATTCAATTATAAGAGTCCGACGTTGGCACGATATCAAAAAACGTCTTGCCAGCGTCTCGGTTTCTTATTTAATAGGAGTAGTTAAAATTTAGATCCATTATTTTCAACTGTTTGGCTTATATATATTTATGTATCAAACTTTTCGGTCTTAGTGTCACTGATGAGGAATTAATTTCCGAAATGTGCACATCTGGCACATCAAAATTTAACGGGTATTTGTACTATATATTTATGTTGATGTATGTGTGAAAAAGGTATGGCAGTTATGTTCATAATGTTACATCCAACATGAACAATATCAATATCTAATCCCTTAATTGTAGAGGGTTAGGTGACTTAATGAAAAGGAGTAATGTTCTAAATTTTCTGATAAATAAAAACTTCAGTATTTGTTGTTTGCAAGATACTCATTTTACAGAAAAAGAATACAATTACATTAGGACAATATGGGGATATGATATTCATATTAGCTGTGGATAATCAAATGCTAGGGGAGTTGCCTTCTTATTTAATAATAATTTTGAATTTGAAATTTTAAATGAAATAAATGATAAAAGGGGGGATTTTCTTGAATTTCAATTGTCTCTTGAAAAGAAAATTAATGTTACCCTTATAACAGTCTATGGACCAAATAATGATACTACAGAATTTTTTGAACATATGAAATCAGTAATAGAAAAATATAATGATAATTTTTGTATTATTGCTGGGGATTTTGATCTTGTTCAATACACTGAACTTGATAATTAAAACTATAAACATATAACTAATCCAAAATCAAGACAACAACTTCTAAATATAAAAAATAAATGAACTTAGTTGACCCCTAGAGAACATTACATAAAGATTTCGTAAAATACACTTGGTTTGCAAAAAATCCCATTTAAAGAGCCCGGTTAGACTTTTTCCTTATAAATGAAGAGCTTTTATCACTAGTTATCACTGGTTATTGGACTGACCATTCAGCTATAGAATTAAAACTGAGGATTAATAATTTCGAAAAGGGAAGAGGTTTCTGGAAATTTAACAATAACTTACTTGCAGATGCAAGTTTTGTAAATAAAGTAAAGGATATTATTTTTGATGTTAATTATTATATCTTAATGATATTCAAAAAACATATTCAAATAATATCAAAGATGAAGATTTATGTTTTAAAATAAATGCACATCAGCATCTTGACCAAATACTTCTTCAAATTAGAGGCTATGCAATTTCCTGTTCTTCGTATAAGAAAAAGAAAAACAACTAATGAAATTGAAAATAGAATTAAGGAAATTGAATCATCTTTAAGAAAATAAAACAAAATTCTAAATGAAATTGAAAAATTCTATTTTACATTATATTCAAATTAAGACCATGAATTGGATGATGTTCATTTAGATCAATTATTACCACATTATGATATAAATAAACTAAATGGTAAAATGAAAGAATCACTAGAAGGACCTATCACCTATCAAGAAACATTGTTTGCACTAAAAATCATAATAAAAAAATGATTAATCCCCAGGCCCAGACGGTTTTACAGTAGAATTCCTTAATTTTTTTCTGGAACAAACTTCCTTGTGTTATGATAAACTCTTATAGATACAGTTTTGAAAGTCAGTCATTATCATATACACAAAAACAAAGAGTAATATCCATTTTACCGAAAGGGAATAAAAACAGAGAACTTTTAAAGAATTGGAGGCTCATTTCACTACTTAACGTGTCTTATAAAATCCTTTCAAATGTCATAGCAAATAGAATAAAATATGTTTTAAATTTTTTGATAAATGAGAATCAGAAAGGTTTTTTATCTGGTCGTTTCATTGGTGAAAATAACACGTATCATATATGACACACTGCAATATACAAATGAAAAACAGATACCAGGAGTACTTTTATTAGTTGATTTTGAAAAAGCTTTCGACTCATTATCTTGGAAATTTATAGAGAAAACATTAAAATATTTCAACTTTGGAGATGAAATTATCAAATGGGTAAACATTTTATATATAATGATACACAACTCTGTGTGATAAAAAACTGTTATTTCTCAATTTTTTTTTAATAGGACGGGGTTGTCGTCAAGGAGACCCAATATCACCTTATCTTTTCATTTTATGCGCAATTTAATGGGAAATATGTTCAGAAAAAATAAAAACATATAGGGAATAAAAATAGGAAAAATAGAAATATGTTTAATATCATATGCTGATGATACATGTGTCTTCTTAGATGGATCTGCTAAAAGCCTCAAAAGCTCACTGGATCTTCTGTTCCAGTTTGCGAAGTACTCCGGCTTGAAACCCAATATTAATTAAACAAAAGCGATCTGGATAGGCTCAAAAATTAACTGTGGTAAAACATTATGTAGTAACCAAAACATTGAATGGAGATCACGCCCATTTATTGTTCTAGGAATTCCCTTTTCAGTAAATCTATCTGAAATAAAAAAATGAACTTTGACACAACATACTTAGAAATTAACAAGGATATAACAACATAGTCCAAACGACAATTAGCCCCCTTTGAAAAATAACAGTTATGAAAACTCTACTTCTTCCAAAATTAATACATTTATTTTTAAGTTTACCTAACCCCCCAGAATCATATATAAACAATTAGAATCCCTGTTCTATAATTTTATCTGGAATAGAAAATGTGAAAGAGTAAGCAGAAAACAAATGAATACACATTAGGAGGATGTAAAATGGTGCATCTAAGATTTTTCATTAAGTCACTTAAACTTTCATTGATGAGAAAAATAAACAAAACAAAGTCTCTGATAAGTAAAATTTTTTGAACTAATGGAAACTACTTACTCTAATTTTCTTACATTTGGACGGGATTTGATAAATTTATTAAAAAATAAAACCAAAAACTCCTTTTGGAATGATCTGTTGTTCTCATTAAAAGAATTTAGGAATATTATTTATTGCAAGACTAAACATGAAAATAGCAATGTATTAAGATTTCCTATATGGTACAATTCAGAAATAAAAAAAAAAAATCAATTTTTATGACAACTGGCTCAAAAAAGGAATTACACGGGCTGGTATGTTTGTTTTATTATTAAAGATTTGTTTAAGGATGATGGGCTATTTTTAACATATTCTGAATTGTGTATAAAATATAACTTAAACATTCCATTTACAATTTATGAGGGACTAAAAAGTTGCTTGTTGTCGAAAAATCCTGTTCTGACAAAAATACAACAAAAGACCCAAAATGTAGTCATACCAAACTTTATATATTTCATTTACAATAGTTCTAAAGGTACTAAAGATATGTACAATATTTTCATATATACACTGTATAAAAAACCAAATAGTGAGTTGAAATTGGCAAATGAACTTAACCTACAGTACAATTTTAATTGGAACCTAAAAAATAAAAGAATATTCTCTTCCACAAAAGATACAAAACTTATTTGGTTAAATTATAAAATTATTCATAGAATAGTAGCAACAAACAAATTGTTGTTTTAATTGAAACCCCCTCTGAAAATGAAAACTGTACATTTTGTTAGAAATACAAAGATAATATTTGCCACTTATTTTTTTATTGTGAATTTGTAATAATAAAACAAATTTAATATTAACCTACCTGTCCTTGTCCATATCACAATCCCAAAAACAAAGTAAAAACTTTGCAAACTGGCAAAATATGTTATACACGTGAACTTCCATCAAGGAAGTGAGGTCGGGTGCTCCGGAAGGGTAAGCAACTCTAAGAAAGTTTTGGGATGATATTGAAAAATGGAATTCAGAAAAAAAAACTTATTTAAATTTCAATATAACAGTAAAAAACATTATTCTTGGACAACAAGAAACTGCCACAAAATACTAATGCTTCAATACAGAAAAATATAGATATTATGTTAAAGGAGAAACTGAAAATTTTAAAAACAGATGGAATATTCTAATTAATCTTTTTTTCTGATTAAAATGCCTATATTATTTTCAGTTGGAACTCGAGATATGTTTTGTCTTTTACATGCATATAACTATATCACCAAACCTTAAAGGTAACTTTTTTATAATGGCTAGCTACATGTAAAAGTCAATGAAATTCTATCTGTCATGTGCTACTTTTGAATTTCTATGAAATGATACATTCAAAAGTTTGTGTTTTTGAGTGTATTATTTCATGAAAATTCAAAAGTAGCGCATGACATATCTAAATTCTAGATATAATTTGTCTTGTACTATGAAATATATTTACCAGACATGTAGTATCTCTGTCATCTTGTATGTACAGTAAAACCTGTCTCAAAGATCACTACTCTATAAAGACCAGCTAGCATTAAAGCCAGTAAAATTTTTATCCAAATTCTAGATTTGTTCTGTTTTTGTTTTTGTTCACTATGGATACTGAGGTATTTTATGTGTAATATGTCAGTCACCATGTCTATACAGTCAATCCTGTCTTAAATAACACCATGTTGTAGAAGGCAAACGGAATGTTAGCAATGTAATTTGAGTTAGTATGTAATTTGAACCAGTAGATGTGATCTTTACAGACAGATTTGACAAAATATTCATATATTTAGCTGCAATTGGGACATTATGTTTAAACTTTAAATTTTAATGTCAAGTGTACAAAAAAGATCACATTGTTAATGGACATGACATGAACATGTGTAAATATGTGTTTACACTATTTTAAAGTACATAAAAGAATTATATGCATGGGATAATCAGTTATTTTAAAAACAAATATGGTGATAAAGATATATTTTGATTATATTCTGCCATACCGGAGTGTATGTGTGAGTTTTGTGTGAGTATACGAGTGTGCAAATGGTGTAATTTGTTATTTATTTGTAAAATCATGAAAAATTTAAATAAAAAAAAGACCGTAGATGTGGCCTTTCGTTGTCTAATGATTCCGACTTCGTCACTTTTAAGAGCAGACTTGAAAGGAATGTTTATTGTTATAATCACGGCGACGTGTGTTGTGTACCATTTGACCAGGCACAACATGAATTCTATCTCCTCGCTCTTCACTTGCAGCATATAAACTTGGTTGCACAACGTTTTTCTGTAAGGCTTAGATAATACATGTGTGCATGGCTGGAAAAAAAAGATGAAATAAATATAATGAATTGAAATTACTTTGATTTTTGTCTAAAATCGAATATATTAATTACGTCGGAATTGGGCTTCTATGCTTTGTCTCCCATATTGCACTCCACTCGATGTCAGTATATGGGGAGAAACGAGACGGTAATATTTTGCGGTGTAGGTTAATATCAGAGGGTAAATACTACTTATCATAAGCAACAAAATGTGTAGTTGGTTATAAATTTATATTTTAGGATAATGGTAGTTCGGCGACTGATGTGTACCTACCACCACCCCCATCCATCTTTACGGCGTCCGGTTCGCCATAATTTTAGTCATTTTAAGAATCATGATGTTGTTTCTTTATAGATAAAACTTCAGTGTAGATGTGTCAATGTTAATACCTGATTGTTCATTAATAGTGTCTACCAATAAATACGATTTCGATGTTTCTTTACATATACGCTGAAGATTTCCACTACAAAAAATGCTTTCCGTGACCCCAACATAAACCTACGCATTGCGACATTTTTGGAGCGTATTTTTAAATAATTGCACCATTTTGATTTTTTCGAATTTTTCACAATAGATACATACTGTCGTAAACTAATTATCTGCAAATTACTCTTTTCTGTTGCAATTAGATTGAGGTAATACCTTAGAATGACTGGACTATTTCTTGAAATACACGCGCGTTTATTCTTCCCAAAATATATAACGCTCAAAACGAAAATGTGCAATAACAAAAATGTTTAAATCAAAAGGAATTTAATATAACCGATTTCATTTAATTACATCTTGAAAGACAAACGTTGCAACTTTCCAGAAATATCGCTTTATATTCTTTATTATAATACTGTAACAAAACTTCTAACGGTTAGGCTTAGGATTTTTTGGAAACAGACGATAAAACATCATTACAGTACAGGCCTGTCGAAAGTTTAACACTGGACTGACGAAAAGGAGCCGAGACTCGGCTGCCGAGGGGCCGAGCTGTGGACAACTAGTGGCCGAAAAGTTGTCAACTCTTGGCCCTTCGGCAACAGAAGCTGTCCACAGCTCGGCTACTAGGTAACCGGGTCTCGGTAATTCATTCGGCTCGTCTGCACTTTGAGCTGTCTACAGTTTGGCAGTTCATTCGGCCTCTCGATAGTTGAGTCTCGGGCACTAGTGATTGAACAATTTACATCTGAGAGAGATTTATTGTATATAATAATAATAATAATAATAATAATAATAATAATAATAATAATAATAATAATAAAAATAAAATATATCATTCGATAATGATAAGGACGTTCAAATTAAATAGATAAAAGAAATAATAATAAATGTTATGTAAAAATAAATATAAAAATAATAAATAAATAAATAAATAAATAAATAAATAAATAAATAAATAAATAATGAATGAATGAATGAATGAATGAATGAATGAATGAATTACCTGATAGGTGTGTTTTGGACGGCCACTTAGTTGCCGTAACCGACCAAAATTCTTAAAGGTGACTTGTAGTTGTGTTGATTTTAATTATTGTTTCATCTATAAAAATGCAATTGTCCAAATTTTCTCTTGTATTATAGCACCTTCTTGCAAAATTTAAATGTTTCGGTTTATTTGCATCCCCGACTATTTAACAGCATTTGGCGTTTTCGTGTGTCCAGCCAAGTACTCATCGTGCTCACAGTTGTTAAACTCACATCCAAGTCAAACTCTTTATTTAATTTCAAAACTAACTCAGGTGCTGTAGTTTCAGAATCTAATCTTTTGGTCTATAAATGCTAATGGTTTCTCTTCAAACTCTTTTTCAGGCCTTTCACATCCGTTCGTATAAAACGCAGCAGAAACTTGTTCACTGACACTGTTGATAAATGAATATTATCTTATCTACTAATTTTCCTACTGGTCTCTCTTTAACTTACTCCAGAGTTGATAATCTCAAGTTTTGCTATCTAAAATACGACGATAAACATGTAACTGCAGGCCGAAAAGGTGCCGAGCAGTTGAAAAATGGCCACAAAACAGCCGAGCGATGGACAGTACCTGCTGAAAAGGTACCGAGCTGTAGATTACTATTGGTCTAAACATAACTGCCGAGGGGCCGATAGAAGCTGCTGAGTCGACGCTAATTCCGAACTGAAGTGTAAAACTTTCGATAGGCCTGTACTGTTAAAACAGGTAATAATATAATTAGACAGAAAGTTTTTGACAGCCAACTGTTTGTAATGCTTATGTTAATATGCAGCAGTTTAATAAGTATTTTAAACAAAAATCAACGCTTTTTGCACAAAAGTTTCTTTCAAATAAATATGTATTCAGTTGCTATTGGTCAAATACATCATAACAAAACCCAAAAGGTTACAATGCTTTTAAATACAATGCAATGTTTCATCTACTTTGTATTTAATAATAGAAATTTGTATGATAAAACGAATTAACCTCGGTTAACCTACACAGTTAAAAATAACCTCGGTTAACCTACATAGTTAAAAATTACCTCGGTTAACCTACATAGTTAAAAATTACCTCGGTTAACCTACACAGTTAAAGTTGGTACGAGAAAAATCGTCTTATGTTAATATATATTTGATCTAGTAAGATCACATTTCATATATAGATGTGGAAAATGTGGAACGGACAAAAATTCACACAGTCGGACATACAAACACGGTGATTCTTATACACTCCGCACTACTACTACTTCTAGTAGTAGAACTGTGGCTATCAGTACAACTACTAATTATTCGACCACCACTACTTCCACAACAACAATAACAACCACTACTACTACTGCTACTACGACTAATTATAATAATAATGATGATAAAAATAAAAATTAATGATAAAAACAATAATTCGTCAAGTAAATAAAAGAACCTCCCATAAATAGACGGTTATAAGTTATAAAACTCTTAAATGTTATGGGATAAGACAAAACGTTAGAATGAACCTTTTTGGAAGAGGTAAAACAACAGGATTAAAGTAAGATCCTGAGCATTGACATTTGATCCTTGACCACATTTTGGAAGTAATTGTACGAAAATGTCAAAACTGAAAGCCAATGTCAATATTTGTTCAAATAAAGTTATGATGATTTTATGGCATATAACGAAAATTTAAAATTTTAAAGCAATAACTCGCGTGTAATCTGTTTTCGATAAAATTCAGAGAAAGGAACAAACCAAAGACACAAGACTTAAAGAAGCCAATTATTACACAAGATTTTCAAAGTTCAAGTTGTAAAAGCGTAGAGGTAAGATAATGTAATTAATATTTGACCTTTACTTCTTATTGAGGTTAATTTTAAGAAAAAAGCAAGAAACGATATAAGATTTTTCTCCAACCGGAAAAAGAAAAAGGAAAAGTATCACTCAATATATCCTTTGCCTATTTAGTTAGTCATGTTATTGCTAGAATCAGAACTTAAATATACAAATCCGATATAAACTTCGGGATTGCTTTAACTTTTGTCCAATAGATACAGAGGAAAAGTAGAAAATGTGTGACACTCACATATGCATACTTATGTGCTCTATGCTTTTTAAGCTTAAATGGCATGCTTCTTTTCATTATATCTTGCATCGATAGTATAAGAAAAGGAGAATGCCAGAAGTTGAAAAAAAAGAGTTTTTAAGACACTGAAATCCAACGTGTCCTTGTAAATTGATATGTACTTCAGCTCTGATTGTTGATTAATTGCTAGGTTGGTTTTCTTTATACTCTTTAGTTCAGATATCGACAGATTCAGAACTTGCATACTTTAAAACATTTTGGTAGATTCTTATTTATCACTTAATCTCGCACTATCTCAATTACGTTTTTTTTAAGGAAATCCACATAAAGTAATCGGTATTTCATACAAAACAATTTTGTACTGGTTACATATTCAAAACACGTACTTTTTAATATAAAAATTCTGTAAATAATGGCAGTTATGATTGATGACAGTGTCCTTTGTACTGTTAAGGGGTAATGAATCGGTTACAAGACATTTTAAAGTTTTTATGCATTTTCATAAGTTACACATCAAAATTAAACAGGTATTTTGTAGATATTTAGTACCACCAAATGACAACCGCTGCCGATGGGTTTAAATTACCAAAACGCAGTAGTTAGTATTTTGTGCTGGCAGAAACTGTACAATGTAGCAAAATTTAATTTTTTAAGCTAGGTTTGGTTTAATAAACAAGGCGACGTTACTGAAAAATAAGTGAGTATGAGAGTTTTCCGCCAAGTCAACAATTTTCAGTAATATCGAAGCAGTCAGTTCTTTGGTGGTAAAAGAAAACTGGGGTGCCTGTAAAAACTGTTTACCTTAAGTAAGCGAACTGACTATTCTTTTTACATAATAAACTGTCCCGAGTGGAATTCGAACTTAGAGGTCGACAGGCACTTTTATCTTTCAAGACATAATTTAGACCACGCGGCTAACGATACCCTTTTGGTAAAATTAAAGCTTAATGTAGGCTGGAGATAAAATAAAACATATGTGATAGAATTAATTGTATATCAAGAAATTAAGAAAACAGTAAAAAGAAACCGTTTTCTAATATGATTACAATATTTGTGGTCTACCCTAGGTAGCGAATGATAAGTTGAAACAGAAATATAACAAACCCATGTCATTCGCAAAAAAATAAATTATAAATAAATAAATAATTAAGATTTCCTATCCGTTCTGGTGGTATAATGCTCGTGTTTGTTTTTTACCGAATAGAATACGTAGAATACATTCGTTATTGAAAGTCAAATATAATGTATTTGGATTAGGAAAGGTATTTTTGTTGGACGTCAATTCATAATTTTGTTTAAGATTTTCTTTAGAATTGATATATCATGTACTTGTTTGAAATTACAAATTAAAGGTATCAGTTTTCTTTTTTTAAATTAAATAAAAAAAATACATAAAAACAAAATAATATAAAATAATATAATTAAATAAATAAAGATTACGTGGGATTGTAACAAATAATTAAATAAAATCTCTCTCTCTCTCTCTCTCTCTCTCTCTCTCTCTCTCTCTCTCTCTCTCTCTCTCCCATTATGTATGTGGTATATATTTTATCTGCCTTTACTGTGTTTTGTGTAGTGAATCTTATAACAGTTGTATATTACTAATTTTTTTATACATATGGTTTCATTTAGTATTTTAACTGTTAATTTCAGGGACTGGGATACTTAGAAAAGAGACTTGATGTATTAATTTACCTTAAATGCAAAAAAATACAATTTATATTGTCTACAAACACAAGACCAACCCCTTCCTTTAAGGGTCCTTAAAGCCATTCCATCTTTAACGATCTTTAATGGACCTTAAAGGTCTCTTTAAGGACATATTTAAAGATCTTTAAGGAGACTTTAAGGATCCTTAATGTAACTGAAATTTTAAGGATCTTTAAGGAGGCTTTAAGAATCCTTAAAGATGTTTCATAAAGCTCATTTTTTTCAAATATTAATGGAACGATGGCTATAACATTCATTCAGTTAAAACGTATGATTTGTGTTTAGTATATTTTGAATTTTTATAGTTTATACGACATAGGAGACATAGAAAACGCCTGTCTGAATTCTAGTTTCTAGTTTTTGTAGAGAAGCCGTATGTAGTTTCCAAATAAGACTTGTTTCTTAATTCATAGATGAATTAGATAACAAATGTGCAGTTTTCACAGTACAGGTAAACAACCCGTGTTTTAATCAGATCGGCAGTAAGCATAAAGTAATTAACGGTATTTGTTAATTGTAAACAGCAGTACTTGTTTGATTATAGATCCCAGGTGATTTCACGCGCAGCTTTTGACTTTGATGTTCAGTTTCTTATCTAGGTAGGAGATCACTATGAAGTCAAATAATATGTCAAAATGGTTACCTAACCCTGAACTCTGGGTGTTGGAAATAATTTTAATAATAATTTCGGAAGTGATTTTAAGAGACAATTTTAATATTAAAATATTAAAACATACATTAACTAAAGAAATAAAAGTAATCGCAAAATAATCTTCTAAGCATGTCTTATATTTTATTATTTTATTTTATTTTATTTTATTTTATTTTATTTATTTTTTTTTTTTTGGGGGGATAGTGTTATGCATATATGCAAATAAAGCATGAGAGAGAGAGAGAGAGAGAGAGAGAGAGAGAGAGAGAGAGAGCACATTTTAGTGTCTTTGAATTGACATATTTGTATATGGAACTGACACATGATGATATCGGATTTCGAATAATTTCGATTCCTAATGAAGAAGAGTTGGTAAAGCAAATATTTAAAATAAAATAAGAACATTAGGGAAAAGGTTATTCTTTTCAAACATGAACAAGTTACGAAGTGAACATATTGAAGTAAGAAACCAGTCACAGAAGATAACCATTAACTGAAAAACTTTACCCAGTTGGATGTGAATTCTGCAGTCAGGATAGAGTTCAGTGGAATAAAGGCGATAACCTCTCTCTCTCTCTCTCTCTCTCTCTCTCTCTCTCTCTCTCTCTCTCTCTCTCTCTCTCTCTCTCAATGTATTCACTTCCCGATCTTGTTCTCTCTCTCTTAAATAGTTTGGACTAAACCCCCCCCTCTCTCTCTCTCTCTCTCTCTCTCTCTCTCTCTCTCTCTCTCTCTCTCAGCATATTAAGTCTGCTCTCTCTCTTTAAAATATTCAGTTTTCGCTGATCTTCCTATATCTTTATCTCTCTTTCCCTCAATGTATTCAGTTCCCGATCTCTCTCTCTCTCTCTCTCTCCTTCTCTCTCTCTCTCTCTCTGAAACACAAATGGATACCATCTCTCTCCCTTTCTGAAATATTCAGTTTCCGCTAAACCCCCCCCCTCTCTCTCTCTCTCTCTCTCTCTCTCTCTCTCAGCATATTCAGTTCCTTTTATCTTTCTTTAAAATATTTAGTTTCCGCGTATGCCCCTTATCTATCTGTCTCTCCCTCAATGTAATCAGCTCGCTCTCTCTCTCTCTCTCTCTCTCTCTCTCTCTCTCTCTCTCTCTCTCTCTCTCTCTTGTACATTGAATTCTTGACTTGCCCGTAAATGAATTTGAAAAAAAACAGCTCTCCCTTTCTATATAGTCAATTTCTGACTACTATTTCTTTCTGTATTTAATTCGCAACTTGACGGTGAAAAATAGAAAAATATGTAATCCCTCCACACACACACACACACACACCCCGGAAATTTCTGAATGATATTACTAGTACCTTAGTATATTATGTGTACTGCAGATTCCAGAAAAAAATTACTGTTAATATTTTTGGTTGACAAATAGACTCCGAAAAAACATATTTATTAATTTATTTATTCAATGAATTAATTATTTTATTTTTATTTTATTTTATTGAATTATTCATTTATTTATTTATTTATTTTAGACATTATGGCCAATTATTTAATTAAAAAGCTGCTTCTTCTGTATCAATAACATCTAATTATTACATATAAATAATAATAATTTTCAAGTAAAAGGAGTTAGAAAGAACAGATGTCATCAACATTAATTAATTAAGCGATTAATACACTTGATCATCAAACATCATGATGTTAGAGATACTTGTATATTACACGTAATTTTGGAATGCATTTCTATCAAAACATATTTTATCTAATGCAATGAAAATTCTATATATAAATAAAAATGATGACTGAAGCAAATTATATATGAAATTTTTATAAAAATAAATAAAAAATACTCATTTTGATGAAAATTTTGATTAGAGCCGTATATACAAAGCCAATGGGAATACCAATGTATTTTCAATTCATATACCACTAATTCAAGAGGGGTTGCAATATTTAAAATAATATTTTTGAATATAAAATCCATACAGTAAAAATGATTGTTCTGGGAAGTTGTTGATAAAACAAACATACCAGTCCTTGTCCATATCACAATCCCAAAAACAAAGTAAAAATTTTGCAAACTGGCAAAATATGTGATACACGTAAACTTTCATCAAGGAAGTGATATTAGACCTGAATATAAATGAGAAGATTTACTTTCGACAATATATATGGACCTAATGAAGACCATGAACATTTTGGTGAAAAAACTGTTTGCAGATATTGAAAAAATTGAAAATAGTTATACTGTAATTTGCGGGAATTTTAACTTAGTTCTCGAACAAAATCTTGCCACAAATCTTTAAAGAATATATAAAAAAGAATTTATACTTGGAGGAAAAGAAATTCCTTAAAACAAGCAAGATTAGGCTTCCATCTAATAAGCAACAATTCAATTCAAGATGTAGACAATGGTAAAATAGAAAAAAGTTACATATTTGGTAGTAGTATTCTTACAACTCCATAAATTCAAACGGGGACCAGACCTGTGGAACTTCAATAATTCTCTCTTAAATGATTATAAATATGTTAAAACAATCGAGGAGCTTATTGCGAAAATAATGATTCAATATATTATAACAGTTTAAAATAATGAAAATAAAATAACATATAAGACAGTGAATTACAGTTTAGAATCGATGATAAATTATTTTCGAAATCTTACTTTTAGAAATAATATCTAAAACAATATCATATTCTTCCTTTAAAAACAAACAGAACAAATTAAATGAGAGTGAACTTATAGAAGAAATAAGCAAATTGCAACAGGATGATAATACTATACAATTTAATATCGTGGAAAAACGTGAAGAATTAAAAACGATCAGACAAAATAGAACGAAGGGGCATTTGATAAGATCCAGGACTCATTTTAAAGATCATGAGAAAAACCAATTAAATATTTTTATGGCCAAGAGTCTAGAAATTACACAAATTAATTAATATGAAATTTAGAGACAGAAAGTGGAAATTCGATAACGAAGTAGAATGATATACCAAAAGAAGTCAGAAGCTTCTGTGGAATTAATATTCTTCAAGAGACAGAAAAAATAATGATAATCTGTCTTATATCTTACAAAATTGTTCTTTTAAAAATTAAGTAATCAAGAAGCTTTAGTGTTGAAGGGGATAATTATATAAACAAAAGCGCTTGAATTTCTTAAGACTATGAAAAACAATAAGAGTCCGGGTTCTGATGGCTTTAGTTCCGGATATTTAAATTTGTTTATGTTTGAAAAATATAGTGATTTTTTTAGTCCGTGCAATAAAACAGTTACGGAATAATATGAGATAGAAATATGTTAACAATAACACCCACACACACACACACACACACACACACACACACACACACACACACATATATATATATATATATATATATATATATATATATATATATATATATATATATATATATATATATAACTAGAGACCTAGTAGTTTTTTAAATGCCTTTTACAAGATTGCAAGTGGGTATATAGCAAACCGAATAAAAAAGTATTAGGCAAACTTTTAAATAACGATTTTATAACTGTTTTTCTAAAAGCCGGTATATTAGAGAAAATAGAAAATATAATATTAATTTATGATATTATTATGCGCTATACTATAATTCCAATTCAGCGGTCCTAAAAAAAGGTTTTGTCTAAAGTTCCCTTTAGACAGAGGATGTAGACAAGGCGATTCTATATCGGCTTACATATTCATTTTTTGTGCAGAGGTAATGTACATACTACTAAGAAATTAAAAAATATTAAAGATACTGAAATAAACGAAGAGGAATATAAAATTTCGCAGTATGCGGATGACATTCTATTTTAGATGGGTCTCTCAAGTCTCTGAACAGTGTGCTTCAAATATTAGATTTATCTGCTCAGTTGTCTGGATTATGCATTAATATTTGTAAAAATAAAGTTATATGGATAGGGAAGAAAAAATTCTTAAGGGAGGTATATCATCACGACAGATGGAAGTTAGAATGGGGGTCTGATAGTTTTATCTTATTAGGTATTAACTTTTCAGTTGACTTAGTTAAGATATATGATTTAAATTACAAACCAATACTCTAGAAAATGAAAAATATTATGAATCTTTAAAGCAAAAGGAATTTAACAGTTATTGTTAAAATTACAGTATTAAAACATTAGTTATTTTTCAAATCATCCACTCACTTATTTCCCTGCCCAACCCATGATTTAAATTTCTTGAGGAGTTAAACAAACTTTATATGGCAATCGAAGATAGAAAAAATTAAACAAAATACATTGAATATGAAATGGGGCGGTGGTTATTATAAATCATAATTGTTTGATTGATAATTTTTAATGAATCAAAATGGAAATATCCTTTGAGTCAGTAACATATACAACAAACAAAAAATTACAAGTTTTAAACGATCTTATCAATTTACTGATGAGAAAAAACCAAAAATTTGTTTTGAAAAGATGTTTTGTACAGCTTGAAAAAAGTACAAAATAAGATAAAAATATAAGACAAAGACAACTAAGAATTACATAACATATGGTATAATAAAGATATAGTGATAAGGGGGTAAAACACTATTTTATATCGAATACTGGACAGCTGTACATAAATGATATTTTAGACGAAAATGAAAACTTCAAAAGGGTTTATAAAATTAAAACAATTTTTGGAATGTTCTTCTTTCATAAAAGCAATTAAAGTCTTTCTATTTAGAAATGATACGAACAGTGTGGCTTGTAAAGCACTACAACCTTTAATTTCCCAAAGTGTTAAGGTCTTGACAACCCACAAGTCAGGTGTCAAGTCATGGTATGATTTATCTCAAGAACAATGGGAAATAAATTACATGATATATTTTAAATGCAGCCTAGAAACTGTTGTACAGTCGCTACAAAATAGAACCTTGGACAGACTTTTGGATACTAATTCACTTTTACACTAAGTAAAAAATACTTAAAAGATCATAAGAAACAGTTTTAAATTCCTATATTAAGTGTTTAAATGGAATACATGTCCATTTTAGTATTGACTTTTGATGGAAATTTTTAAAAATTGTTTATTGGGACCGATGTATTGCAATTTGAACATACCATATTTAACGTTAGCTTATGTGAATTAACTCCCCTATCTATGACGTCACAAAGGAACACCCGGGAACTACTCATACGGTTCATTGACCACGCTTCATATCAGTAATTTAAAATGGCATTCAGACAAGAGGAGGCCGACTTAGATGAGGAATTGATTGAAGATGATTACGATGATATACCGGATATAAATTTATGTATCAACTTTCAACCCTATATGTATGAACCAACGTTTAATAATGGGGATGAAACTCGGACTTCAAGCAACGATTCGTCAGATAGCGATAGTGATAATGGTGGGGATACCCAAGCTCTGCCTGTAGATCGATGGTAAAATTTTATCTTCTTTTGAAAAATAATTTTGATTTGTTACTAAACTTTCAATATTTATTTGTTAACTTCGTTTGAACTTGTCGATATGGTATTTATTGTTAATTCGGTACCCTACGTAGTTTATAAGAATCAACTGTTTAGAATTTTGTACTTACCGACCGGCCTTTCTGTTTTCATCGCAAATCATTATAAAAAATATTATTCCCACCCAGTCAAATGTTGTTTGCTTGGATTATTTAAATAATAGCGAGAGCATTTTCTTTGGTGTGTTTGCAATAATACCTTTGACTTTGTCCATGGCTTCATGCCTTTGTCGGTAACGTTTAATCAATGCCACTGTCTGTTACTGACTCGATAGTTCATATATTTTATGAACAAAATATTTACTCTTTTTGTGATATTCTATCATCAACCTTTACAGAGGGTTGGTCAAAAATTTGTTTGAACAATGACACACTAATAACAGACCAATAAGTGGTCCTGTAGAATGTGTGAAGACTTGCAGACTAGCAATATCATGAGTATGAAAAGTACTAATAAAGATTGCAGTTTGGTTGTGGACCATTTTTATTGTGAACAGAACTCAGTTGCAGTAGCTTTTTTAACAGGTTTTAGGTTGGAGAGTTGGCAATAATCATGAACAAAAATCCTACCTTCACTTATTGTTTCATTTTAGTGTCTTATGCTACATATTAGCTTCTATCAATGCAAACAGTTTCACTTATATGTGTGTTACTTTTTTAGGTGTTCATGTGATAACTGTCTAACAATGCCAACTGCTTAGGAATGCCTCTGTTGCCATTCTATGTCTGAGGTGAGAAAAGAAATGAATGATGGAAATGCCAAGTGCATGATTCACCATGAGGGCTTTATTGCAAACTGTTTGAACCGCCATGTACTTAAAGCTTCTTTTTACGAATATATTGAATATAATGGAAGACCAGATGAACCAGTCCATGAGTAAGTTAATTAGTAACAACACTGATGTACAAATTCTCAATTTATTGCAAAAAAATCAAAACAAAATTTTTTACAATTTTTATAACAATCAATAACAGCAGTATACCGGTATTTGTTTACTTCACAAGGAAGAAACATTATCATATTATCATTCATGACACCATGGATTTATAAAAAATTAACTTTGTTTTTTTTAATTGCTTCTGTAAATAATGTCGTCAAAAAATTAAATAATGTTTAAAGCAAGAGAAAATGTCTGATATAAAATTTCCTTCTTTGTCTTGGTTACCATGTAGCATTTATAAATATATTGTATTTATATATCCTAATGTTACAATTAAATTGACATTTACTTTCTTTTGTAATTTTTAGAGGACATACAGACACATAGCATATCGTCGGTTTGTCAGATGGATATGGGGTTTTTTGGGAAGAAAAAACAGAAAAATCTTGCCATCATGTGCAGTAAATGCAATAAGAAATCAGTTTTCATCTCAGCAATATTGTGGTTTCCAATACCCAGCATGAAAATGAACTTTTTACAATAACCACTGTGAAACTTAAGTACTTTAAATTATTAATTTTCAACTGTTTCGCTTATGTATTTTTTCTATCAAACTTTCCGGTCTTAGTGTCACTGATGAGGAATGAATTTCTGAAATGTGCACATCTAAAATACATGTAAAATACAGCATTGTGAAATATAGTAGTATTAAACGCTGATATTGTGGATTCAAGCTACAAACATGACTGCATACATACATGCATACACACATTGGTACACATGCACCATCTTCTTTCTATGGAATTATATTTATATTTGAATGAGATAATTTTGTATAAAGATGTTTAAACGTTTTAATCAAATCCAAGATAAACTGTAAAATTGACAGATTTTCTCGCTTACCTTTTTTTATTGTACTTTTTATGATGTTTTAATCATAAATATGACATTGTAGCATAACACAAAGGTATGACTTATTCAGAAAAGAGTTTGGTCGGAAAACAAGTTAATATGAATTGATTAATAGACATCATGTAAACCTTAACATGTACAGAACGCTATCAGAGGCTAGATTTCTCCCATGACGGTATTACGACAAATTGTTTTTTAGAAGAGAAAAAATCCCCTTTTTTATCAAATGTTATTAGGAATTCTCTTTCTCAATGTACATTACATAAATCATGTTAACAGTACAAACTAAAGGAATAACTAAAAAAAATATAATAGGCAAACACGGAATGTTATTATTTGATTAAAAAGGTTGTTTAAGTAATGATAATGATAATAATAATAACTTCTTTGATTATCGATTTTTCCTTAATTGCCTATAAATCATATGTAAAAAAAGATAGATATGCTCTATAAACCTTTAAATTGTTTTTTTATAATAATTTGCACAAATTATAATTACGGGTCATTCTAGATTACAGTATTCGCACCACTAAAATAAAAATATTTGCTTCTTCTCTGAATCAATCGTCTTTAATTCACATTATAAGTGTTACCATGTTTTTTAATGTATCAATTTTAAAAACAAAACTATGTTGTAGAAAAAGAAAGAAAATATTTTTCAAATGTTAAAAAGTAAATTTGTTAGAAGTGTTTTGAAACCAAATATTCACATTACGCAAATAACGATCATTCTATGTGTAAGAATATTGTATATAATTAGTTTTAACTTTATTCTGTTTATCTTATTTTCTTGTCAATTTAAATTCCCTCCATTTATTGCACATGTACAGAAACATTGACCATACTTATCTACATATTTTTTAGTGTCTAACATTGATAAGAGTATTTACAAACACAAGTACAGAAACACAGATGAATAATGATGTTCAAAATGAAAGTCAAGATTAAAAAACTTGAATGTAGTTCAGTTTAAAATAAAACTAACACATTACTGGGTTGACGATTTTTGAAAATTAAAACCAATAGGATATTATATATTTTGTTTAATAGAGGATTGATGAAGGAATGATTGGCTTATCAAACTAAAAACAACAAAGTCTGTAACTGGAAAAACAGGTAAATGTAACACAATTATACAGGTCCTTGTCTAAATCACAATCTATATATGCAAAACATTATCTTTTAAGTGATTCGTGTAACTTTAAATTCAAATAAAACTAAAACACCCACATAGGGCAGGTTTTGCTTTTAAAAATAATTTTGGAAGTAGTAAGAACAATGTTGCTTCCCTGACTCAAACAATCAAAATCAAAATAAAATGTTCCTGTTAAAAAATCTTATCCAGTTATTTTTTGTATAAAAAAAGATCTAGAATTTTATTGTTTCAATATTGTTTAAATTAAAAAGACAGTTATGTGATCAAAAAGTACACAGTTCATTTAGAAAAACACAGAATCTCTTTAACTGACTTGATTTGTCATTTTTTTATTTTTATTTTTTTTATCGTTTTATTTCAAGATCACGTCAAAAATGCATCAACAAAAATGACAAGCTATCATCAAAAGCGGAGTGTTTAAATAATCTAACAGTTTGATGAAAATCCATTTTGGTGAAAAGAAGGTAAGTATTAAAGTGAAATTTGAAAAATATATTTGATTCAACATAAACTATAACAAATGCATGAAATAAGCTTAAACATTATTGATATATTGTGCTCATTTTAATTTCAATTATTCTCAAGTATTTATATTTTTAAAAAAATCAATATTCACCTTGATACGTTTTGTAACATAAAAAACAATAACAATATTTCTAACTATGTAATGTACATTATTGCATTCTGACAGATCAGTAAACATGTCTTTGGTTCCATCTGTTTTAGTTAATATTTAACAAAAGTACCTGTTTTATTTTGCTGTGTCATATAAGCACACTTCGGAAATTTTTTCCTCATCAGTGACTCAAGGAGCCGAAAAAGTTGATAGATAAAAAACATAATCTAAACATTTTAAAATTAATGAATTCAAAGTTCCAAAATTATATGAATCCAGTTAAGGAGGGCTTTGCATGAGGAAACAAACCTTAGTTTTAAATTCATTTTAAAAAAATTAAGACGGCTAAAAATTTTGATATAAAGCAGGTTTTATGACAGCACAAAGTACTGCCTACTGAGTTATGGATACAGCCGGGGAGTTTTGCTCTTCCAGCAGCGGTTTCCGTCAATCTTATACATTTTAAGTAATTATAATAGGTTGATGAAAATAAAGACCCTATTAGAAAAGATATGATTTTATAAAATAGAGAAATTAAGTCGAACAATGCACTTTAGAGTTTAGTTTATGTTTTTCATGTAATAGAATCGTAAATATAAAATCCCCTTTAAATTATGCGGTAGCTCAGTTGGTAAAGTGCCCGATCGGTAAGTGGGAGATCGTAGGTTCGAACCCCGACCGGGTCTAAATCACAACTTGAAAGTGGAAAGTGACTGTTCTTCCGCAAAGCACTCGGCATTAAGAAATGAATGTCACGGTTCTTTCTAATTGGAACTTGAGATAAACGAGGTCGGAATTATGGCAGGATAAGAACCCTGCTGTATAATGGCAATGGACAGGCAAAATTTCTGCACTTTCGCATATAGCTGGCGACGTCTCGATATAAGTGAAATACTCTTGACTGGGACGTTAAGCACTTACTCAACTCAACTTCTATAATCGTGTAGATATGTGGTCTGAGAGAAAATCGTTTTTTCAATATTTCAATATATGTAAATGCAACAACATTGTCTTACATGAAGGTGTTCTTTAATTATATTACAACATTATGTAGGCATTTGTATTTATCGTTCTGTTTTGAAAAATGTTCTTTCTATATACATGTATATTTTATTTAAATTATGTAAAAAGGCATAACGAAAAAGGTTGTCTGTTGAGCTTTTGTCATATAATTCTCTCTCTGTGTAAACAGTTAATTTTATCTGATTTCAATTATTTCTTGTTATTTCTATAACAGAATTTTTAAGACGTAAACTGATTAACAATATTAATTTACAGCTTTCACAAATTTATCACATTTAAATGTAACATGTATCTGTGATATATATTAATAAATTCACATATAAAGAAAACAGATGAAATAAACAGTTCCTGAATTTTATTCTAAATTTGATATCAATATGATTAAAGTTTAATATATTTACAAAAATCTTTATAGTAAGGACATATTTGATGTAAAGGGGAATCAATTGCAAAAATTAAACACGCGAAAATAATTTAAAGGGTTTAACTCCCCGATACGCGAAAATTTCAAAACGGAAAAAATTCCAAGTATACGTTATCAAAGGAAATACTCGCCATCCTTGTATTTAGTATTTGATTCCTTGAGAAAGTACTAGACTGACTTGTTTTTGTGTCTGTCTTTGAAAAGATGACATCAGAAAATGGCCGACACTCCGTAATTTTGGCAACTTTTATCTATATCTTTAATACATAATAATAAAAAGATATTACTCAGAAATGGTATGGCCGCTTGTTTCTTAGCAAATTACGTTCATTCTACTGTCATGTATCAACTAAATTAGGTATGTTTTCATAATCACTGATTTTTGTTAACTTACATCTGGCAAGTTGAAATTCTTATTATTCTGTTAACTGTTAAGATATTCAAGGATTGTAGGTGTCATTTTAAAGACTTATCCAAATGTTTTATATCTGCATTTAGTTTTATTAATAATAATTCATTTATAATTAAGATAGAGATAATGAAAATTTGCTAATTTTAAGTTAAGGAAAATATTAGTTAAGGAACGATTGTAAAACCGGGGCCGTCTAAAAAATAAACTTAAAATGAACACAATCTTAAAACTGATCTCGTGATCCGTACGTACAATTTTTGCATGCATCGCCAGATATAATAATTTTTGTTTTATGTATCAAAATATCATGACAAAGTTTGTTTTGTGAATATTTGTATATTTTACACGGGTCACTAGTTGATATGATTGGTAATCTATTTTCTATGACAGTTCATAGATAAATCATACGTCAATGCCAACCTCTATGTTTTCTTTTTTTATCGTTGTATATCAAAATTTATAACGTAAATGTATACATGGTAATTTTTTTTTTGTTTCATTCCTAGATTTGTGATTTTGTTTATTCCTTGCGTCATTATTCATAATAATTTATCATATATTTTATTATTTTTCATTTGCAATATCAAGTTTATCTACAACCAATTGATATAAATCCCATTTGTTATATTCAGTTATAGGTATTATTGAAGAAGACATGGATTGTAAACATTTGGGTATTTTGATCCTATGCCTAGGTGTAATTAATCAAGCATCTTCTTTTACGGGCGAGGAATGCCAACAACCGATACCTAAAAGCTGCCATTATATAATAGGTATGTTAAATCTGTAACGATTATTTGGATTAAGAGAGAGAAAGAGATAAAGAGGGGGAAAGAGATAAAGAGAGAGAGACTAAATAAATAAATTTCATACTTGATGGGCACTATAATTGTTATTGTACTGGGAACGTTACATGCTATATATATATATATATATATATATATATATATATATATATATATATATATATATATATATATATATATATATATATATATATATATATAAAAAATAAAACAAACATACCAGTCCTTGTCCATATCACAATCCCAAAAACAAAGTAAAAACTTTGCAAACTGGCAAAATAGGTGATACACGTGAACTTCCATCAAGGAAGTGAGGCCGGATATAAATGTTATTATCCATGTCACACACACACACACACACACAAACAAACACACACACACACACGTGCGCACGGTAACAAACTCTCTAGTGTAACTTTTAGCATACATAAAAACAGGTGTATTGTGTTTAATATAACAATAAGCTTATGATTTATAAAAGATATTTATAAGTAAAAGATGATAAGGTCAATGTTTTGTGAAACGTGCGGATACGTGCTCGTTGTTAGAACTCTTTTATTTCTCTTTCTCTTTATATCAATTCTCTTTTAGTCAATATTCAGTGGTGAGTATTTCAAACAATTCATCAAGATTATATGAGAAGTTATTATCAAGTTTTTAAAAATGGGATTTATCAGCACTGCAACTTTAAATTCCTATTTATATAAATTGAGTTTTTTTAAATTCCTATTTATATAAATTGAGTTTTTTTTACATTCAAACAGATAGTCTCTTAATTTTTTGATTTCGTTTATACAGCAAGCCCTTTTTATTACAAACCAATTTCTCTTCAATGAATCTGATTTGTATTTTATTATACATGTGTAATGTGCTATTCAGAAACGATTTCAAATCTTTATTTTCAATTTATGCTTTTTCACTGCAATGCTACAGTTTGTCTAATTCCTGGTTTGCAAGTACAATATAGCTAATGTCATCTTCAGATTGTTTACCTAACTCGAGTATGAAAATTGTTTTAATTTATTAAGTGAACACAATATAAGTGTATTTGTTTTTTTTACAGGAAATTGTTGTGTTGGTACGAAGATAAAAATATTATTGTTTTTCGCGTCTGTGAACTTTATTTTAATACATGTTTCTCACTGTTTTCGCTATTGAGAGATTTAACAATACTCAAACTTGTTCCATTTGATAAAAGGATTCATTTTTATTTCATTATAATAGTTACAAAGTTTTTAAATATGTAACTTAAAATGATGTTATATTATTGAATGTTTTAGTTGGTGCCGGAGCAGCAGGTGCTACATTAGCTGCTAGATTATCAGAAGATAAACACGTGACAACTTGCTTGTTTGAGGCTGGCAAAGCTATTGAGAAGTCCACTAAAGGTCTAATTGAAACTCCAAGACTTGCTACTCATCTGATTCCTGGACCCATCACATACAATTATACAACTGTTCCACAATTAGGATTAAATAAGAGGGTAAAATATTTAAAAAGTGTAAAAATCAGAAAGTTGACAATTATTTACCTGGATATAGTGGAATCTTTTAAACACGTCTGACGACTACTTATTTTCACTCCTCGCTAAAGTTTTGAAATTGTCTAAAGCGACAATTAATTACAAGTTAACATTTAGTGTATTAGCATTGTCTCCCTTCCACTCATTATCTATTCTATTCACAGAAAAACAATTTTTTGTTTTATCAATTTTTAATTATTAACGATAATTTTGTATTAAACAAGCATGATTTTAAAAGTTTTTAATTGATTTTCTAGTTAATACGTAATATACATAAAAAGCATAGTGAATTATATTTTGAAAAACGTGTGGAAGTAATAAACTTGTTTCAAAAAAAAAAGACTCTAAGTGAACGGAAATAAGCATATTATGTTAATGTCGACAAAACTCAAATTCATGTATTTTAAAACAGAAGGCAGATGCACTCTGTGAATATGAACAAAATGTTTTTATTGAAAAAAAAAAATAGAAAAAAAAAGACTCGAAGTAAACGGAAATAAGCAAAGCATGTTAATGTCGACAAAACTCAAATCCATGTATTTTAAAACGGAAAGCAGATGCACTCTGTGAATATGAACAAAAAAAAAAAAGAAAAAAAAAAGAAAAGAAAAAAGAAAAAACAAACAAACAAAAACCAGGATATGAATATACTTATTGGGAATTTATATCAACATGCATATTTTTATATATTATGCCGCAGTATTGGTAGCAAATTGTCTCACCTGGATATAAGGCAACTTTTTACTTTTCTCCTAAGTGGCTTTATAGACAGGCTAGACAGTTGAATGAAATAAAGAACAATTGAACGTTTAAAAAACTTAAATCAATTTAAAAAAGCTAAAACTGTTAAACTTACAATGTCCGAGCAATCGTCTGATTGATTCTAAATTTATCAATAAATCACTAATTCATATAAATAATTTAATATTTGTGACTTATACTGCAGAAATTATTTACTGGTATGGGAAAGATGCTTGGTGGTTCGACGTCTCATAATGGGATGGCGTATTTTCGAGGTTTTAAAGCAGATTATGATACATGGGAATCTTTGGGAGCTAAAGGATGGAGCTATGATGACGTGTTTCCATATTTTCTGAAATCCGAAAACAATATGTCTCCTGATCTAGCAAGAAATTCAGGTAATTAGACACTTTATTTAAAGTTAAAAGGTAATAAAACCCTATTTTTCACAAAGCTTTAATTCTTTTATTTAACCATAAGTTATACAAATGCCTTTTGGCTTTTTCTTTAGATATTATTGGCACCAAAATAATGAAAGTATTAAAGGAAGGAAAATAGTTATTTTTAAAAATAATTATATTATAGTTTGCGCAAAACTTTAAAAATTGCAATGTATTTTAATACCACAGTTAAATAAAGAAAATTGTTTCCAGACACCTATCAGCAATATTATCATATAATCATTATATTCAAGGGTATAAAGTTCAGTACCTTTTGTTCTAACACTTTACGTAGGTTTACAAGTTAATGTGAAATAAAGATTTTAAGATTTATCTTTACAATTAAATCCTATAAATGTCATAAATCATAAATGGCACTTGACGATTTTTTATATTTCTACTATAGACTCGTACCTAAGTAAACAAATCATAATTTATAATTTTAGTTGTAGCAATATATTTAGTATTACAAAAAGCTTACAATTATGATTTTTAAATGTAGTCTTACTTAAACTGTTTTGACAAAAAAAAATTTAAACAAATTTATACATTTGCTTTAGTTTTTAAAGGCACCCTTTTACATAGATTTAACTTTACCACGACAATCTGTAATAAAAACATATGTGCTTTTTTGCTTTACCGTATTTATGCGACAAAACTTAATTGTAACAAATGATAAACAAATTACAAAAAGATGTGTAAAATGGACTTTCTCTAAATAAATCTAAAGACGACCATCTGTCACGGCTGATAAAATTTGTTTTAGAATTACTGAGATTGATTTAGTGGTACATTTAGAAGAACCTGCTATATATCGTTTTTGTATGGATATTTGTGATGTTTTTAAATCCAAAAACAAGTAAAAAAGGTAAAGTTATTCCTGTTGAAAATTGATACCGAAGGAAATTTGCTATGATTGGACAGAAATTCATTTTTCGTAAAATAAGTTTTTGTATAAGTAGAACTTTTTAATATATAGAATTTAAACCAATCTCATTGAAAACATTCAACATAGAATTTCTTACAAACGAACATAATGTTGTTGGAAGCTTTACCAGCCGGAACAACAACGAGTCATCAAATCAAGTAAGCTTGAAATAACTACGACCGATTTTCTATGTTCTGCTTCATATTTGGCCTTACACTTCAATTTTGACGACGAAAGGCTGCATCTGAAGCTATACCACAAACATAAAAACTTCGTAGTTAATATAGTATGGTAAAACAAAATGAAGCAAGCTACTAACAGTAAAATTGTTCACTCAGAAATATTGCAAGCCTGGACGATTCAAGGCTTTTAAAAGTTTTTAGGTCGTCTTCATAATACTCTTGACAAGTATGAAGTCGCTATATCCAAGCATATACTGGATATATATGACGTCCCATACTTCCATACTCCTTTCATTTTCAACTTTCATTTTGCCCGTAAACGTTGTATCTACCTAACAAGGAAGAGCGTATCCTTCTGGAGCACGTGTGCAACTGAAATGACTAGTTTGTAAATTTTCTTTTCGATTTTGGGATTGGGATTTTGAAATGAACTTTTTGTTTTATTACCATTATATATATATATATATATATATATATATATATATATATATATATATATATATATATATATATATATATATATATATATGTGTGTGTGTGTGTGTGTGTGTGTGTGTGTGTGTGTGTGTGTGTGTGATGAACATCGTCTATACTGTTGCATACAATAATAATTATAATGATTATGTTTTAGCGCTTCACAATACATGCGGACCTTTGGCGATTTCTCGGACCTCGAATTTTCTTGGCACACCATTTCACAACTTGTTTAGGAACTCTGCTCAAGAATCTAAAATACCTTTTAATGATTGTTTAAGTCCAACACCATTTGGTAATATATATTTCATATATGCGATGCAATAGTTATACGCCGTTTTCTAATTTGTAAAACCGTTTAAGTGGTAAGAGAAAATGCATGAATATGTT
The DNA here is from genome assembly GCA_029721355.1 of Tegillarca granosa. Taxonomy (NCBI): domain Eukaryota; kingdom Metazoa; phylum Mollusca; class Bivalvia; order Arcoida; family Arcidae; genus Tegillarca; species Tegillarca granosa. The sequence goes on along the minus strand of CM056596.1, from coordinate 8,945,520 downwards.
TCAGATATTGATATTGGTTCATTGAACCTGCTTTTCTGGATATATGTAACTTGCAACAAAGTTCTCTTGCCTATTATAATAAAAGCCGAAGTTGTAAAGGAAACATGTACCAGACCAAAGATTTTAAGGAGAACACAAAATAACAAATATTTGTAAAATTAAAAAAGGAGAAGAATTGCATAAATAGACAAAGAAATGATGACTTTTTATTTCAACATGCTAGATATAAGATGGACACTAAAACCAGCTACACAACGATTAAAAATTAAAACAATATAACGAAATTAAATGTATTCGTGATTACTCTTTGGATTCTGCTAGACCATATTTTTTTTAAATGTTGTAACATGCTAAATGCAAAAAAAAAACTCACAAAAGAATACATATTATTCCATAAATGATATAAATAGCGGATCAATTCAACATGTAAAACATATTGAACCTACAATGCCGTTATTGACCATCGTGTTATCACTGACATACATTAAAAGTTATTACCGACGTTTTATATGAACTAACTTGCCATTGTCTATGACTTGTCTAGGTTTATGCCTTGTGCAGTCAACTGTCGCGTCAGGAAAGCGTCAATCAACTGAAGCTGCATTTTTAGTTCCAAATAGGGGTAGACATAACTTGTTTATAATAACTGAAGCTGTTGTTGGAAAAGTAAGTGTTCAACAGAAAATAAATGATTTTCATTGTGAAGTTTAAATTTTACAATTGGATCAAAGTTTTTTATTTTAAAAAGATAATGAAGACACAAAAATTAAAAATATATATTAAAAAAAAATAATCATTTTAAAAATTTAAAAGCAGCAAAAAACAAACATTTTCTTACTTAATTTTCAATTTGCAAAGTAAGTAGCAAAGTTATAAATGAAGGTTACGAATCTTTAGATAAACATGTATGTAATCGAAAAATATAAAAGAAAATTGTTAAAAGTATAATATTTTGTTAACCTTACGACAACAAAAAATATATTTTCCTTTATTTATAATTTGATATTAATGTTTGGGTTTTAGAACGAACATATTCTTAGTGTTACTCTTAAAATCATTTTTAACTTTGGTTATTTATATAAAAAGGAGTGTTTCCAATGACAAATAGTCTTTCTTTTATGTTTACACCTCGTCGTGAAAGATTCAATTTAAACTAAAAGTAGTGCACAATAAGTCATCGAAAACACTGCGATTTGGTTGGCTTGATTTGCATGCTATTTATGTTGTAAGTAAAGACGTTACAATTGATTTAGCTTACAATTATTTTTTCCTTTTATCACTTTATTTTATTTTATAAGATTCTTATTAACAAAGATAGAAGAGCATACGGAGTAAAAGTTTTCAAGAATGGACAAGAACATATAGTAAAAGCCTTTAGAGAAGTGATAGTATCTGGCGGTGCATTTGAAACACCAAAGCTTTTACAACTGTCTGGTGTAGGACCAACTCCAATTCTTCGTAAATTTAAGGTATGTATGACAATCATATATACTCACAAGAAAATACTTATTAAACTCAACTAATAATTTTTTGTAACTTTTTATCTGATTTCGGAAATATTCTGCAGTTTTAGGAAATCTGTGATAGATTCATTGATGTAAATATTTCAATAAAATACATGTTTAATTTTGATGTGCCACATGTTCACCTTTTTGTAATTAAGAACAAAATTAATTTTTGGTTTCTATGGACAAAGTCGGTTTGATTAATGATATTAGATTATTTCAGACACTTCTACTATTTGGACATTTAATTATTTGAATTAGCATGTCTTAATTGCTGTTTTTTCCTTATAATAAAACACAAACATACCAGTACAAGACAAAGCAATTTCTTTTCTATTCTTTAACTTACATGTCTATTTAGTCAATTCATATCGAATATCAACATTTTGTAATTGCCTGTTTGCCTGAATATCAAACATAGAAGATTCGAAAATTAACACAACAAAATATATATATATATATATATATATATATATATATATATATATATATATATATATATATATATATATATATATATATATATATATATATAAACGGTTTTGAAAATGATATTTTAACGGGTAGTACTTTCGATCTGATAGGTTGTCTTGACATTAAGTTGTTATTGTAAATGTTATGTCACTAATCGGGTCAATCACACAACTGCTTTCTTTAAATGAATCTTCGACACTGAGTTTTTACGTAATGTTGTTATTTTATCTTTAACAGATAAAACAGATTATGGATTTACCTGTCGGTTACAATTATCAAAATCATTTGATTCAAATAACTGATTTACTGATTGATGTGCCAACGGTTACAGATGCTATCCAAAAAGATCCCGAGGTTTTATCTGAATACATTTTTAAAAAATCTGGTAAGAATTTTCAAAACCGACCCTGCAACAAAAACGCAATATTAAACAAAACAATTAACACCGAAAAGTAATTTAGTAAATACAAAAACCACATGTGTGGTTTTATATTTCTCACATACCCTACCAAACTGAATGCAAAGCTTTCGTTTAACTTTTTCTGCCACTTAATTCACAATTACCTTTTTTTTAATTAATTTTTAATTTGGATGGAAAAAAAAAAACAAATATCTGACTGGAAAACGTAAAAAAAACTGCTAAAAAGTAATTAAACTCAACAGATAATTGTTCGTTTAAACGTCATTTGTTAACATTTTTTTACCAATATCGTTAACATTTGACTAAATTTAAAAGTATCTAAATTTAAAATGGCAAGATTAACCTAGTACTCTATCCAAGCGACAAAGAGTCAATGAACAAACATATTATCTTTTTACTAGATTGTTTTGTATAGTTTAAAAACTCAAAGAATTTTATAAAAACGATCAAAAAAATAACGATAACTGTTTATTTTCATGTGAAAAAAAGTATTTTGCCGAGAAGCAAAAACTTTTTAAAATTTTTTTGTGTATCTTATTAAATAACAACTTATAGAAGAAAAGAATTCATTTGCGCAAAATTTTTAAATTACTGAAATTTAAATCAAACAAAAATTGACAATTCCCAACTTACAAACACAGAGTTTATAAAATGATGGGATTTCAATTGTCTCAAACAAGGCAATTCGCAGCAAAAATCACTCTCGTTTCAATATCTAAAATGCTGTAAGAAAGAATAGATACAGAATATTTTAATTGTAAACATTTATTTAACTTATTTGCTTTTGTTTCAAATTAACAACTAGGATTATACGCAGAAACTCAATGGCAGTTTGCTGTGTTTAATGACATCATACGTACCAAAAAATTGAATTGGCCTGAACATCAAGCACAGATTAGCGATGGTACAAACAAAATTGAATTGACAGAATTTATGGTACGTAACATAACTGATACTATTAAATTATTCAAAACATATATTGTGTCATCTATAGTTTAAAAACATTTTAATTGACCACTGGTTGTAAAATAAGTAGATTTCTTAAGGCTCCCCTCATAATTACACAACCGTACATATCACTCAGCGCCCTTCGTTAGTCTGTAACTTTAAAATCAGAAGTCATAGCACCAGTTTCTATCATTATAATATTTAACCGTGTTCATTTTTGATGGTTGATAAATCGAACAATGTCAAATTAAGAGAAAAAAAACCAACATGAGCGTTTTACATAAAATGCAAAAATTAAATATTTATACAAAATATTATTCCTTGTTTGAAGGATAAAAATATGGGAACCGAAAACAGCTGATGCATCCTACATTATCATATGAAATATTTATTTGAAAACACTAGATGTACCATAGTTTTGTCATTGTGGTTTGGGTATTTTTTACATTCTATTTATTTTTTAAATCATTCAATTTGACCAACATGGAATTATAACAATAATGATATTAATAATAATTTGTGTATTTTAGAAAAAATAAGATAATAGTTTTAAAATGATTAGCTGTATATTATAGGCTCCATCGAATGATCAGGAATTTAGGAATCGTTCTAGGGTATTGAATTTTTTACTCCATGCTGAAAATAGAGGGAATGTGCAGCTTAGAAGTTTAGATCCATTCGACCCACCTTTGATTGATCCAAAATACTTACAAAATAACAACGATGTCAGAATGATGTTAGCAAGTAAGGATTTTGTTTTCAGAAATCTGACAAGATTTTGTTTATTGATTGTTATTAGTTAATATTCAGATTATCATTGGTTTTGAACATTTGATGTTTCGACATATATAAAATATATATTTAACTTACATATTTTATTTTTGTATAAAACAGAACATTCAGTTATGGTATTTAAGCAATACACGCCCAAAACTGTTGTATTTCTAAAAAATTAAATATGGTGTCATATCTTTATTTTTTGCATTGTTAGGTATAAGATCGCTACAACAATTTGCTAAATCACCATCAATGAGAGCTGTAAATGCTAAAGTGATCCCTTATGGAGACGTGCCTCCGGAGTGCAATTATAAGTACCCTAACTCGAATGAGTATTGGGCATGCGTGTTTCGAAGTAAAACTATTGACGGTTTTCATCCAGCTGGAACATGCCGAATGGGAGACGCACTTGACCGCACCACTGTAGTAGATCCTGAGTTAAGGTGAGTGTAATAGAACATTTAACATTCTATTGGTGCCTATGCCTTGTCAGTTCACATGATACGGAGTACTGTAATATTTTAAGCTGGGCTTAACGAATAATCAATCAGTGCGCTCGTAATCACTTTAATCAATGAATAACCATGTTCAAACTGAATAAAAACATTTTGTTATATTAACTATATAATTATCATTACAACAAAGATCTTGCAAAAAAATTCCAACTATAATGAATTGCTGCGATCGATTATTTTCCTTTAACTTTAAACTTACGTTGTTTATAAAAATTTCTCTAAGACAGATTTATGTCATCTATTTATGACGTTTACTTTTTTATCATTTTGATGACAATTTATCTCAAAATGGCAATGGTATATATAGGCAGAATTTAAAAATATAACTTAAAGTTGAATGAAGTTTTGCACTTACCTTTTAATAAAAATCAAATGTTTTAGGGTGAAAGGTATTAGAAACCTACGAGTCGTGGACGCATCCATTATGCCAACAGTCGTCTCGTCAAATACGATGGGCCCTACAATTATGATAGGAGAGAAAGCAGCCGACATAATCAAGACGACATACGACAAGAAATATTAAATACTCTGTCAGTCAATTGAATACAAATCTTCTAATTTTATCTTGATTTATTAAATGAATTAGAGATAAAAATAAAGTCAAGCAAATACAAACAACTCTTTAGACATTTATTTCATTGATAGTTCATATAAGGTGAATGATGACAGAAGAAACGTTCCTAAAATGACTTTAGTCGGATAATGTTTAATAAACATTGTTGTATTGAATAAAGTAATTAATATAGTAAAAGGCACTTTTCTCAAGCGACTATATACTTCTAGCACCGAAATTTAAGTGATATCACTAAAAATAAATAATAAAGGCCTTTATTATTTTTTTAACATTTTCATAAAAAATTTCCAGACAAAAAAAATCAAATAAAGATTTGGCAGCATAGTAAACAATTCCAAACCGTTAGAGACTTACTATAAGTTGCAAATGGGCCACAGTATAATACAAGAAAACAATTATATAAATAGGGGTGAATATTCAATAAGAGAATGTGAATTCGGCATTTATATTATATAACTAAGAAAATTGAAGCTCTTGCGCAATAAACTATATTCAGAAGACTAAATACAGATATACAACATATGTTTGCAACGGGTTAACTCTGAACTGTATAAAAACAGTTATATATACAGTAAAAAAGAAAAAAAAAGATAAGGACAAATGAGTGAAACAAAACGTGCTATTAAACATGGATTTAAACTTATCACCTTCGGTAAAATTGTAGTTACTTTTTACTCTTATCAGCCATATTACTCAATGTAACACATTCACCATAAGATGATTTATTGAAATTCTCGAATCAATTACCTTTAGCATTTCAATATCAGGTGGTTTATTTAAATATAAAACAAAATGTCCATATAACCGTAATATATCAGTCTCAAATGTAGTATCTGCTTTTAATTGTAGAAAAATCAAATAAACTGTCTCAAGCTGTTTCATCAAAATGACTTATTTAATATTTAAAGTAATATTTTTAAACATATAAAAAAGGTAATAATATCATTCCCCCGCCTGTATTTGAGAAAGAGGTGTACTTTAGTACGACATTGCTAAATATTCGCTAAAAAGTCTCCGTTTCATTTCAGAATCCAATGCGTGTATAAAGGTAAGAATGTATATACCAAAATACTTTCTATAGATAAATATACTTACAATTTTATGTCAGTGTGATCAAATTAGGGTTTTTTTTCAAAATTCCTTTAACTTTGGCCATTTGTTTATGTATCACATTATTAAAACCTTTTTGTTGGGTATGTCACAAAGATCAAGGTACTACCCGATAATGTATCCATACAAGTCAGGGATCAATGACTGTTGACCACTATATTAACAATTTTAAGAATTTACTAAAACGATTGGTGTCAGGTAAGATTTACTACCTGGTACCATGTAGTATCATATTTGGACAAGACAAGGGGCCAATGGCTGTTGACCGTTATATGGATCTAATTGAAATGAACAATAATTCAATAATTAATCCTTTAATATTTATATCTAGTATCGGAGGAAACCAACACATATAAAAACTTGCTCTGACAGTCATTCATCAAGAACTAATGCATTTGGATTAAATAAAATCCGGGACCGCATTCACAGTTATTGAATATTTCAACAAAGCCATGCTCAAGACACAAACACCCGCAGCACTTAAAAACACAAACGTACTTACTAAACGACTGAATGAATTGAAAACAAATCATGTCATGAGTGTTCAGCTATCATTTCACCAATAATTTGTTTAATACGTCGCTTAAATGAGTTATTTTTTTGTCACATTTGACTCTTTAACCATTCAAATTCTTTCTTCTATGGCCTTGTTGTAATGATGAGTCTTATTACCGTGGTCCTTAAACAAATAATCAAAATGCTTGACTTGGAATATCTTTATTGTAATTAAAAAGTTTATATAAGATTGAAAATTGGTTACAAATTAGAAACGTCAATAAAAGACAGTAAATATTAAGATTAATTTTCTATGAAGAACTTTCCAAGAAAGTATTGAAATCGAAGCTAACAATATGAAGGAAAATCAAAACACATATAAAACGTACCTGCAACATTGCGATATAATTGTGGCGAACAAAAGCGAACTATTCTTCTAGCTACAGATACCGATCAACAGACGCAGATTATTGTAACTAATTTTCTTTTGAACTATACCTTCGAGATATATACACCTTCGACCAAAGATTTTCCGTGCGTGTAAGACCGAATATATTTATGTTACAAGTGTATCTTTCAACTTGAACAAGTGAGATATATGTCTGAATTAACCAATTTGCAATTGCCAAACTATGATATACATGTAATATTAAATTATAAATACAGCACTAAACTGTTAAAAGAGATATCTTGTACCGTGAAGTTGCATACGTCAGCCCTGGTGTCACAAAATTAATAAAAATCTGCTGGTGTGTTACTTCCTGTCAAATTATTTTACTCGTATGTGAAATTGTGGAGAGATTTACCGCCTATAACTACGACTCTGGCACACAGCGTCATTTTTAAAAAAAATGTAAAACACAATGAAATAAAATAAAAATAACAGCCTTTAAACTTCAAACGTACTGAATTGTTTTAGAATATATTGTAGACCTTAATAATAAAGTCTTAAAATTTTTGACAGCCAAGGCTGAACATAAGATTCACTCATATATATGCTTACGTGTACAAGCTATGAAAACTGATGTAAACATTTAAACCAACTAATTAAACTAGCTAAAATTAAACACAATTCATAAAATTGTTTTAGGAAGAATAATGCCCGATAATAAATACAAATAAATTTGAAGCTATAAAGACAGAATGTACTGGTGATGGAGATCCTGTCTGCCTAAAGGTATGCCGTCTATACTTCCGATAATAAGTTCGGAAATGTTGCTTGCCTGGTGTCCACGTTTAAAAGCACATTATAGAAAATACGGGTGCATTATGTCCATTATGTAATGCAATATATTAGTTATAAGTTCAGAGAATTTCTTTAAGTGATGTTGTAACATGTCCAGTAGAACACTGCGGAGATTTAACACAAAAGTTTTTTCTAGCGTGAGTGAGAGCACTACGGTCAATAATAAAATGCAAACAAGTTTTAGCATCCTGCATACAAAGTTGTCATAAGGGTTTTATATTATACTGATTAAACTTACTATCAGTCAAACTTCCGGTGAGTATCCATAACTCAGTAGGTAGAACTTTGTGCTCTCAGAAAATATACCATTAAGCAAAATTTTTAGCCATCTTCATTTTTGAAGTTTATTTATTTATTTTTCCTCATGCAAAGCATTCTTAAGCTGGTGATGGATTTAGACTGATATAATTTTGAAACAATAGATTTATTAATTTTCAATTGTTTGGCTTCTGAATTTATATATCAAACTTTTGGGCCCCTACTGTATTTGTGTTATATATTTACTACCCCTGGGCGGGGAACCGCTGCCGGTGGAAAAAAACTTCCCGAAGGTATCCATTTCTCAGTAGGAAGTACTTTGTGCTGTCAGAAAATATACCATTTAGCAAAATTTTTTGGCCATCTTCATTTTAAATTTATTTAAAACTAAGGTATGTTTCCGCATGCGAAGCATTTCTTAGCTGGATATCGGAACTTTAGTTTCATTATTTTCAACTGTTTGGTTTCTGATTTTTATATATATTATGCTTACCATATAGAATATGATGTCTTGATTTGAATGTTCATGCTGATCGCCCTTTGAAAAATCCGAACAACAATACAAACCAATTATTAACGGATGGTTCTTTCCTAGATTTGTCTAATTGACAAAAAATGCTAGATCTATTGCATCTTTATAAATCAATTCCTTTTTCATATTTCTTTAAAATTCAACACCATGTAGTAAGGAAATGTCATTCACATATTAATTCATTTGACCTTTATTAACTTTAACATACCCTATTTATGCATAATTTTAAAAAAATTCACAATCGGCGCATGACACAACGTTAAACAACATGACAACAACATTACACCAACAACAACATGACAACAACAACAACGACGACGACGACAACATCAACAATTTCAGACTTAACAACCAGACTTGACTCAATTGAGTCTACACTCAACTCAAATATTCCCATTTTCCCCTCATCAATATTTTCAAAATTTCAAGTTTTATGAGACAAAATTTTGTTTTGTTCAAAAAACCTACACTAAATAATTAAAATATAACATTAGATATTTGATTTAACTGTGTAAAGTTTTAAAACTGGCAATAAAATATCTCCTAATTTAGGTTAAGTATACACTCAGTTGAATGAATGATTGTGACACTGGAGCCTGGTTAGTTATTTTTATCAAACATGTTAATTTACACAGTGAACGTTTTGTTGTAGCATGTTCTTTAGCTTTGGAATCTTGAGCTTTCTTAAGGCGATTAGCTTTGAAAAGTGGGCGTGGTCAGAAAGTGCATTAAATGACGTCATCAAAAAATGTTCAGATGAACACTTTCGGAAATACGTACAAAATCAAGATTCGTAATTGAACTAAGAATCGATATAACAAAAAAGTAAAAGAATTGTTTTTAAAATAGGTAAAGTAAATGATAAAAAACAAAACGAAAAAGGATACATGTGATGGAACAGATGGAACAGAACTATACAATTGCAGAATCTGAAAAAAATCATTTTATCTTCAGTTTTATTTGAAACTTGTTATATGGTTTATATAAATATATGAATGATTGAATGAATGAATAAATAAATAAATTAATTAATTAATAAATAACGAATTAATAAATAAAAGAGTGAATAAATAAATAAATAACGAATTAATAAATGAACGAAGGAGTGAGTGGATGAATGAATGGATAAATAAATAACGAATTAATGAATGAATGAATAGTGTACAAATGAATGAATGAGTGAATGAATAGGTAATTTAATAATGTTCAAATGAATAAATGAATTAATGAAGGTGAGTGAATGAATAAAGAAATGAATGAATGAATGAATGAATGAAGAGGTGAATGAATGAATAAATAGTTAAACAAATAAAGTACAAGAGAATGAATGAATGAATGAATAAATAAATTGAAATTAAAAAATGCGAAATTGCCTATCTGTATTAAAAAACGTAGACGGAGTTATTATAAAATGTGTGATATATATCAATTTTACAGCTAGGTTTTTTAAGCGTCTGGACATTAATTATTAATGCTAAAACGTTTTTAGATTTTCTGTGATTGAGATATAAAAAGCAATTTAGAAAGTTCTATAATCAATTATTTACAAGTATATCAAATGTATCTAGGTTTTAACATCCGAGTCAAGGATATTACTGAAATTAAAGCAAACGTGCCAAATAACCAACAGAAGAAGCAATTTGATTATACAAGACAGTACATTTAGCAGGCATAAACCCCCAACAAACTCAAGTGTTCAAAGTACAATGAACATTGTCTTTTTGTTGATTTGCTATCTCAACTTAGCTGATGCAAGAGATAGTATATTCAGTTCTTACTAACATTTGGAGATTAATGAGAAATATTTAGTCACTTGGTTGTTAGGTACAATATTAACGTATTGGAACATATTACGACACACCGATTACTTTTACTTAAATTTAGGATGACAAATGCTACAACTTAATTTAGCAACCTCCCAAAAAATATCGCTAAATATGTTTTGATTCATATTACTAAACAACTGTAACAAAACTTAGAACGGAAAGGGTTTGGGGGTTTTGGAAACAGTCGGCGTAACATCATTTAAAACAGGCAATAAATTAATGAGACACATAGTTTTAAACAGAAAATTATTTATTAATCATAAGCTATTGTGCATCGGTACACTGAATATTTTATAACAAAAATCAACACATTTTCACACCGGTTCCTTCTAAGTATAATATATATTCAGTTTCCATTAGTCAGATGCAAAGCATTCCTTAGCTGGATTTGGATACAGATAATTTTGGACTTTAGATTCATCAATTTTCAACTGTTTGGCTTATGTTTTTATCTATCAAACTTTTCGGCCCCTAGTGTCACTGATGAGGTATGAATATAATAATAATAAAAAATAATGATAATAATAATAAAAATAATAACATTAATTAGACATTGTAAGTGTAGAGGCACACAAACGAACAAGTCTCCCCCTACCAGGTGTCAAGGGAGAAAACCTCTTGCAAACCACTTGTTAAAGTGGAAATTAAACTCTGATAAATATAGTTTTTGATTGCAAATAGCGAAAAAGTACTGTTAACACGCTTTTAGGTAATGGTAATTATCTGCAGAAAGTTTTTAGTTGATAAGCGTTTCCCTTTTTGAGAAAAGTGTAGCACAAAATTCCGGCTTGGAAAGGCGGAAGAAATTTAAAAATTAGAAACAATAGAAAAACAATAAGTTTCCTCTCACTTTCATGGGTGGGAGACTAAAAATTAATAATAATAAAATATATATGTTGTGTTAAATGTTTTAAGACAAAGACCGGTATATAATATAACATCTTTTGTCTTTTAATATTAGCTATAAAATGTAAATGATATGTTACTGATTATTCTGTATTAAAATGAGCAATGCATTCGAAACATTGTTATGCGTACTTTATACGACATGATGGATCAATAAAGACACATATATAACATCAAAACACGACCATATTAATGAACACGATATTAACATAAGTTACATGAAAATAAGACAAGAGACTACATTAATGTTAAAACCACTAAAAAAATACTGCTGAAAAATTTGTATAATAAAAAGATAATTTACATTAATCATGTTAAATATCAAATAAAAAATCGCAAAAAGTGACGTTTACTTTTTTTGATGAATTGTCTATAATTTTGAAAACAAATAACACATTCAATGCAGATTGATACATTTTTTACAATCATATTTGTTTTTTTTTTTGTTTTTGTTTAAAACTCAAATACTACGAAATCTTATGAAAAATTTATTTCGATAATAGTTTAATTGTCATTATAGTGCGGCAACATATATGATTGAATAAACAATATGTATGATCTATTGTCAATGATTGAAAATCACAATTCTTGATTTTACAATACCGAATGTACCAATTTGACACCGATGCAAACATTTGGATAAATAGATGGAGTTTTTGTTTCCTGATATCACAAAATTGTAAGAAATACAATTTTTGTTAAAAATATCACCTTTCAACTAAAATTAATAAAAAGTAAATTAAAGCAGTGTAGACACGGCGAAAACACATTGCATAACATTACCAACTATTAAAAAATTGAATTTCAAATCTTTATAAAATTTACTCTGGAAGAGGTAAAAGGACAAGGTAAATAATAAAATCATGACTTAAACATTTAATCTTAATCATATGTCAAAAGTTATGTTAAGAGAATGTTAAAACTGAAAATACAATGTTACGATCTGTTCAAGGAGAAAAATCATGATGATATGAAGACGCATAACGAAACTTTCAAAATTTAAAGCAATAACGCGCGCGTAATCTGTTTTCGACAAAATTTCACAGAATGAACATCCAAAGACTCAAGACTCTATAAAAGCAAATATCTCAAAAGATTTTTAAAGTCCAAGTTGCATAAGCACAAAGCTGAAAATGAAGGTAATGTCATTGGCATTTAACCTTCACTTTTTTAAAGTTAGTTTCAAGAAAAAGTCAAAATTGCAGATGAGATTTTTCTCCAACCGAAGGTTTTCTTTAGAACTTTTCACCCAATGTATTCCTGGGCTAGTTTTGTTAGCCAAGGTATCGCCAGTAGCAACACCTTAATATACCAGCCGAGATATACTTTGGAATTCCTTTAAGTTTTGTCCAGTAGTTACAGAGGTAAAGTTGAAAATGTGTGGAAATGACACTGACACGAAAATACTTCTGTGCTATATGTTGTAAGCTTAAATGACAATTTTGTTTTTATTAGACTAGAGAGATCTTGGATCGATAGAATTATTTAAAAAAGAATGCACGAAGTTGAAAAAAGTGTTTTAAAGTCACTAAAATCCAATGTGCCCTTGTAAATTGATATTGCTCAGATAATTGATTAATTGCTAGATTGATTACTTTCATACTTTTTGGTGCAGATATTGTCAGGTTAAGTACATGCGTACTTTAAAATACAAATTGGTAGAATTTTCTATATAACTTAACCTATCTCAATTTGTCATTTAAGAGCTCTGTTACGGGTTTAAATTTGTGTTTCTTTATCAACCACTTTCATTGTACAAATTACTGTATTCGCTCTTGAAGGTTTTATAGTTTTCAAAATGAAGGCAAAAGTCGCTATGCCGATCAGCCTGGCATCCTTTTTGTTTCTAACGCTGCCTTTGAAGACATTTTCAAGTTTGTTTAAAACTGGTTGTATAATTCGATACGGCTCAGCATCAGCTTATTACAGAGAAGCAGAAAAAGACAACATAACATTCGGACATCTGCTCCACATTTTAACAGTTTATCTGCTTGAACTTATTTATTAGGGAACCTCAAAAAATCATGTCAAACGACGGCTTGTTTTATGGCTATATTTTTCTCAATAACGGATAATTGCAGAACCAAGCAAAACTTCCATTATTAAAAGTTTCGCAAGAAAATGACACTTTTTTAAAATAATCATAAAAACAAAATTGTTTAAAAATTCATTACATTGATTATATAATAATTGATGTACATCTGTTTTCACGAAATACACATAATAGTAATCGTTTTTTTATACCAAAATTATTTCAGTAATTAAATTCTGAATATTTTCTGTATATCTGTAATCTTGTACTAGTTAGATATTCAGCATAAGTACTGTATTTAAGAATTGACAACGTGTTTGGTAACGTAAATGAGGGTATGGACGCTGGTGAAGCGCCTGTGATTGCATAATCTGCGATATTCTTGGGATATGTCTGTGTAAAATAATAAAATAAACTATGAATACACCAATTCTTGAACCTTCATACATTGTATAGCTCTTTTTACAGACAGGTGTGCATATGCTTGTTTCGGACCTAATTTTAAAAAACAAAAAATAGTTTCAAGTATAACGCGTATTTTATTGCAATAGATGCAGAATTTGATAATGCTATTTTATTTATTACGCATAAGTACATAGCGTTCTCGCAATATTTTGAAAAGTTCATGTATGAACATTAACATGTCCCTTGACATATGTTTTTATAAATAAATCCCGAAATCTTCCGACATCTGTTTACAAATTTTGTGTATTTCTACGCTCTTGGTTGTTTCGTCACATAACTGCACGTTCTACACTAAAGTTGGGAGGCTATACAATAACGGGTTCACATAGTACAAAATATATGCTATTGTAAATATAATTTATTTGATTTGTAAATAATGACCAATAAAGGTTGCTGATAATGTCCTTTAAACCATTAAGGAGGTAATAAACTGCGTGCATGACATGCAATATTTTTAAGCATTCATATTAATTAAACAGGTATTTTTGTTAGATATTTAGTAATAATGCACGATTGATTAAAACTCTCAGAAGGTATCCTTTAATCAGTAGGCACTACTTTGTGCTGACAGAAAATGTAAAATAAGGCAAAATTTCCAGCCGTCATAAAATATGTTTAAAGCTAAAGTTTTTATCCGTCCCTCATGAGAACCATTCCTTATCGGAAATTGAATTTGTATGATTTTGGAACATTGAATTAATGCTTTTTCAACTGTTAAGCTTATGTTTTTTGTATTTCAAAACTTTTTTGGTCCCTATCGTCACTGATGAGGAATGACTTTCGGAAAGTGCACATATGGCACCTCTGAATTAAAAGGGTATTTTTTAGATTTCGTTATAGTCTTTTTAGAAAGTACCATAGTGGTAGAAATACGTACTTATAGTCGAAGTAGTAATAGTATGAGATATATTTGAATAATCTTTTATGTTTTACAGTCTGTGTAAAATTGTGTCAAGTGGTATTTCTTTTAAGTTTCTTCTTTTTTCCTTCTTTTTAACATTGTGTAAATCTAATTTTACCAGATTTGGGAGTTTGTGAAAACCAGGAAAAATGAAGAATTGTACGTATTTAAATTAAGATGAGAAAAAACAAACGTTTTAGAATATTAGATACTATAGACACCCGATGTGAAGTCCTTTTTCTCTCTTTTTGGTCCAATATATAACAAATACCTATATGATATTCTATATTATGCTATCTCAACTCCTATGCACTGTTCTAGGTAAAAAGTACATTTTCGGACCTAATTATTTATGTCGTTGCTAATATTAAGCTAAAACGTTTGTCATGTTCACGTTTTATTTACTTTCCATTTCCATGTATCCATAATTTATTTAAAATGTTTATATGTTTTAGAAAACCAAATTGTCTATTGCAAGAACAATTCTTTTACAAATCAAAGTCTTGAACGCACCGGTAAGCGGTTAGCGTTTTTAAGTCAGAAATGGAAAAAATTTTTAAGTAGAAATTCAATCTAACTTTTCAACAGTAACATCATCAAGAAATTTGATTTTCTAAACATTTATAGCAGTCTTATAGATTTTATTGTAATTTAAGTAATTAGTGTTAGTTGAAAGGTATGGCAAAAAATGTTTTGTGTAGCAATTTGATGTCAGACTCCAATTTGACTGGACTAGTAACTATTATTATGCTAAGATGTAAAATAACATTACACTATGACTTGTTATCCAATGGGTTTAAGTCTTATTTTAATGAAGAAAATTAATAGGCTTACGTGATAAAACATGGCTGGTTTGAATGAATTGATACAAAATAAGCTTTACTTTAAAGAATTTTGTAAAATTCATAAATCTCAATCAAAAGACGATGAAACTTTGTAATAAAGTGTCTCTTAACAAACAATCTTGTTCATTGAGAAAAAAAGTAATGCATTATACGCAAAAATGACTTGCTTAATATAAAAAAGCTCAGCATCATAGTTATGTCCTTTAACGTTGAATTAATTATAGAGAACATTTCAAAAGGACATCAAAAATCAAAGTTTCTGTCCAAAATCTTTACATATGAAATGTCAAGAAATAATAATTATATACCCTTTTCATAAATTAAGTCACTAACCTGATCTACAACCTTGGCTTTATGTTGTTAAATAATGTTTGAAAACATCAAAATTAAAAGGCTACATAATCAAAGCAACATTGAAAAGTTGCACAGTGCACAATTATACAGCATGCTGATTACAAATGGCATATTAATACTGCTCCTCCTAAGTTTGCAGATTTTGCAAAAACTTTTGTTTTTTCAATAAGCTGTACTTGTACCTTTTATTACGCGTTAAACACTATAAATATCATAGCAAGAAAAGATTTAGTAGAAACCGTAAACTTCTCAGTAAAATACAAATTCACTGTACCATAGAAAAAACGAAAGGGAGATTCAAAAAATAATTTTAAATCAATTTTTTGTAATAACAAAAATGCCAATATATCTGAATAAAAATTAAGTGCATTGGTGCTACAAAAATTACCGTACAGTTATATATTTCTAAGTAAACTTAAATTCAAATTGTACCTTGGCATAGGTCAAGAATTTCATAAAATGTGTATCTTTGTTGCTGCCATTTATAACAAAAACATTATACTGTTAGTAATTTGTAGTTTTGGCATGCAGCATAAAAGTGCATGTCAATATTTCCAATGTATCAAAATGGTGCTTTTCAATGAATAATAGAAAAAATCATCTGATATATCATCAGATATTTTAATAGTGATGTGTGAATAACCATCAGCGGTCGGGTTCCGATTTTATTCTAGGTTTATGAAGCAATATCGACATGTGTCGCAGTTGGTTTATAACTGGTGGTACATTAGGATTTACTTGAATATCATTTTAATCAACAAGTTAAATTCTGCCATTGAAAACAATACCTACATACCGCTAAAAGATAAAGTTATATGCATAGACATAGACATCTTACATTACCGGTAATATGCGCAATTAAACGGCGTTAACAAGCTTTTGGTGTCTGAGGACGCTCTTCTCTGATTTTATCATGCAATCAGATATATAGTTAAATAAAACATTTTACATACCATATGTGATAAGGTGAAACTAAGATGCTCTGTATTATGTTTCTCATCTACTAATTTCAACTTTTTAACCTTTTAATTTTTTAAAAAATATATTAAAATATTTGAATGTAATTTATATCGTCGCAATAAGTATGACAATATTTTAAAAAATCATAATATCCACTATTATATAACAGCCATTCACTTATATCAAGGAGTTCAGTTCTAGAAATGACATAAAAATGTCTGACATTGTCAAACGAAATTGATAAAATACTTTTTTTCTATTACCTCAAACGATTAACATTATAAGGTAGGAATTTTTTAAGACACGCATGGCTAGGCCAAATAATTTTTCCCGCTACCTCACCTCATCCCCACAACTAACCATGTTTCACATAAAATTGATTGAAAAAATATAGTCAAGACTTCAAAGTATATTTTTTATACCTGGTTGACATAAGTAGTTCTGTAAGCATCTGAAATTAAGAAAAATATTTTAGGTGGATGAGGTAAAATTATTCGAAAATCACTTTTACTTTCAGCTGAAAATAAATTCTGCGGGTATATCTTAAATGTCTTTCAGTTTTGTCAAATGCTACTTTATAGCATGAATTGCATTACATCTTTCAAAAGTTGTACATGACAGTTAATCAAAAAACATCACTTTTACTTTCAGCTGAAAATAAATTTCTTTGAGTTTTGTCATATGCTACTTTTGAATTGCATTACGTCTTTCAAAAGTAGCACTGTCAATTAATCACAATGCCTCCAGGATTTGGTTTTAACAAAGAATTTAATTTAGATGGTCATATGGCTTTTAAAATTGCAACTCCTTTTCGTTTTAAATCTTGCATGTTTTATAATTGATAATTAAAGACACCGAAAAAATTTATTAATCAATAACTACGTAAACATTCAATTTAAAACGAACATTGACGGTTTTTAAGCTTATTTAGTCAGAGATTAACGTAAGGACGTATGTTTAACTCTCTAAGATTTTACAGTAATACTAAAATAATTAGTAGTTGAGAATAATGTATATAGCAATTATCAAACATAGCAGAAAAAGAAAAAGTAGCAATGCGAAACAATGCAAGTAATAAACATATCAACATCAAACTAATTCTGACTATCGTATCTAGCCCTATGGTCTAGGTATATTTAAAAGACATGGGTAGTCCTACTTGTTTACAATTAGTGGTTCTTCATGTTTAAATTTACAGTTATGAACTTTATTCATCAACCTGGCTTGTGCTATCCTCGTAAAAATAGAACTTTTTCTTCCGCTTTGTAACTTTGTAACTCTTTTACTTATTTAAACTGGATTTTTTTCCCACTAATTGTCTATAAATCGAATGACAGAATAATAGATTTGCTATACCTTTTATAACATATACATCCAATTGGTTTGTTGAATTAGTTGCATGAATTATAATTACGCTACATTCTAGGATAAATTATTCATATATCTGAAATAAAGGTATTTTCTTCTTCTTTGAATTAATCGTCTTAAATTAACACTATAGAATTGGCATGGTTTCCTTATAAATTAAAAATTTATTATTATGATTTTAGAGAAAAAATGTGAAGGCTTTCTAAATGTAAAAAAGTAAATTTGTTTAAAATGTTCTAAAATAAATTCACAAATCATTGATATATTCCAGTGTATAAAATATATATTTTTATTTTTAAATGAATTCTATTTATTGATATTTTCTCGTCAATTTTTATTTCTATTTATAAGTATTTTCTCAATGTAAATTCACAGCGATATTGACCATACTGATTTTTGTGTCAAATATTACAAAAATATAAACTACACAGGTACAAAAGTGTGGATGAGTAATGGTATTAAAAATCAAGGTAAACGTTAGAAAACCAGTATGTAATCCATCTTAAATAACACTGTATCATCACAATGTTGATGATTTTTTAAAAACAAAAAAAAAAAAAAAAAAAAAAAAAAAACTAAAAAAGTATATATATATTGATAAATAAGTTTTTTAAATAGACAGACATATTTGAAAAAAAATAGTCAGAGATAAAACAGGATAAATAATTAGCTCATGGAACTAAAAGTAATAAAGCCAGTAGATAGTAGAAAGGGATAAATGTATAACACAAATAAATCTTTTGATGTGCCGTATGTGAACATTTCGGAAAATCTTTTCTCATCAGTGACACAAGGGACCGAAAATTTTATAGATAAAAAACACGAGCCAAATAGTTGAAAATTATTTAATCTTAATTTCCAAAATTATATGAATTCAAATCAAGCTAAGGAATGCTTGGCAAGAGGGAACAAATCTCAGTGTAAAATACAATTCAAAAATTAAGGATGCTGAAAATTGTGCTAAAAGGTATATTTTCTAACGGTACCAGGGGTAGTAAATACTTAACACAAATAACTATTAAATTTTGATGTGACAGATGATATGTGCACATTTCAGAAAACCATTCCGCATCAATGACACTAATGTAACACAAACATCCAGACACAGATCCAAGTCTATATATATATATATATATATATATTAGGGATGTCAAATCGGAAGAAAATCACTAACCAGTTATTCTGACGTCTTACCGATTGAGTACTCGAGTACTCATTCAAGTCTCACTCTTCGCTCTGGATGATTTGTGTAGCGATGAAATTAAGATTTATAATATACGAAACGAAATAAATCTATTTTAATTGTTAAGTTGCCAATAAATGTATAGATACATGACAATAAACAAATATATAATCCAGTAAAAATGAATATCGCTAGTCTGTATTTGTTACAGTCTGTAAGAAAACTCTTTAAACTAAGTAAACACCCGGTATCAAAGTTCAACTGTCTACATGTCAGACTATTATCAAGCTAAAAGTTCTTATTCAAAAAATTATTTTTTAACGGTAGATGGAGAAAGTCTGCTCCTTAGTTTGGTAACGACTAACCCAGCCCCGGATAATATTCTTTCTGATGGAACAGATGGCCCTGGTACCGAAGGGTATTTCTTACCCAGTAGAGCTATCCGTGGAAAACAATGCTCGTTATTTCTCTACCACATAAGGGGATTATTTCCGGGATCGGCTTGTTCGCGCAAAAAACAAGCTGAATCGTTATTAAATGTCTTACCAAATGAAATATTTTGATATATTTCACAGGTGAATGGTATTTAAACAGAACGTGAACAGATCTATAGCTAATCCGAAATACCTGACTGGTCACAGCTGATCCTGTATTCACAAGTATTTGGCACTTAAGGAAGCCAATTAATGGTCATATCGCCGAAATGGCGAGTATTCGATTATAAAATTTGTAACCGGTTAGCGATTGTCCGATCGAGTGCTCAGGTATTCGTTGACATCCCTTATATATATATATATATATATATATATATATATATATATATATATATATATATATATATATATATATATATATATACATGTATATATGTATATATAAACCTTAACAATTCAGTGATTGGTATAACTTTAAATTTGATCAAAAATTAATACACCTTGGGTATGATTATTTTTTAAATACCTTTTAAAATTAGTTTTAGAAATAATAAGGATAATGTTGCTTGTCCGTATATATCGATCAAAACTCAGAAATCTATGGGGACATAAAGATATTCTTGTTAAAATTTAAAACAAATATTTTTTGCATCAAATCATTTTAAATGTTTAAAATATAAAATTTAAATGTCACAATATTTTTATTTTTTCTTATCAAAATTAGATTTTAAAAATGTTTTTTAAACGAACACAGTTCATTTAAAAAACAACCACACAATTTTTTAAACCGACAAGATTTGTCCATTTTTTTTCTTTTACGGTTACGTCAACAATAATGATAAGCTGTCATCGAAAGCGGAGTGTTCTTATCTTCCTTTAAAGGTAGTTCGATTTGTATAATTAGAACTTCGTTATGATTTAACATATACTATAACAAATATGCATGAAAAAAGTTAAATGATAATTGATTATTGTGCTTCTTTTAATTTGAATTTTTTTTAATTATAATTCCTCGTCTTGTAAATTTTTATGTATTGTAAAACATCTTACTGTTTTGCTATATTGGGTTTGACGCATAATGGGTTTATATTTTAGGATTTTATCCCTGTCATGTAATGTCATTTTACAAACAATGGTATTATTAAAAGTGTTTTTGCAGACACAAAAATGAATTTATGAATGAATTTTGGAAAAAGCCCTGGGTTCAGATATTAAACGATGTTCAATTAAATCTTCGGCGCTTTTGGGTTTATAGCTCTATTGCAATATTTTACATTTACAATAAAGTTTGAAATATTTCTTTCATAGAATATACTACAATTGCAACTTAAATTTAAACGCGTAATGTGATAAAACTTTCGCTTTGGGGTTTGTGTGCTTATTGATCTTAATGCTGCTAGAATGGAACTATGTTTATGAGCAAGAAATAATGAATATATGTATGAATGTTAGAAAGAGCCCTAGATCTTCGACAATCAATCTACAAGTTCAGTTTAAACTTCAGCGCTTTTGCGTGTATTTAAGAATTGAATTTCAATATTTACGTTGTTATCTGGGTGTAACAACGTGAAAATTAGTCAAATTGTGTAAAACTGCGTAGCGTAGCGAAGCGGTTTAACGCATAATTTGTAATAATTGTCACGTTGTGACACCCCTATAAGTACGTAAAAAGTGAAATTCAATTCTTATAATTACAAACCCGAAAAAACAGTGTTTTAAGCTGACCTAAATTTTTGAACAGATGAGCTGATTTTCCGAAAATCGATGTTACAACGTCGCGGCGTAATAATACATAAAATGTCACCTTTAAAAGACGATAAAATGTCTTGCAATAAACTGGAAAAAGTTTTAAATTGTAATTTTTTATTCATTTTATTGTTAATTTCAGTCAACATGTGAATGATATTACAATTAAATCCTTTGAGAAAAAAGGTAGTATATTATGTATCGTGACAACACATTTACCTACTTGTACGACTATCATACGCTTGTAGGACACGCGTGTCAACTTACAGAATGACGTTTGCCATTACAAAGAAAACTAAATGAACAGTGTTTAAAAAACCGTGGAACCAACTAATGGAATTAATGTTTTCTTGGATGAAACCGAATTTTTTGCCAGCTTTGGGCTCGGAGTGAGACGAATAGATTCGTTTAATGATGAACTAGTGGTAGCTGTAATGGCTGATCAGAGACATGTGGAGGTAAAAGAAAAGGCAGAGATTGCATTAGACTGTACGTTACCCGAGAGGGTATCACTGATATGTTTCTTCTGTGAACAGAACAGTCCCTACTATAGCTGTAAACTGAGGCCTCATTTCTGTGACATAAACATGATGTGGCGTAACTGAAACATCAACATTACTCAGCATAGATAAGGCTGTGTCTCTCGGGCAATGTATAGTGTATACCTGACTACAATTATAATTTTTTAAATATCTTTTGCATGAATTCGGAATTTGATTAAGTTGTGTTACAAAATTTTGACTTTGGATTTTTAAGGGGTATACGAAAGGGATTCTCCGCGACTCGATTACAAAGAGATCAAAATAATTCAAAAATAAATATTTAATTGTCTTGAATATGTTGGTGAAAAAATATCAGAAATATCAAGTTGAAAGTTTTTTTTCAAAATTTAGTATCTTAAAAACTTGAAGTATTTTAATGTTTCTAGGTGGAATATTTGCTGACCTCGAAGACATTCACATTTGTTTAGAATTTGAAAATAACTTTTCATAATAGAACTCAAAGATTGGTAATCCCCAAAACTGGTCGAAAGTAGTTCCAGTAGAAAACGTTGTAAATCGAAAATAACAACGTCATTTGACAGGAAAACGACTAAAGAAATTGCTCTAAATCGTGTAACAAAGTGAAGTGTTTAATTATTACTCAATATCTTACATTTAAATAATAGTTTAAACGATTTCTCTGTCAGAAAATACTTAATATTTGCAATTGTAATTTTAACACATAAATTTCGCTTTGGAATATTTGTGAAGTAGTTGAGCAGTTGATCCCTAATTAGCTAAAAGCCAAGCGATGGATCAAATATCATACTTAATAAATCAAATAAAATTTATCAGCGACATTTAAAATCTGGTTTTAAGTTGAGTCATACTTAAGAGTTAAAACTTGTGATACTGCTTCTTCATCTGGTGCTAGGCTTTTAGAGGACAGTTTATTTTGCTGCCTCGTCCACTGTCAAAATAATGTGTTTAGGGGTTGATATGCTTGTCTTTGGTGTTTGACTTGGTAAGCTTGCCCCGCTGGAAAGTTGCCCTGTGTGTTCACTAATAGAAGACATACCAAAATTCTCACATTCCCAAACGCAGACAGACTTGTTTTTATATTAATCCATAGAGATTAAGAAGTTTTTTAGAAGCAAAAAAGCTGATATGACGCTGAAAACATTTAATCAATTCCTATGATTGAAACCTTAACAACAAAAGCACTTTAATCTGAAAACACAGACTACTCGAAGTAAGACTACATCACAATTGTGGCCTCTGTATGTTGTATAACTGATGCTGTTGAAGTAATATCCGAATAATCAGAGAATCCTAATTATAAAGAAACTAAAAATTCTCAATAAAATGTTTTGACCAAAAAAAAATTTACAGTTGATTTTAATTCTGGTATATTGAAAATACTATGTATTATTACAAATATCAAATTTTGAGAACAGTAACTGTAACCAAATTTCAAAAACCTGTCTGTTAGTTCGACAAAAGGCCTTTGTATGTAGTTCCTCTAGACCCACAAACTTTACTGTTCTGACCATTCAGTACTTTCAGAACTTTGATTTTTTTAATGTAAGATGTTATCCATTGTATTAAACTATACATATAATAAAAGAAAGAATGCGCTCAAAGTTCTAATTTGGCATTTGACGCCTCATGAGAGTAATAAACGGACGAGACGACATACCATCTATAAGCTACATTTAAGTGATCTTTACGTTGCTTAAAATGGTCTTTAAACTATCTTAAAGCTCAGCCTTAAGATGGCTTAATGACACTGGAATTTTCAACAATCTTTAAGCTCTTCTCTTTTACCTACTTTAAGCACCGAAAAAATATAATTGGTACAAATGTATATTTATAACTTAATTATTTTGTTGAATAAAAAAGTAAAAAGAAAACTTTCTTAATTTTACAAAAATATTTAATTTATTGATATATCTATTTTCCTCTCTCTCTCTCCCTGTCTCTCACTCTCTATATATATATATATATATATATATATATATATATATATATATATATATATTATATATATATATAAATATATATATATATATATATATATATATATATATATATATATATATATATATATATATATTGTTACGATGAATTAGAAAAAAAAACAAATTTAAGATAGTGGCTCTTTATTACATTTACAATATTTTTTACTATGGTTTCATTATATATATTTTCCCAGTTTTTAATGTCCTATAATTGACCAAACTAAAAGTACAGAAAATTAAAAAAAAAATACATATAGGACATATAGTAGAAATTTGATTAATGATTATATTGACCTGGGTACCTTATTTTATTGGTGCAGGTGAACGTTCTAACCATGTTTAATTAGAGTAAACCGTACCCCAAGGTATAAATTAATTTTGCTCCAAGCTAATTAAATTAAAACAATAAACAGCGTTAATTATAATAATTATTGTTTCCCTGAAACAATAACTCAGTAACCCAAGTCAATATTTTCAGATAATTTAATAATAATTTCAACTAAACAAAAAGACAAAATAAAAAAAAACAAAATATTTAATAAATTATAAAATAATAAATAGATAAAAAATCATATAAATAAATAAATTACCAAAAAATTCAATAAATAATAAAAAAAATATGCTTTGCTGGGATTCAAACCCTTAACCACAAGCTTATAAACTCATAGCTCTATCACTTGAGCTAAATCAACAACCATATAACCCATGTAAAAATAATATCATATAAAAATGCTCAAAACTATATTGAAATATTAATTATAAAATCTTAAATCTCTCATAGAAAAATTTCAAATTCATATTAATTTGAATTCTGAATAAGACTAAATATGGTCAAATAATTACAAGTATGGTTTTGACAATCTAAATTAAACAGTTACATTATGTTATGAATACAAAGTCGCAGACAAAAATTTTCTTTTCAAAAATAATAAGACACTAGAAACTAAATCAGTTGTAGTTGTAGTTGTAGTTACAGTTGTAGCTTTGAAAAAAAATTCCCCCAAACTTCTTTCTAACAAATACAACTAACACACACACTGCAGTACATCTTCCAAGCCAGTAAAAATACAACTATCATACACCTGTATATATAACCCCCTAAAACAATACAAGTACATCACACCACCATTCTCACACTTTCTACAACTTGCATGCACAACACAAACTTCACAGGTATAAACTTAGCCAATTGTAAGTAATTGATTCTATTCTTATTGATAAGTCTTTAGAAAATGAATGATTGCCATCGATCAGACATTTAATAGGTATTACAGGTAAGTTTGGTGGTATACAAAATACAGATTGGCTTTTTTGTTAAATGAAACGAACAGTAAAACAGGCTACAACTTTTGGTCAATTAAAAGAAATAAATAAATAAGATATCTGTAACATATATATATTGAAAAATTAAAAAGTTACTTTTTTGGGAGTGGTAAATATTAACATTAAATGTTTATTTTATTTGTTAATTTATATTTTGTTAATTACATCAAATAACTCATATCTCAATAAATTTAAGTTTTACTATGAAACATCCTGAGCAGGACTAGAACTTACTACTTTGGTTGCCAGGCCCTGCATCTTTATCCATTAGGGCACAGGAAAATTTGTACATAGAATGACAAATTATTTATATTTTTAAGGAAATGTGATCATGTGACCATTTTCTCAAAGATTTCATATTATGAATAGAAAATATCCAAATTTATGTTACTTAACTTCATTTTAAGTATTTTTTTAAATAAATTATGACAATTTTATAATATAAATTAACCTTTCTTTATTTCTAAAAAAACATAAATATATTATAGGCCGGAATGACAAACCTCACCTAATATACCTATTTATCTGACCAGCAAAAACAGGTTATTCGATTGTAAATTAAAAAAATAGTTATTTGTTAAACATTTATATGCATTTAGAATCTTTATCTATGTGCACTTCATTTTTGATATAGCAAAGTTCTTGGGACTATTTTGTAAATAATTAAAACACAAACATACCAGTCCTTGTCCAAATTACAATCCCAAAAACAAAGTAAAAACTTGTCTGGAGAAAAGTCTGTCGATAAATCATTGAACTACACAAAGAGATCTATATATGACGTTCTATCTCTAAATAATCCCAAATTTGGAGAATATGTGAATGCCATCTATCCAGGTCAGCTTGAAATAAACGACACGACGGAGTCTCCGTGTTTTGCTTCATATTTGGACTTATACCTCAATTATAACAACCATGAAAGGTTATATCTGATGCTATATGACTTTTTCTATTGTCAACTTGTTTCTTTGCAGTAATATCCCTGCTTCTCCTGCGTATTGTGTATATGTTTCACAGTTAATACGTTATGGTAGAGCTTATTCCCACTATGGGGACTTTCTACACAAAGCAAACTGCCTACAATTGTTGACGCAAGAATATTGCAAGCCTAAAAACGTTTTATGGCTGTCATCACAATATTGTTGATAAGTATGTAGTCACTGTATCTAAACTTATACTGGATAAATTTGACTCACCATAGTTCCTTGTTTCTTTCATTCTTAATGTTGACTCGCACGTGACGGGTATAGTTAGCTAGACAGGAGGTATATACCCTTCCGGAGCACCCGGCCTCACTTTCTTGTTTGAAGTTCACGTGTATTACTATACTTGCAAGCTTTCAAGGTTTTTACTTTTTTCGGATTGTGATTTGGACAAGGACTGGTATGTTTGTGTTTTATTAAATACCCACTGCTGGTGGAGTAAAACTCCCCGAGGGTATCAATTACTGAGTAGGCAGTACTTTGTGCTGTCAGAAAATGTACCATTTTGCAAAATTTTCAGTCGTGTAAAATTTGAGATTTATTTAAAACTAAGGTTTGTTCCCTCATGCAAAGCATCCCTTAGCTGGATTTGGATTTATATAATTTTGAACTTTAGATTCTTTATTTTCAACTGTTTGGCTTATATTTTCATCTATTAAACTTTTCGGTCTTAGTGTCACTGATGAGGAATAAATTTCCGAAATGTGCACATCTGGTACATCAAAATTTAACTGGTATGTGTATTACATATTTCCCTTTAATTTTTACTTTATTTTTATTTTTGATTATGTTTTTGTCATTTTCAAAATGTAGACTGCATCTAACTTCAGATTTGTATTTTTTAAAAGACCACTACATCATTCATAGATTTTTTTTCATATCATCTGATAACATCATAAGGCCATATTTAAGCCAAATGGTGTAACATGGCTAAAAATTGAGTGCCATCAAGCCATCTTTAAGCCGTGCTTAATTTAATTCACCTTTAATCCATCTTGAAGTTCTTTACTAGCGTGTTTAAGCATTTTAAAATCTGCTTAAAGATCCGATTCTTTCTTATGCTTATTGTTGCTTTTTTTGAAAGATGACGTCAGAAAATGCATTTTTGTACATCTTCAATACATAATCTACTGTATTAAAGAAACTATTATTTAAAAATGGGTATAGTCGATTGTCTTGTTACAAAATTAGTGGTATATAACAATGACCAACTCGTTTTTATTACATACAATTGATAAACAGTGACTTTCCATCATGTGTTTTTGATTTTAACCTTCATTGTGTCATGTATCAACTAAATCAGGTATTGATTTAGATTTAGAAGTAAGACAATCTTAAAATCGATAACATGATTTGTGAGTACGTTGTTCGTCTGACTCGCCAGATATAACAATTTTTGTTTATTTTATGCCCAAAGGAAAAAAAATGGATAAAACTTAAAGATGATTTATGGTAAATTAAATGCATGGTATTAAATTTTGTTTATTACACTATCAAGAACTCTCATAAATTATTTCTGAAAATTTCGCTGGATTTTGACTTTTACTTTTAGAGTTATTTGAACCAATTTGGCGATACCCCACAAAAATTTGATTTTAAATCGGTTGATATAGTTATCAGTACCGGTTATATCCACCTCCCGCAGCCGTCACAGCCCTTATATTACTATGCATTTAATAAGATTGTTTATATTTCTCATGAGGCTTTTGTTCCACTCTCCCAACAAAACGTTTCTCAGTGGTCGAGCGAGGTTGGGGATTGTTCTGATGCTGCCTTATCCTCCTGTGTCAAGTCAGATGTTTAATGGGAGAAATCTTGACTATAGACTGGTCTGTCGAAATAATCAAATTTATTCAACACGGAATGTTTGTTTTTCACTGTTTGCACTACGTGACACGGAACGCTACATGCTTCGGTAATTTTTCTTCCAATGTTGAGAACACAACGGCCAAAATGATAACTTAAACGATTAAAATGATAATGAACAAAGCCGTTCAAAAGTTATTCCATATTATTTACCCTGCGATTTTTTCTTTTGGGTATAAGAAATGTCATAACAAAGATTGTACTTTTTAATATTTGCATAGGTCTTCGTGTTTTACACCGGTTACTTGTTAATATGATTCTTAGTTTATCTTCTACGATAGTTTATACACACTGCCTGCACTTATGTTTTTTATTATGTTTTTTTATTTTTGTTTATTAAAATTTATTACGAAAATGTATATGTTTTTCATTTGTTTTTTTTCGACTCTTTTGGTTTTGTTTAATCCTTTCGTTATTGTTTTTATCAATTTCTTACATTTATTTTTGATTGCAATTTTAAGTTCATCTATAAATCATTTGGTTATTTTCACTTATATTAGAAGAGGTGCATTGTAAACAGTTGGGTATTTAGATTCTATACCTAGGTGTTATTAATCAAGCATCTTCTTATACGGGCGAAAAATGTCAAACACCGATACCTAAACGCTGCCCTTATATAATAGATACTATAGATAATATTTACTTAAAAACGGATTTCTCTTTAATGGTTGTGATTTGTTAACATTTTTATGGTGGTATTTAGGAATAATTTCAAACCAGTTTTAACTCCTGAAAGCAGTCCTTCAGTTTGTCTAATTGCTGGTTTTAGTAGAATATAATGAATGTCAAATTAATATTTCACTATTATTATATAATCCGAGTTTGCTCTTTCTATTTATTTTAGGACATTTTTTATTCGTCATTATATAATATATAACTAGTACCTGGTACATTTTGATATGCCATTTGTGCACATTTCGGGAAATCATTTCTCATCAGTGACACTAGGGCCGACAAGTTTGATAGATAAAAAATATAAGCCAAACAGTTGAAAAATAATGAATCTAAATTTCCAAAATTAAATGAATCCAAATCCAGCTAAGGAATATTTTGCATGAGGGAACAGACCTTAGTTTTAAATAAATTTTTAAAAATTAGACGACTGAAAATTTCCTTAATGGTATATTTTCTGACAGCACAAAGTACTGCCTACCGAGTTATGGATGCCTTCGGGGTGTTTTTCTCCACCAGCAGCGGTACCCGCTCAGAGATAGTAAATATGTGATAAAAACCTGCTAAATTTTGATGCGCCATATGTGCACATAAGTAATATTACTGATGATGATACCATACTCTGTTTATAATATATCATCCTTTGTCCAATAGAGATAATGTCTTTTTATCTACCATGTTCCATTGATTTCTTGAAATATTATTTTTTACTTGGTTTAAAATTAATATCAGTATGTTTATTTGCATCATATGATTGAAATTTACTAAACAATACAAGTGTAATTGGTTTTATTTTAAACGTGTTATGTAAGGGTGTAGGAATATTATTGGTT
This sequence comes from Tegillarca granosa, assembly GCA_029721355.1. Lineage (NCBI taxonomy): Eukaryota > Metazoa > Mollusca > Bivalvia > Arcoida > Arcidae > Tegillarca > Tegillarca granosa. The sequence continues at coordinate 8,915,465 of CM056596.1, read as the reverse complement.
TCGGTTAGTACACAGATTAAAAGTAATGTTATTGATTTTAATGTTTGTCTTGTTATATTTTAATACACGTATCTTACTGTTTTCAAAGTTGAAAGTTTTAATACCTATACTTGTTCATTTGAAAACGGGGAGCGCCAATTGGATACATTAAAATCATACTTAAATTGTATCAATATTTTATTTATATTTGTTTCTTGTAATTATACTATAATATTTAATGTTTTCAGTGGGTGTCGGAGCGGCAGTTGCTACATTAGCTGCTAGATTGTCAGGAGATAAACATGTGGCAACTTGCTTATTTGTAGCTGGCAAAGGCACTGAGAAGTCCATAAAAGTCGGACTGAAACACCAAGGCTTGCTTAACACCTGTTTCCTGGACCTAGTACATACAATTGTACAACTGTTCCACAATCAGGATTGAATAACAGGATAAAAAATTTAAAAATAGAAGATCGATGAATTAAAAAAAAAAAAAAAAAAAAAAAAAAAAAAAACAAAGGAAAAAAGAAAAACCGTTAACTTATTACAAAACTAGTTGTGTATCATTGGATTAATTGTTAATATACATGAAGCAGTTTGCTATAAACGTAATTCAAACATGTGTACTGTAAAGAAATATAATGCGATCATTTTTTTTAAACAATAGTTGCATTCTTTTTGTTAAATCGTGTTTTTTTTATTTTGGTAGGTTTTACTTCCCATCGTGTAATTTCGGTTAAGAATGAAATGTAGTATATCGTACAATTGAACGTTTTGAAACTTTATTCAATTAAAAGACAGTTTAAAACTCTTAAACTAGTGGGCATATGTTCTATAATCATCGAATTGATTTCAGATAGATAAATAAATCACTTATTCATGGAAATATTTTAATATTTGGGCTTTATACTTTAGGAATTATTTACTGGTATGGAAAAGTTGCTTGGTCTCATAATGCGATGGCGTATTACCGAGGTTTTAAAGCAGATTATGATTATGATACATGGGAATCTTTAAAAGCAAAAGGATGGAGCTATAATGACATGTTTTCATATTTTTGAAATCCGAAAAGAATTTGTTCCCTGATCTAGCAAGAAGCACAGGTAATTGGAGACTAAATATTTAAAGTTAAAAGGTAAGAGTATATAATCGAAGCGATAATTTAAACTATCAGTAATACAAATGTTTTTTTTTATTCTCCCTTTTTAATGAAATGAAGCAAGACATTTTGAAGTATCAAACATAGGGAGAAATGGCTATTTATTGAATAAATTCTGTTATGTTTTGTTTAAAAAATTTAAACATTGCGATGTCTGTTAAAACGAAAGTTGAAATTAAGTGATTTTTACCACAAACCTTAAAACAATCAAATGATTTAATCATCATTTTTAAGCATATAAAATTCAATACTTTATGATCTTACACTTGAGGAAAGATTAAAAAATTAATGTGGATTTAGGATTTTCAGGTTTATCTAAAAAATAAAATCCCATAAATAGCATGTACTACACTTAGTTATTACATTTATTTTTACTACGGATTCGTACTTTTTATTTTTTATAATTATAGTGTTAAAATATATTAAGTAATACATAAAGCTTATAATTATGATTTAGTCTATAGATACTTAAACTGTTTTGACCAACAATAGTGAAAACAACTTTATGATTTTGCTCAGATAAAAGCACACTTTTACATATATTTAACTTCATCGCAAAAACATTGATAAAACCAGTAATAAAAGCATATGTGACATTTCTGCTTTCTGCTATTTATGCAATAAATCCTAGATTATCAAGAATTATCAAATCAATCAACACATTACAAAAAAGATTTTCAGATTAGCTATGATGTAGTCAGTACATAACAAATCTTAAGTTCTGTAATGGTCGAATTGTCTATAGTCCCTACTTGCGGATCACAGTTCTTCTCACCGCGTATGTTTTAATCGATCTAGAAGAAACTGTCTTTTAATTGAAAACCAAAGAACGCAATTGTGAATTTTAATATCTACTATACAGCATTTGTTGTATCTGATCAAGTAATTTTTCTTTAACCTTACATTCTCACACAGTCAATTCATATTTTTGCTAAAACGTAAAACACAAAAAATTAATTTACACTAGACTGAAAAAAAAAAACAAAAACAAAAAACAAAAACAAAAAATATCACTAAGTGAACAGAGCTTTATTGAAATACATAACGGTTTTTATTTCTCTAAAGAATTTTTGAATGAAAGACGGGGGATAAGTAAATTAACAAAACACACACACACACACACACACACACACACACACACACACACACACATATATATATATATATATATATAACTTAAATATTAAGACAAACAACATTCCATAAAGGTCTTTGTTAAGAGGCATTTTTGTTTTAATGGTTTAATTAACCAAAATGACACTTTAATGTGAAGTATTTAAGATTTCATAGGTTGTCTTAATACAAATATTTGCTTGCTAATTGGGTCAATAATGCAAATGCTTTATTTAAATGGACTTTTGTTTTTACGTAATGTTGTTATCTTTGTCACAGATAAAACAGATTATGGATTTACCTGTCGGTTATAATGATCAAAATCATTTGATTCATATAACTGAGTTACTAATAGATGTTATAACAGTTACAGATGCTATCCAGAAGATCCAAAGCTTTTTTTAGAATACATTTGCAAATTTTCAAAACCAACACTACAACAAAAACGCAACATTAAACAAAAATAAAAATAAACAAAATCAACAGCGAAAACTGAAATCTGATAACGTTGGAAAACATATAAAATGGCCGGCCAGATTATTATTGTATTCAATTCAAGCAAATCAAAGCATCAAAGCACAAACAAAATATTATATGAATACCTTGTTTTGTATAGTTTAAAATCTCCTAGAATTTTATATAAACGATAAATGAAAAATAACGATTATCATTTTGTATCATCTAAATAAAAAGTTTTTGCGAGTAGACAAAAATATGTTTTCAATGCTCGAGACCAACAACCATAATGGATTTGTATTTTCAAATTTTATTGTCTGTTGTGAATCATATTAGGTACAACTTCTAGAAAAAAAATAGAGATTTATTTGCTCGAAATAAGTTAATCACTGGCATTAATTAATGCAAAACTTGACATCCTCCAGTTTACAAAGACACATTTTAAATTTATAAAGCGATGAAATTTAAAATGTCTTCAACGTGGCAATTCGCAGCTAAATATTACACTCTTGTCAATATCAAGACCAATGCGGTAGCTCAGTTGGTAAAGTGGTCACTCACTATGCGGGAGCTTGTCGGTTCGAACCACCCGGATCTGACCCAAAACATGAAAGTGGGTACCGACTGTTTTTTCGCCAAGCACTCGGCATTATGAAGTGAAAGTCACAGTTCTTTTGGATGTGAACTTAAAATATACGAAGTCCCGTGTCTCGGTGGGCGTGGCATAATGAAGAACCCTGCTGCACAATGCCATCAGCGCAACGTACAGGCAATTTTTTTGCACTTTCGACTAGAACTGGCGACGTCTCGATATAAGTGAAATAATCTTGAATTTGGCGTTAAAAACCATTACTCAACACAATTCTTTTCAATATCTTTAAAATGCTTTAAGAAAGAATGGATACAAAACATACTACATAAATACTATGACTATGTGTTTTAGAATGAATATGTTTCATATGTCATGCTTTTCTTTTCATGTTAACTAATTCCTATTCTTAGATATAGTATGATTGCCTAGTATATATTTCTAAATTGCCATGAAGTTCACGGTTAAAAATTCAGTAACTTAAACTGTAATTAAGTAATAAGACTCATTTTTCGTTTACAATGTATTAAAGTTGTTTTTCATAAATTTTTGTTGTAAATGCTTTATTTAACTTATTAATTTTCATTTAAAATTAACAACTAGGATAATATGCAAAATCTCAATGGCAGTTTGCAATATTTAATTACACCATACGCACCATAAGATTGAATTGGCCTGAACACCAAGCACAATCTACCGTTGGCACAAATAAAATAGAATTGACAGAATTTATGGTATATAACATAATTCATACTGTTAAATTATTCTAAACATACTATACTTTAAAAAATTTTCTGTTGACCAATGGTTTTAAAATAATTAGGTTCCCTTAGGCTCCTATCAAAGATTTAATATTGTTTCTATAGCACTTACCTGCATGTTAACCCGTTACTTTAGTAATTATTGCTTTGTTTACTTAAGCAATAACGAAAAAAAGTTTCATTTATTTTGCATATAAACAAACAATTATTTATATAAATATTTATTTGCCTAATTATAATGACTTTTTCCACATATGAAAAACAAATTGTAAGAACTGCAATTCTCTAGATGATTAGTTTTTTTGTTTTTTTTTTAAATACATATATATTCATGAGAAAATTACCATAGCCTCAATAAAAGTGCGTGTTAGTTGTAATAAATAACAGTAAAGGCATAAAAATTGTTCTCTCAAACCCAGCTATAAATCCAATGCCAACCTTACATCTTGGATGACAACGTTGCAACTTAAGCAAAAATATATATTTTGATTTAACTTACCCAAAATATAGCTTTACATATTTTGATATCGCGTAATATATTTTGATTCAACTTTAAAAAAAATATTGCTCAATATATTTTGATTCATATTACTAATAAACTGAAGCAAACTTGGAGCAGTAAGGCTCCGGAATTTTTGGAAACAGATGACATAAAATCATTTAAAACTAAGGGCCGTTCCCTCATGCAAAGCATTCCTTAGCTGGATTTGGATTCATATAATTTTGGAACTTAAGATTCATTATTTTTCAACTGTTTGGCTTAAGTTTTTTATCTATCAAACTTTTCGGCCCCTAGTGTCACTGATGAAGAATGATTTCCGAAATGTGCACATATGGCACATCAAAATTTAGCAGGTATTTGTGATATATATCAAATATGTATTCAGTTATAAGTCAGGTACATAATATCAAAACCCTAAGAGTTACAATGCTTTTGAAAACAGAGATGTTTTATCTACTACATATTTATGTCAATAAAAGAACTTCGTATGATAGCAAACATTGAGGTTAACATACACATACAAAATTGGTACATCTACTTATGTTAGTATAATTATATTGATCTAGCACGATCCAATTCCATACATAGATGTTGAAGATGTGAAGCAGACATAAATTAACACAGACGGACATACAAACACGGTGATTCCAATATACTCCGTATTACTATTACTACTACTACTACTGGTTCTGTGACAAATGAACTGGCAATGTATATAAACAGAACCTCCCTATTAATAGGGATGATTATAACTGATGACAATGCTTAAAATGTTAAGGAAAGAAGACAAAATGACAAAATATCCTGCAAACAGTTTATCAGCGCCTTCATGACGAAAAGACATTGTCGTCAATCATTATAAACATCAGATACAAAAATTAAAAATTGAAGATATACGCATTCTAAATAAGTACCTAGTACAAGTTTCCAACTGATACAGCAAAAATTCAGAAATCAAATATATATATATATATATATATATATATATATATATATATATATATATATATATATATATATACTACTTTGCGTTTAAAATAATTATTACTCATATGTCTCGCCTAAGGCAGAGAGCCATATCAATCATTGTCACCAATGATAAATTTGGACAAATGAATGGAGTTTTTGTTTCTTGATATCACAAAATGGTAAGAGAAACAATCTTGGTTAAAAAGTATTGCTATTTAATTGAAAATAATAAATTTAAATATTAACAGTGTAACCGATACTAGGACTACGAAAACCAGACACAACAGAAATACAAAATTTAATATTACCAACTATTAAAAAAATTATATTTCCAATACCTATGAAATATACTTTAGAAGAGGTAAAACAGCATGGTTAAAGGTAGGTCATGATTTTGACATTTGACATTGACCAGATTTTGGAAGTAATTGTAAGAAAATGTCAAAACTAAAACCCAATGTCAATATTTGTTCAAAAAGGTATGATGATTTTAAGACACTTAACGGAAATGTAGGATTTCAAATTTTAAGGAATAACGCGTATTTTGTTTTCAACAATATTTCGCAAAAAAAACCCAAACAAACCAAAGACATAATACTTTAAAGAAGCGATTTATTACACACGATTTTTAAAGCCCAAGTTCTAAAAGCATAGAGGTGAGATATTGCCATTGACTTTTGACTTTGACTTCTTTTTAAAGTTATTGAAGTTTTTAAAGTTATATCAGATATTACTCCAACTGACGGTTGCAAAGGTGTAATGAATATCCCATGAAAGGTATCATTCGCCTAGGTAGTTAGTATATATATGAAAAATACCAGATAAATTCTGATGTGCCAGATGTGCACATTTCGGAAATTCATTCCTCATCAGAGACACTAAGACCGAAAAACTTGATCGATAAAAAACATAAGCCAAACAGTTGAAAATAATGAATCAAAAGTTCCAAAATTAAATAAATCCAAATCCAGCTTAGGAATGCTTTGCATGAGGGAACAAACCTTAGTTTTAAATAAATTTTAAATTTTAGAGGGCTGAAAGTTTTTCTAAATGGTACATTTTCTGACAGCACAAAGTACTGCCTACTGAGTTATGGATACCCTCGGGGAGTTTTACTCCACCAGCAGCGGTACCCGCTCAGGGGTAGTAAATATATAACAAATACCAGTTAAATTTTGATGTGCCAGATATAAGGTATTGCCAAGAACAAAACCTAAATATACCAGGCCGAGACACACATCGGGATTGCTTTAACTTTTATCCAGTTAATACCAGGGAATAGTAGAAAATGTGTGAAAACGACTCTCACGTAGATATCATTGTGCTCTATGCTAAAAGCTTATTGACTTTTTTGTTCTCAATAAGGAAATCAATAGAAATCATGGATCGATATTATTAGTAAAGTGTTTTAAAGACAGTGAAATCTATTGTTCACTCGTCAATAGTATGGGGTATATATGAATAGTTTTTTGCCTGTTTGTTTGTGCAACATTGTGTCAAGTGGTTTTTTTAGTTTATTATTCTCTCTATTTTCTAATTACGCGTAAGTTTTTATCTATACTATAGAATTCTAGTCTTGGGATTGTGTGAAAGATGCCAAATGGTATGTTTTAAAGTTAAGATGAAGAATATCTGACGTTCAAGATAATACGATAATTTAAAAACCAATAAGTAAGCTAACTGATTATGCTTTTTACATTATGAACTGTCCTGAGTGGGACTCGAACCTAGAGATCGACAGGCGCACTTTTATCTTTAAAAGCATAATTTAGATCACACGCCGACGATTTCGTCTGACCTTCATGTAGAGTGGAGATGTCCTAGTCATTGGTTCATTACATAAATTTGGCTGATAAATTCTTCTGTATGTTTTTGCTAATAACTTTAAATAGCCAACTTAACATTTAACATGGCATTTAATTTATTATTTACTTAACTATTAATTCTTAAAAGATCTACATTTTAGTTAACTCCATAACAATCATCGGGTGAGTGAGTGAGTGTTTGGTATTTTTGCAGCTATTTGCGTCTAGAAAACGATAAAAATTTAATTATATAAATATATAACAGAAGTAAATTAATCAGAGAATCCTACTTATACCAAAAGTAATTTTACCAAAGATGAAGTTCTTTCCAATCATAGGGGAGTCTTTGACAAAAATCCATACAAGGAAAGATATATAGCAGCTTCCTCTAAATGTAATACTAAATCATTATCAGTAAATCTAACACAAATTTTGACAGTTATCAAAGATGGCCTTCAGACTTATTCAGATAGAGTCTATTCTACTCTCTGGCTTCAACCAAATGTGGATTCTCAAAAATTCTAAAGAACTACTTGACCATTTCGTTTCTTATACTCTTTCTTCGGTAAAAAGTATAAAAACCTTTGATTTTTCTATCCTTTACACCACTATCCCTCATGCCAAATTGAAAGAACGTCTAAAACAAATCATTCACTTTTCATTCTTTTACAAAAACGGTAAACCAAGATATAAATACCTTGTGCTCAACAGGGATTCTGTTTTTTTTTTTTGTAAAACATCATACAGACTGCAAACAAACATATACTGAAGATACCATCAACAAAATGTTAGAGTTTTTGATAGACAACATATTTGTTGTGTTTGGCAATATTATCTTTCAACAAACAATCGGTATAGCAATGGGCACAAACTGTGCACCTTTGCTGGCTGATTTCTTCCTTTATTTAAATGAATCAGAATTTTTACAGAACCTTGTCAAATCTAGAGAAAAGACTGTCGCTAAATCATTGAACTACGCATACAGATATAAAGATGACGTTTTATCTCTAAATAATCACAAATTTGGAGAATATGTAAATGTCATCTATCCAAGTGAGCTTGAAATAAAAGACACGACAGATTCTCCATGTTCTGCTTCATATTTGGACTTTTTCCTCAATTACGACACCCATGAAAGGTTACATCTGAAGCTATACGACAAACGTGATGACTTCAATTTTTCTATTGTCAACTTTCCGTTTCTTTGCAGTAATATCCCTGCTTCTCCTGTGTACGGTGTATATGTTTCACACTTAATAAGGTACGGTAGAGCTTGCTCCCACTATGGAGACTTTCTGCAACGAAGCAAATTACTTACAATTTAATTGTTGACACAAGGATATTGCAAGCCTAGGCTAATCAGGGCCCTTAAAAAGTTTTATGTCCGTCATCACAATATTGTTGATAAGTATGTAGTCACTGTATCCCAACTTGTGCTGGATATATTTGACTTGCCATAGTCCTTTGTTCCTTTTATTCTCAAAATTGACTTGCACGTGACGGGTGTAGCTAGCTAGACAGGAGGTGCTTACCCCTCCGCAGCATCCGGCCTCACTTCCTTGATTTAAGTTCACGTGTATAACATATTTTGCCAGTTTGCAAAGTTTTTACTTTGTTTTTAGGATTGTGATATGGACAAGGAATGGTATGTTTGTTTTATTTTATTTATTTTAACAACCATACTGAGCTGATTAAAACCAGTTATATCATATAAGTTGTTCATAATAGACTTGATAATATGCTATAAAAATTATATTTTATTAAACATATTCATTTCCCGTAGAAAGTAAAAAAAATTATGTTCATTTACATTTTTGAAAAAAGCTTGTATCGATGATGCGGGATAAAAAGTATTCCTTGTGATAATAACGTTAACCATGGACTTTTAAAAAGTGTTTAATGTTCCATGAAAATAGGTCAGTACTGACATTCTGACACTTTATGTGGAAATAAAAATTCTATTTCAATTTGGATTCAAATGCAGAAAAAGAAAAAAGAAAAAAAAGAAAGAAAGAAAGAAAAACATGTTTTGCTTACTAGTATCTTAACGTTAATGTCCTTGCAATGTTCTAGGCGAAAAATACAGTTATTGTTTATGTCGTTCCTAATTTCCAGTATAAATAATTTTTCATGTTCACGTTTTATGTACTTTTCTATTTTCATGTTCCAAAATGTATTTTAAACTTTTATTTGTTTTCGAAAACCAATTTTTTACATTCAAAAACAATTCTTTTACAAATCAAAGTGCTGGAAGTACTGTAACTAAGAAATAGAAAGGGCTCTTTAAGTAGAAATCTAACCTAAATTTTCAATAGTTACCCCGTCTAGAAATTCGAATTCCTAATCATGTATAGCCCTTTTTATAGATTTTATCATACTTTTAGCTTTTAGTAATTACTGTTTGTTGAAAGGTATGTCATAAATGTGCTGTGTAGTTGTAAGTATGATGTCAGATATATTTTTGACTTGACCATTAACTATGATTGTTTGGTAACCAAAAGGTTTTTAGTCTTATATTTATACAAGAGAATCAATGAACTTACATGATTAATAATGGCTGGTTAAAATGCTTTAATAAAAAATATTCTTCATTTCATGGTATTTTGTAAATTGCAATATTTACATTACAGATTTTATCGCCTTATATGAATCTAGCCAAAGACCGATGTTATCATTTCTCAATGACAACATCGAATCACGCGCTAAGTTTAGTGAAAACACGCCCATTTGAATTGCAACTAATCAGCTTCCTTTTGAGCGCTTGTCACTTTATGGCGAATGAATACCACGGAACTACCTTTTCATTCATAATTTCACAATTTCATTCATAACTTGCAACAAAATGCAGTGTAGCAACACGAGTTATGTATATGGACAATTATATCGATTAAATACCAATAAGTTAATGTCTATACTTCTGTAACTGCAGCCTGCTGTCATCTCACTTCTTCAGTTCTTGTACAAGTAAACAACCCGTTAACTAATTTTTCGAAAATGACGACATATCTAGGTCAACCGTCTCACCACTCTTTGTAAGTCCGCTGTCGGCGGTGCAAGAAGAACAAAGAAGAATTTACGAAGGAAAAACGAAGTTGTTTCTTATGTAATATTAATGTAAATAAGATACTTTTCTTCAGAAAGAACGAACAAAGATAAAAAAATACACAATGATTAAAGGAACTACAATTTGCACTATTGAAATAATGGCTCTTCTGTTTAGTCGGTCAACAATGCGAGTTATCTCGCTTGAAGTATGAAACACTGCCTTCATCAGCAACATATGGGCAATTTACAATGCCCCTTTCAGAAACAAAAAATGTAAATATAAGGATTGAATGTCATTTTCAATATTGTCATTGAGGTATGACAACATCAGACCACGTTCAAAGTTACATGAATCGCTTAGCGATTCACTTACTTTGAACGTGGTCTTATGTTGTCATACCTCAATGACAATATTGAAAATGACATTAAATCCTTAATTTAACTTAATAAAAACACGGTGGAACTTTGTAACAAAGAGGCTCTTAACAAAAAAATCTTGTTCATTGAGAATTAGTAATGCACTACGTGCAGAAAGGACTTCCTTAATATGCAAAGCTCAGCAACTTTGTCATGACCTTCGATCTTGAATTCATCATTAAGGACATTGCAAGACAACATCAAACGTTAAAGTTTCATGCCAAAATCTGGTCAAGAAATAACAATTTTATGCCCCTTTCATAAAAAAATAAACCTGACCTATAACCTTGCTTTTATTTTGGTAGACAATGTTTTTAAAGATTTAAATCTAAGATCTACATAACCTAAAGCATCGTTAAAAAAGAGATTGTGATTTTTCTGGTGAGTGCACAATTATACAGAATGCTGATGGCATATGACATAATAATACTGCTTCTCTAAAGTTTGGAGATTTTACAACATATATTTTTTTGTTTTTAAAATAAACTATATTTGTTGTAATTTTTGTATGCGTTTAACACTTTAAATATGAATAGGAAAAAAGGTATGGTAGAAAACCGTAAAATTCTAACAAAATGAAAGTTTAAAGCTTCAATGCATGATAGTAAAAAAGTCTGATTCAAATAAATTATTGTAAATGAATTTTGTGTAATGAGGAAAACAATACCATATGAATACAAATTAAATGCATTTGTGCAAAAAACGTCGGAAAAGTTTCATAGTTTTAAGTAAACTTCAGACATTTTTCAATTCTACCTTGTCATCCATCAAAACTCTCATAAAATGTGTACCTATGAAGCTGTCAACTCATAGTAAAAAAATTATACTGTTAGTACTTTGCAGTTTCGGCATGACAGCATAGATGTGCATGATAATATTCTTAAGGAATCAAAAAAATGTTTTTCAATGACTTATAAAATGCATCAGACATATCATTAGTTGCTTTTATGGTGATATCTAAAAAAGCATCAGCGGTCGGGTTACGAATTTATACTAATGTCATGAAGTCCTATCGACATGTGTCTCAGTTGGTTTATAACTGGCGGTACATAAGAATTTACTTGATTATCATTTTAACCAACAAGTTAAATGATGCCTATAAAAACAATATCTGAAAACTGCTTAAAGACAAGCTACCGCCTAAGTGACATGTTATACTATATGTAATGTACACAATTAAACAGCGTTAACAAGCTTAGGGTGTCTGAGGAGGTTTTTCTTTAATTTGTCATGATATCACATCTAGAGCTAATTTTAGCTAACAAAATCAAACAAAAGTTTAACCCTATGGTGAAACATAGATTCTGTGTATTATCAGTTTTAATTTTGTCTGTCATCTACTAATTTCAACTGTTTAGACTTGTATTGTAATTTTTTTAAAATATGTATTCAAATATGTTAATGTAATTGATATCTTCGTAATACGTTTGACAATATTAAAAAACGCATGATACTCTATATTATATAACAGAGATTGGAATGGGATATGTTGTCAATTCTTTTACTTATATCGAGGTGGTCAGTCCTGAAAAGGATAAGAATATAGAATGATATAAGAAAACATCAGACCTTGTCAAACATAATTAATAAAATACTTTTTTCTATAACTACACAAAATTGACATTATAAAGTTTGAATTTTTACGACGCGCAGATCAAGGCTAAATTATGAACCAGGCTACCCAATCCCCCTCCTCACAACTAGACATGTTTCACATAAAATTGATTGCAAACAATATAGTCAAAACTTCAAATTTTGTCATTTTAAACTTAAATGACAGAAGTAGTTCTGTAAGTATCTGAAATAAAGAAAAATACTGTAGGTCTTAGAGGTAAATTATTCGTAAATCTCTTCTCAAGTTAGGAGCTTAGTGACCGTGGTAACGCGTGCTTACGGACCACAACGCCATTCACTGCCTAGATTAAGATCACGATCGGAGTGATCTTAATGTTAGAACGTTTGTCATTTGCTTGTCGTTGTTTACTCTAGTCTCCTTCGCCATTCGGGAACTATACTTCCAGGGACTTAAATTCCCATTTTTCTATCAATCCTTGCATTAATTCATTCTTCCATCTGTCTGTCCACCCATCCATCCATGTCTATTTTCAGTGACTAGTTTTCCGGGTAGTCTGTTTTTAAGATGATTTCTATCAAGCTATTTATCTAGAATTGAAACATATTGAATTTCAAATCATCACTTTTATTTTTAGCTAAAATAAAAACCGGAATATGACAATATTAAATTTCATTTTGTTTTACCATATACTACTTTTAAATTCCATTCTGTATATTAAAAGTAGCAAATGAGAGTTAATCACATTGCCTCCAGGATTTGTTTTTTTAACCAAACATTTAAAGTCAAATATTCATGTGGCTTCAAAAATGCAACTTTTTATGTTAGAACGTGCATGTTTTATAATTGACATTTAAAACACAGAGAGAACAAATCATCAATCAAATTAACTACGTAAGCATACAAATTAATACGAACATGAACCTGTAAAAGCGTATTTAGTCAGAGATTGACGCAAAAGACGTATTTTGTAACTCTCACGGATGTTACAGTAATATTAAAATAATAAGTAGTTGACAATAATGTATATAGCAATAACCAAACAAAGCCCTAAAGGGCAACAAAGACAACAGAGTAGCAGTACAAAAATGCAAGTTAAACATATCGACATGTATTATGACCACTGATAAAACGTGCACTTATGCCGACTATCATATCTAGTCATATGGTCTAGGTATATTTAGAAGACATAGATAGTCCTACTTGCTTACAATTACTGTTTCTTCATATTTCAATTGTCAATTGTGAACTTTATTCATCAACCCATATATCTTCATTTCTGTTGATGGATTTATTTTTTACTAATTGTCTATAAATCTTATGACAGAAGAAAAGATATATTTTCTGTATCTATTTTTAATAACATATAAATGGTCTTGTAAAATAAGATGCAAAAAATGCAAATACGCTACATCCAAGAGTACATTATTCTTACCTCGGAAATAAAAGTATTTGTTTCTTCTCTGAATTAATCTTCTTTAAAATCTTTATAGGATTGGCATGTTTTCCTTTGAATTGATTAATTAAAATTACTTTAATAATTATGGTTTTAGAACAAAATGCAATTGCTTTTCAAATGTAAAAGAGTAAATTTGTTTTAAAACCAAACACACATGTCAACGGTGTATTCTAGCGTTTAAAAATATTGTAGTTAATTTTTTTTAAATTTATTCTATTTATTGTTATTTTTTCGTCAATTCAAATTCATTCCATTTATTGTACATGCACAGCAATATTGATTATATATTTTAGTGTCAAAAATTATAAGAGTATTAACAAACACAGATACAGAAGTGTGGATGAATAATGATGGTAAAAAATCAAAGTAATCATTTGAAAACTAGTTAGTAGCTCCATCTGAAATAACACTCAAACATGACTAGGTTGACGATTAAAAAATTAATACGAATAGGATATTATATAACTTTATAAACAGATTGTCTAAACAGGCAAATTTGAAAGCACAGTAAGAAGTAACACAATAAATGATTGGCTCATTTAACTTAAAGTAACAAAGCCTGTAGTAAAAAAAGGACAAATGTAACATAAACATACAGACAAGTCCGTGCCCAAATCACCATCTATATATGTAAACCTTTATCTATTCGGCAATCGATGTAACTTAAAATTGTATTACAAATTTACATCCTAACCTTGGGTAGGTTTTGCTTTTAAAAACTCATTTTCAAATGCCTTTTAAAATTAATTTTGAAATAAAAAAAGACAATGCTGCTTGTACGAATACAACGATCAAAAGTCAAAAATCTAAAAGGACATAAAGATATACTAGTACTTCAAAGAATATAAAACAGATTTATTTTGCATAAAATAATCTGAAATTTAAATGTCACAATATTGTTTTTCTAATCAAATGAAAATAAAAAAATATTTTAAAAAGGACAGAATCATTTCGTAAAAAAATCACGCACTTTAAACTGACACGATTTGTTAATTTTTAATTTTTTTAATTGTCATATTATGTCAACAATACATCAAAAATAATGACATGCTGTCACCAAAACGGTGTGTTCTTACTGATCTTACAGTTTAAAGAAAACCCGATTTGGTGAAAGAAGGTAAGAATCGATGAAAAATCGGAAATAAATTTTGATTCAAAATACATGATAACCAATATGCATAAAATAAGTTGAATAATTATTGATATGTTGTGCTTCTCTTAATTTCAATTATTTTCATCGCAATTTCTTATCTAGCAACTTTTTATGATTGTATATAAATTCACTAAAATTTAACATTCAAATTAATACATTTAGTAACATGAAAAAATAATTACAATAATCTACACTTCTGCATTATATTGTCATATAAGTAAACCCTTCTTTGGTTTTATCTTTTTAGTAAATATTTTGTTATTATACTTAAAGTACATCATTGCATTTTGTCATGTTATTTAACCTTTATTTTATTTCATCTGATTTAGTTGTCATCAATACTGCATATTTATAACAATTATATTAGGTTGATTAAAGTATAGATTCCATTAGAAAAAATATGATTTATAGTTTAGGTTATTTTTAATCAATAGAATCGTAATTGTAAAATCTTTAATTTTTCGGATATACGGTCGTTAAGGGAATCGTTCTGTTCCATATTTTAGTAAATGTGTTTGCATCTCCTTCTTTGATTAATTAACAACATTGTATAGACATTTTATTTATTCGATTTTGTACGGTACAAAACGCGCGGTAAAAGCTCATTTTATATCCACGTGTTTAATTATTTAAAGTAAGTAAAAAGACATCAAGAGAAAGGTTGTGCATTAAATTTTCATGTCCCCTCTCTCTCTCTCTCTCTCTCTCTCTCTCTCTCTCTCTCTCTCTCTCTCTCTCTCTCTCTCTCTCTCTCTCTGAACTGTAATGTTTATATCGATTTCTATAATTTTATTGTTATTTATATAATAATCTTTTAAAAAAGCAGATAATAAAATGCACCATCTTTACTTCATTTAATCCACGTTTATTTAAATTAATATGTAAATGTTAAACCTAAAACAATTATGGATTGCTGAATATCAACAATGTATTGTAATACATTTTCATATTTGTTATTTTGGTTTGACGTACAGTGGATTTATATTTTAGATTTGTTTAAATGTCATGCAATCTTATTTTACAAACAATATACATGTATCTTTAAAAGTGTTTTCTCATTTCGTTTTTACCAATTGAATGTTACTATGTATATGATAAAACGAAATGCGCGTCAAGTTTTTATTTGGCATTTAAAAGAAAGTACAAACGGACTTGTTATTGTGGCTTTTTTGAAAACATCACATAAAATGGCTGATATTTTGCAATTTTTCCCATATCTTTAATACATTCTCTACTCAATTAATGAAAATATTATTTAAAGATGAGTATGGCCGATTGTTTTCTCAGAAAATTTGCTGACATCGTATAAATCATAAAGAATAACAAAATCATTTTTAATAATTGATAAAAAGTGACTTTTCATCTAGTGTTTTTGTTTTTAAGCTTTATTGTGTTGCCTTGTATCAACTAAATCAGGTATAAAAATAGATTTAGAAGTAACACAAATCTTAAAATCGATCATATGATCCGTAAGTACGTTTATTGCCTGACCCATCAGATATGAAGAACTTTGTTTTTTATGTCATAAAGCATTTTTGAATTTTATCATTAAATACAATTAAAAAAATGTATATATATCATGGCAAAGATTGTATTGTTTAATATTTGATTAAATATTTTGCACCTCTACACCTGCCACTAGTTGATGTAATTTCAAAGTTTATTTTCTCTGAAAGTTTATATGTTTTCATACATCACTGTCAGTCCTTATGTTTTTTTCTTTTTTTAATTCTGTAGATATCAGATTTATCACGAAAATGTATACGTTTTTCATTTGTTTTATTCCGACTTTTGTGATTTTCTTTCATCATTTTTTATTCCTAATTTGTTAAATTTTTTTTGTAATTTTTTTGCAATATCAAGTTTATCTACACCTATATTGATAGAAATCCGTTGGTTATATTCACTTATAGGTGTTATTAAAGAAGACATGGATTGTAAACATTTGGGTATTTATATCCTATTCCTAGGTGTAATTAATCAAGCATCTTCTTATACGGGCGAGGAATGCCAAGCACCGATACCCAAAAGCTGCCATTATGTAATAGGTATATTCAGAGTTAACGATTAAGATCGATTATGAGAGAGAGAGAGAGAGAGAGAGAGAGAGAGAGAGAGAGAGAGAGAGAGAGAGAGAGACCTTTGTAGAAATTGCTTGATTTATGAGCACTATTATTATCATAGATCTTGAAGCGTAACACGCAAATTTATAATATGAATGTCACACACACACACACACACACGCATACACACCAGTGTGTACAGGGAGATAAGTCAAATGCAACTGTTAACATACATAAAAAAGATAAAATATATTGCTTAAGATTTCAAGAAGCTCTTTACATTAAAAGATTTCTCTTAAAAATGTGATCAGTTTGCAAGTTATTATATTGTGGTATTCAGGAATCATTTCAAATCTTTATTTTGAATTTCATCTTTATTTACTCGAGTGCTACAGTTTTTCTAATTACTTGTTATGTTTTTGTTTTTTGTTTTTGTCCTGCTACAGTGTAATAAACGTTTTTTTACTGTTTTTGATACTGAAAGTTTTAATATTACTTATACTTGTTTCTTTTAAAAACGGGAAGCGCCAATTGGGTACATTTATATTATATTTATTTGTTACAAGGATTTATTTATATCTGTTTCTTGTAATTATATTTCCATATTAAATGTTTTCAGTGGGTGCCGGAGCGGCAGGTGCTACATTAGCTGCTAGATTGTCAGAAGATAAGCATGTGACGACTTGCTTATTTGAGGCTGGCAAAGCCACTGAAAAGTCCATGAAAGGTCTGATTGAAACACCAAGGCTTGCTAATCACCTGTTTCCTGGACCTATTACATACAATTATACAACTGTTCCACAATTAGGATTGAATAAGAGGGTAAAATATTGAAAAAGTATTACAAGAAGGTCTACCAAACCCGTTAAAAGTCATAACTAATTACAAAACTAACTGAATATTTCTGGATAAATTGTATTTATACAAGTATTAACAAGAAAAGTAATTTAAAGCACGGGTACTTTACAGAAATCAAATAAGCACAATTTTTTCTAAAACAATATTTGCTTATCTGTTAGATAAGAAGGGGAAATGAAGTTGTTTTTTTTAATATTTTGGTAGATTTTACCTCCCTATGTTCTGGTTACTGTTAATATGAAATGTGGTAAACCTGAACGTTTTGAATTTTTATTCAATTTAAAGAAAGTTTAAACTTCTAAACCAATGGATAAATGTGCGGTATCATCGAACTGATTTTAAATCCATTTATTAATCAATTATTTATCTAAACATTTAAATATTTGTTCTTTATACTTAAGGAATTATTTACTGGTATGGGAAAGTTGCTTGGTGGTTCGACGTCTCATAACGGGATGGCGTATTTCCGAGGTTTTAAAGCAGATTATGATACCTGGGAATCATTGGGGGCTAAAGGATGGAGCTATAATGACGTGTTTCCTTATTTTCTGAAATCCGAAAACAATAAGTCTCCTGATGTAGCAAAAAACACAGGTAATTGAAAATTCAAAATATTTAATTTTATATGTTTATCACTCATCTCAAAAAAACATAGTGAAATTATCATTATTTTAAGCGTATAATTCATAATTTTATGATCTAACACTTAATGTAAAATAAGCAAGTAAATGTGAATTTACGAGGTCCAGTTTTATTTAAAAAATTAAATTCAATAAATGGCATGTATTACACTAATCTATATTTTACTATAGACTCGCACTTAAGTAAACAAATCATTGTTTTATACTTTTAGTTTTAATAATATTATTTGTAAGACATAAAGCTTACAATTATGATTTTTAAATGTAGTCTTTAGGTATGTTAACTGTTTTGACCAACAACAGTTAAAACAACTTCATGATTTTGCTAAGAATAGACATTTTTACATACGGTATATTTAACTTCACCGCGAAAAAAAATAACCTGTAATAAAAGTATATGAGTCATTTTTATTTTCTGCTATTTGCGAGATACAACACAAATTATCAAAAATTATCAACAAACTACAAAAAAAGTTTGTTTTAGATGAGCCATGATATGTGCCTTCATAACAGTTATTCTAAACTGTATCACTTTTAAAAAAGTGCTTTATTTCTTTCTTTTTTTAATTTTCATCGTTAAAATTGAACCTATGATTGAAATGTAATAGAAAACACTTTAAGCACATTTTTTGTTTTAAATTCTGAGAAAGATAAAGTGACTTATATTCTTACACAAATTCCAAAAGTTGTCAACGACAGACTTCAGACTTAGGAAAATATCTATTCTGGTATCAACCTAAAAATTTCTAGAACTTGTAAAACAACTTGTTTCTAATACGTCATCTTCGATAACAGTATAAAAACTTTATTTTTTAAAGTTTATTTTTCAACACTTTACACCTTTATTTCCAAATCTAAATTGATAAATGTCTAAAACAAGCTATTCGCGTGTTTTTCTTTTACAAACGATGTACTAAGCTATTTATGTAAAAGTTATTTTTTATGTTTTAGCGCTTCACAATACATGTGGACCTTTGATGATTTCTCAGTACTTGGATCTTGTTGGCACCCCATTATACAACCTGTTTAGGAACTCTGCTCAAGAATCTAGAATGCCTTTTGATGATTGTTTAAGGCCATCACCCTTTGGTAATATATCTTGTATATTTGAGAAGTAAAAGTTTTATGCGACGCTGTCAAATGTGCAAAATCTTTAATTTGTTAATAGGAAATACATGAAATGTTTCAGATAATGGTATTTAATGGCATTTCATTAAATCTACTTTTCCGAACATATGTAAATCACAATAAAGTTAACATAACTCGGATAATGATAGCTAAAGTTGCAACAAAACATGTAATTGGCCAAAGTTTGCAAGAATAAATAAATAAATAAATAAATAAATAAATAATAAAATTCAATTTTAGAGAAAAGCAGAGAGAATGCAGGAAAAAAAAACAAACTCATCGTGACTTTTGATTACAAAATACAAGTTGCTAGACGGGCACTGGACCAGCTACACCACGATTAGAAATTACAATTATATAACGGAAATGTGCTCTTTATAACGCTTTGAAATCAAAACAAAGTAATGGAACATGTAAAATGCCACATAAAACGCCCCAATGAATACATAGTATTACACGGAATAATAGACATAGCAAAATAACTCAAGATAACATAACAAATTGGAACTACATTGTTATCATCGACCATTATGTAATCAAAAACTTGCATTCAATATTATTACAGACTTTTTACTAATATAACTATCTTACTGTTGTGTATGACTTGTTTAGGTTTATGCCATATGCAGTCAACTCTCGGGGAAGGAAAGCGTCAATCAACTAAAACTGCATTTTTAGATCCAAATATTGGTAGAAAGAACCTGTTTGTAATAACTCAAGCTGTTGTAGGAAAAGTAAGTGTTCAACATGAAATAAATGATATTCATTTTGAAACTTGTTTTTACAATCAGATCGAAGTGGTTTATTTCAGATATAAAAAAGACACAATGCATAAAAATAGAATAAATAATAAAAAAAAGAATAAAAGAAGGCAAAAAAAAAACGTCATTTCATTTCCAATTAGCCAAATAATCAGTTAAGACAAAACTTGTATTTAATCGTAAAAGTTATAAAAATATTTGTTATAAATATATAAAATACAAAACCAAAACAGTATATTTTCTAATTTATAATTTGACCTTAATTCTTGTGATAAGATAGTAATTTCACATCATACCCAGTCCTTCAAAATAGTCCTTTTTATATAATTTATAATTAAAATTAATAATCTATATACGACAAGATATATTGAGGAAAATAAAGGTGTAATTTAACGACTCATGAATTTTTGACATCTGCATTTCAAATATCCTGCTGACTTCATTAATTTTTTTTTAAAACTTGCAATTATTTTACTTTAATAACTTTACCTAACTTGCCAATTTGACATATGGTTTGTAGACATATGTTCACGTAACTTCCACAGGTCCTTAGGTTTTTTTTTTTTTTGTTTTTGTTTTTTTTTTCCAAATTAAAAGCTGTAATTCGTTTAGCATGATTTGCATGTTGGCATCATAGTTATGTTCAAAATATAGACATTGTAATTAATTCAGCTTGCTAGTATTTCTTTACTATTCTTTGTCTATTATATTTTTATTTCTTTAAGATTCTTATAAACAAAGATAGAAGAGCATACGGAGTAAAAGTTTTCAAGAATGGACAAGAGCATATAGTTAAAGCCTTTAGGGAAGTAATAGTATCTGGCGGTGTATTTGAAACACCAAAGCTTTTACAACTTTCTGGTATAGGTCCAACTCCACTTCTTCGTAAATTTAAGGTTTGTATGACAATTATATAACATAATTACTATACTAATTAGAACTCAATCGATTCAGTACATTTTAACTTTTTAACTTGTTTCATGAATTCTGAAGTTTTAGGTAATTTTTGATAGTTTCATTGATGTAAATACATGATTAAACAAAAATGCCTAATTAATCTGGATGTGTCATATGTGCAGATTTCTTTTACTAAAAATATTTATTAAAGTTTCTTTAAGTATATAAATTTGATTGGTGATATTATATAAATATACATGACTGAGAGGATAACATTAAAATGTTCACTTTTCAAGACATTTTTAATTTAATCCTCTTAGTCATGTCATATTTCTTTTATTACAGCGAATGTTATCTCTGCATTGAAATTACTCGTCAAACATAATCATAACACATAAAATTCCTCTTTTCAATAATTTCATCGATAATAAGCAAATAAATTTTGAATTACTGTAAGTTAAATGTTAATACCCGTTAAAACCTATGATTTGAAATTATTATATTTTTGTTTGTCTAAAATGGAAATGTTCTACACAGTAATTCTGTACAGGACAAAATTGAAATCCACCTTCTGATACAAACTCCATTGGATTTTGTTTCATTACCATTTGATTAGGCACAAAGCATTACTTGGAGTAAGAGGGCCAAGTTTGTTTGGGATTTCATTTTGCAATCTTAACATGTTACTATTTTCTGCGAGTATAAATAGTCGATCCCCAGCGGAAATTTCTTCAAATAACTCTCCATTGTGTCATCGGCGGACATTTTATTTGTCAATGTAAATTTTTCTCCGTAGTTACGACGCTTGGCGTATAAACACTATGTTTAAAACGTTTGATTGATGCAGATTAATATGTGTTCGGCCTACCACTTTTTTGTTTCATCTGCGCATAGAACATTAAAAATGTTACCCCTAGGAACGTGAATACCATCTTTCGAATGTGACATTAATTTTGACAAATGGCTGTCATCCAATCAGATTACAGGAAATAAACATATAATAAATACCAGTTAAATTTTGATGTGCCAGATGTGCACATTTCGGAAATTCATTCCTCATCAGTGACACTAAGACCGAAAAGTTTGATAGATAAAAAACATAGGCCAAACAGTTGAAAATAATGAATCTAAAGTTCCAAAATTATTTTAATGAGGTGTAAAAATAGATTTTATTACATAACAAAATTTCTTTGTTATTCCCTGTGAATTATGATGAAATTGAGCATGAAGAATTGTTCAAATTGTCTTGAAGTTTCCCAATTTTCGGACACTTCAGATTTAAAAACAACTATTAATAAGGGCATTTAATTTATTTATACCATTTTCTAGTTAAACTTAAATGCCTTTGTTGTTATTTGTCACTAGTTATCAAACACAAGCATACGAATACAAGTCAATTATTTGCTTTTCAGATACTATTTTCTAATTGTAAATAGTATTAAGTAATATAATGTTGGTTCTGATATCTACTTAAAGAATTTATTTGTATATTTATATAATTCGTATTTATCCACTTTATTCTGACATTCCCTTGTATTCAGTACATAACAAATCTTAAGTTCGAATGGTCGAATTGTCTACAGTCCCTACGGATCACAGTTTTTCTCACCGCCTATGTATTAATCGGTTTAGAAAAAAACTTTCTATTTTTTGAAAATCAAGTGATACAATTGTGAATTTTAATATATATAGCAATTGTTATATACTTATATAGTACTTGTTGTTGTCTTTAATCTTACATTCCCATATAGTCAATTCATTTCGAATGTTCAATTTTGTTATTGCCGGATTGCTTGCAGTCCCACTTTCGGATCACGGTCAGTCTTATCGCCTATGTTATGATTTTGTTAAGTAAAAGATTATGTGTGCAAACTTTAGCCTCCTGCAAGTTACAAAAAATGGGAGATTCTTTGCAAAGACGCAAAACATTTAAAATAAATATACACTAGACTAAACAGGAATTGACAAAATATCCCATCTGGATTAGAAAACAAATGATTTATCCAACTAAATATATAATACAAATACCAGTTAAATTTTGATGTGCCAGATGTGCACATTTCGGAAATTCATTCCTCACCAGTGACACTAGGACCGAAAAGTTTGATGCATAAAAAATATAAGCCAAACAGTTGAAAATAATTAATCTAAAGTTTCAAAATTATATAAATCCAAATCCTGCTAAGGAATGCTTTGCTTGAGAGAACAAACCTTAATTTTAAATAAATTTCAAATTTCAAACGACTGAAAATTTTAATAAGTTGTACATTTTCTGACAGCACAAAGTACTGCCTACTGAGTTATGGATACCCTCGGGGAGTTTAACTCCACCAGCA
Organism: Tegillarca granosa; assembly: GCA_029721355.1. Lineage (NCBI taxonomy): Eukaryota > Metazoa > Mollusca > Bivalvia > Arcoida > Arcidae > Tegillarca > Tegillarca granosa. The sequence goes on along the minus strand of CM056596.1, from coordinate 8,891,801 downwards.
GCGGTACCCGCTCAGGGGTAGTAAATATATAATACAAATACCAGTTAAATTTTGATGTGCCAGATGTGCACATTTTTTGAAATTCATTCCTCATCAGTGACACTAGGACCGAAAAGTTTGATGCATAAAAAATATAAGCCAAACAGTTGAAAATAATTAATCCAAAGTTTCAAAATTATATAAATCCAAATCCTGCTAAGGAATGCTTTGCTTGAGAGAACAAACCTTAATTTTAAATAAATTTCAAATTTCAAACGACTGAAAATTTTAATAAGTTGTACATTTTCTGACAGCACAAAGTACTGCCTACTGAGTTATGGATACCCTCGGGGAGTTTAACTCCACCAGCAGCGGTACCCGCTCAGGGGTAGTAAATATATAATACAAATACCAGTTAAATTTTGATGTGCCAGATGTGCACATTTCGGAAATTCATTCCTCATCAGTGACACTAGGACCGAAAAGTTTGATGCATAAAAAATATAAGCCAAAATGACACTAAAATGGGTAGCATTTTAGATCCGATAAGTTGCCTTATTGTAAATTTTTGCTGGCTAATCGGGTCAATAATGCAACTGCTTTATTTAAATTAACCTCCGTTTTACGTAATATTGTAATCTATTTCTTTTAACAGATAAAACAGATTATGGATTTACCTGTCGGTTACAATTATCAGAATCATTTGATTCAAATAACTGATTTACTAATGGATGTACCAACGGTTACAGATGCTATCCAAAAAGATCCCAAGGTTTTATCTGAATACATTTTCAAGAAAACTGGTAAGAATTTTTTAAACATTTGTTCGAAACCAACTAGTATATGTTTAAGTATTTTCAAAAATAAGTGTCATTTGAGTATCTTTTTAAGTAACAATTTATAGAGAAAAGAGATTTATTTGCTCAAGTTTCTAAATGAATAGAGATAATACAATTCACAGCTTACAATCATAACGTTTTTAAAGTTTGTAAAGCGATATAATTTGAATAGTTTGAACATGACAATTCGAAGCCACAGTCACACTTTTTCAACATCTACAAATTGCTGTAAGAAGTACATAAATATATCGAATTTCTGTTTTAGAGTGACTGGAAGTAATGTATAATGCTTGTCTTTTCATATTTTGCTATTTCTGTTTCTTAGATATGGTGTGATTGTATTGTATAAATTTCTCAATCACATTGACTGTCATCAAGTACGCGGTTTAAAAGTACAAGATTCTTCTCTGTAACTGAAACTTTCATAAGTATTACGATTGAGTTTTCGTTTACAATGTATTAAAGTTTTTCACATATTTTATATTGTAAATGTTTTATTGAACGTTATTATTTTTATTTAAAATTAACAATTATAGGATTATATGCAGAATCTGAATGGCAATTTTCAATATTTAATGACATCATGCGCACTAAAAAATTGAATTGGCCTGAACACCAAGCACAGTTTACCGATGGCACAAATAAAATTGAATTGACAGAATTTATGGTATATAACATAATTCATACTATCAAATAATTCAAAACATATATTTGTGTCGTCTATAGGTTAAAACATTTTCTGTTGACCAATGGTTTTAAAATAAAAGGGGTTTCTTTAGGCTTCTATCATAATTACATCACTGGACGTTTACTTCATCGCTCCCTTCGTGAGTCTGGAACTCATTAGTCATATCAATTGTTTATAATTTTCTTATAATATTTAATGTTTATAATGTTTAATTGTGATTACTTTGAATGCGTTCTTTGTTGCCAAGTACAGGATTTAACGTTGCACATTTCCTTCGTTTTGTACATCGTAATAATACTATTCATTTTGGACTATGTATTTTAGCAAAACAGCATATTATCTTAAGTTGTATATCTTTTTTTTTAATAATTTCATTAATAATTTCACGATATATTAACAAATATGACAAATCAAAGTATGTAAAGTTAACGAAATGACAGAATAACATGTTCTGGCTACATAAGATACGGTTAGCTGTACGTTATAGATTCCATCAAATGATCAGGAATTTAGGAATCGTTCCAAAGTATTGAATTATCTACTCCATGCTGAAACTAGAGGGGATGTGCAGCTTAGAAGTTTAGATCCATTCGACCCACCTTTGATTGATCCAAAATACTTACAAAATAACAACGATGTCAGAATGATGTTAGCAGGTAAGTATTTTGTTTTCAGAAATCTGAAAAGATTTTGTTTAGTGATTGTTACTAGTTAATATTCAGATTATGATTGGTTTAAAAAAATGATTTTTCGAGAGGTACATGTATATAATACTGTATGACACGGAACATTCAGAAATGATATGCAATCTAAAAACTGATGTGTCTCTTAATATCAAAACTAAGTTGTCATACATGTAATTTTATTCTTTGCTTTATTAGGTATAAGATCGCTCCAACAGTTTGCAAAATCACCATCAATGAGAGCTGTAAATGCAAAAGTGATCCCTAATGGTGACGTAGCTCCAGAGTGCAATAATAAGTACCCTGACTCAGATGTGTATTGGGCTTGCGTGTTTCGAAGTACAACAGTTGACGGTTTACATCCAGCAGGAACATGTCGAATGGGAGACGCACGTGCCCGCACCACTGTAGTAGATTCTGAGTTAAGGTGAGTGTAATAGAAATTTCAACATTCTATTGGTGCCTATGTCTTGTCAGCTCACATTCCAATAGTCTTTGTAATTGTTTTAATTTGTTGCGTATAACAAATAATCAATTCGTGCTCTCGTAAACTTTCTAAATAAAAAAAATAGCCATATTCAAACTAAATAAAGATTTGTAATATTTACGGTATAAAAACCATAACAACAAAGATCTTGCAAGGCAATTCCGACAATAATTCTTTCGATCGATTAATTTGCTTTAACTTTAAACTAACATTGTTCATAACAATTGGTCTATGATCAAATCATGCCATATATTTGTAGCGTAAGTTTTATTTTCATTTTAATGTACATTTTTTCTCAACATGCCGTTGGTCCATATAGACAGAATTGAACAATGATATATCAAAAGTTTGAATGATTTGCACTTATTACTTTAATGACAATAAATTTCATTTTAGGGTGAAAGGTATTAGAAACCTACGAGTCGTGGATGCATCCATAATGCCTACAGTTGTCTCGTCAAACACAATGGGACCTACCATAATGATAGCAGAGAAAGCAGCCGACATAATCAAGAACACATACGACAAGAAATATTAGTGACATTTAGTTATTTGCGATCAAAAACCTTTGTTATATTCAAATAGATGCATGCTAATAAACACAACGTACACTATGTCACGTTTTCAGCGGTCCTTCTTGAGATATAATAATGTAAGATGCAAAAAGTTCCTGTGAATAAAACATTTTTCAGAAAATAAATTTTAATAATTATTTTTTTTCAAAAAGAAGCATAATTGTTGAAACATAATAAAACTTAACAAGTTTACAATAAGTTGGTCATATATTTAAGGATCATGGGTAAAAACTAATCATTTAAATAACAAATAAAAATGTCCTGAAATAATGTTTTAGGTTGGTAAAAACTGTTCCTTGTTTGAGAAAAATCAAGCTTTATATGTGATAACTGATCGGACAGGGTTTTATTGGCACAGACAAATTACATTGTAATCTTTCATAATTTGATGAAGAACATTTAAAACAACAATGAAAAGCGAAGCATAACAAAAAATAAAATTTTTGATGTGACTGGATCAATATTTAACCATGAATGACGATTTTTTTTTGTTTGGTTTAATCTATTAAATGTTTAATATTCTTGTAAAAATGTCTTGCGAAAAAAAAAACTTACAGGTAAATAAAATTAATGAAGGTAATGAAGGTAATGAAATAAATTCATTTGACATTTATAAGTTTTAACAATGCATTTATAAATAAGAAAAAAAACTATTTTCTATTTTATATTATAATTAATTCACAAAATTGTCATTTTTAGTCAAGAAAAACATAAAAACCGTATGGTAAATCGAACGTGTCCCACTTAATAAGAACTTATAATTTTATTCGCAGGTATTTTTAACAGGTTTGTCGTTTTCACAAAACAAACCCATGTTAATTGCTAACATCCATCACAAAATTATGTATTTATAATATAAATGTCAAAATATAAAAATGGTCTACTTCTTTAACTTATACTTTTAACTACGTGATACACTTACAGATAAAGATGAAAATTCTTCATTATATAAACTTTTTATATACATTTCTTAGGAATGTAATAGAATCTACCTTAATTGAATGATGTTTTCCGTTAAAAGAAACATTTATGTAGCTGTATAACTTGTACTTTGTTACAGGTAAAAACAGGCATATAATTTAAGCATGATCAAAGAAGACAGATTAATACAAGTACTATGACACTTGCTTCTGAATCCTTTTGTCAATATATGTGTAATTATAATCATGTATAACGTACTTATATTTCTGTATATATGACTGATTAATAAATTATGTTTAAATCAAAAAAAAATCATCATTCAGACTACACAGTGTGAACTTCTATGATTTAAAAAATAAATTGATAAAAAAAGCTAGCTAATTTATTAACTCTTTTGTTCTATTATAATTGACAAAAGGTAACAAGGTTAGAGTATCATTTCAAGTTTTAGATAAAGCGATTTGCATACAGTTTAAAGTGAAAAATGTTAAATTTCGTCAGTATCAAAATGGCATTTTTTATTTAGTCCCAGTAACTATTAAACATGATTTTTTTTTTTTTTTTCGCGATTATGTATAAACTAAAACAAACGCAAATATTAGCCAGCTTTATCACATTTAGAAGCTATTGATATGGGATTTATATCCAAACAACTATATGTATATAACTATATAACTTTATGTTTACATCATTATTGAATGAAACATATAACTGATAGTGGTCAATATTTTTCTTTTAAAAATGCCTATTTTTAAGTTAGTAAACAAACTAAGAATGACATTTAAAGGTGCTAAGGGTTGTGATTTATGTCAATTCATAATTACTAGTCCAAATTACTCCCCCAATGTCTTCTCTATACTGATCAACGAAATCACAATTTAAATGGATTTAAGTAGAAAAAATGAGAGAATGAAAATACCGTACATTTGTCCCGGCTGCTGTATCTATATTTTTGTATTATATTTCATCGGAAAAACACCAGGTAAGTAGTTTTAACACTAAATATTGAAAAACAAATTATAAATTATATTTTGAACAAATTTACTTTATTTACTGTCAATGGTTAAAAAATCATATTTAAACATATAAATACGATTTGTTTCATTTTTTTAAAAATAACCTTAACACTTATGTTCCCATAAATGTTCATGAATATTTAGAAATCAGATATTTTATATTTTCAAACACCCAGACTTATAAGGACAGAATCCAGAATTAAATGTCGAATTAATAACAATATATGACAATTTAGCAGATTCTCTCTCTAGGTCTATCAGATGTGTCTGCAAACTTGCATCGTTGCATCAGCAATGTTTAAGCTTTTTACGACAAGAGCAGGTCTTTTAATCTTTAAGTTCGTTTCAGCATGAAATATGGGGATGTGTATTATGGTTTGCCTTGTACAAGCAGACATTCATATTGCCTACCCAGTCACATTATTCTGGTACAAGTCGATAATTTCTTAATGACGTGAGCCATGTAAGGAAGCAGTATCTCATATTTTAAACTTTTAAGTATGATCTGACCAGGGTTCGAACTCAGGCACTACCGCTCTCAAAACGGACGCTCTACCACTAAGCCATTTAGGAGGTTCAATCAAACGAGCTGAAAAATAGGCGCTTACAAAATTGACTTAAACATACATCTCAATTAAATCTTATGTTTGTGCGGGATTTTCAATCAGAGACGAGTCTTGTTGCCATGACGATATGAAACATATCATAAAATAAGAGGAGACTCGGAAAGGAATCTCGTACATACATACATTTAAGATATGAATAATAGTTTAAGCAAGAGTTAAGTTTAACAAATTCATTAAAATTAAAACATTGGATTTCATTTTTTTCGGAGGAATTTTATAAGTTATACAAGATTTTGGCAGATGACAGGGTGCGTGGGGCTGTGTAACCTGCCAAAAACTTGCATAACGTGTTTGTCACCCTTCAAGGTAACATATTAACTACCAGTGAAAAAAATAGGTAAGACAATCATTTCACTAATATTTAATGTAAATCCTGATTTTTTGGTACATTAAATGCTTCCTAGAAGTGTTTGCTGCTGATTGATATTTTTTGTTGGTTTTTGATGTCACTAGTTTGGCTCTTTTAACTTCAATTTTGTTTTCTTAGTGACTTGCAAACCTTGTTGTCGCCATGTTTATTTACTGTAACCAAACGACACGATGTAAGAGTTACTTCCCTTTTGCCGCTAAATGTCGCTTGAATTTATGTACCCCAGCAGATATACGAACAAAAACACAAAGGCTTACAATCATGATTGCCCATGATTGCTATCGGAACTGATCGCATCCTTGCATCCTTCGGTTCCGATTTTGTTTCTTTTCTTCTTTTAAAAAAACCCCGATAAACCGAATCCAGTGTATTCTGGAAAACGTCAGATTCAAAATTTCAAAACGTTGAAAAACCTATTTTAAAAGCGTTCATATTACAAAATAATAATAATAATAATAATAATAATAATAATAATAATAATAATAATAATAATAATGTTTGTTAAAGTGTCACAGTCATATTTTAAAAAATGTATACACATAAATACAAGTTACGGTAAAACATATGATTAATATCCAGCCATAAAATGACTTGTGAGACACTATAAAACATATATAAACATAAAAACACCATAAAGTACGAGTGCATGTTAAAACACTGATGAATATATTGAGATATAAAGGGTTGTATGGAACAATTGCTTGATAAAATATTAAAACCATTTAAAAAAAATACCACAAAAAGTTTCATGTTTGCATGTTTTGCATAATTATAATTATTATAATTATTATTATTATTCTTATTCTTATTCTTATTATTATTATTATTATTATTATTATTTTTATTAAAATGTACCGTGAAAAACGTTGTATTACTTAATCGGGAAGAGATTCGTTTTGTAGGGTTAACACACGCTTATAAACGGTTTTGTTCACCAATCACTTTTCTTGTGGTCCTTGATGTCGTTGTTATGTTAATTAAAGTTAATTGACAATCAGACGTGGTTTTGTGTCGACATAAACAATACCAATCAATGGGCAATACATCTAGCTAATAATTTTCGTTGAACAGATAGGTTTTTTTAAATATGGGAACCAGTAAAAACTAGATGTCCGTTCACATTTGTAAGTAGACAATTAAAAAATTAAAAACAACGTTGAGACAGTGCTACGCAGAAAACTGCAAAATTTATTGATTAGCAGTTAAAAAAAATAAAATAAAATAAATATAAATATACAACCACAGATCATCCCAAAGCAACATGGTAAATCGTGAAAATATTTTCTTAACCGACCAGTGTCTGAGGATGAAACGACATATCGAGTATTTTGATGTATTTTTATTACAAGCTTAGTTAACATAGAAATACGAGATTTATTAGCATTATAAATTTTTCACCTAAAACATGACCTTAAATAATAAAATAAAATAAAATAAAATAAAATGAAAAAATGAAATGAAGAAATAAATAAATAAAATAAAATTTAAAAAAAATTAAATAAAAAATATAATATGATATGATATGATATGATATGATATGATATGATATGATATGATATGATATGATACGATACGATACGATACGACACGACACGACACGACACGACACGACACGACACGACACAACACAACACAACACAACACAACACAATACAATACAATATAATATAATATAAAATAATATAGCACAGTACAACACAACACAACATCACATCACATCACATCACATCACATCACATCACATTACATCACAAATCAAATCAAATCAAATCAAATCAAATTAGAATAGACTAGAATAGAACTATTTTTTAATATTGCAGGTGATTTTGTGAACATCAACTTTTGGGAGAATTATCTAGAAACTTGTAAGGCAAATTTACATGCTTGTGATCGAGGATTATCACTTTCTCCTTTATTAACGACAAATTAATTTGTTAAACACCTGTATAAAAAATTTTGAAATATTTAAAAATGTGTTTTATTTAAATTTAAATGAAATACTGGAAATCACTCATGAATATGTCTTAAATCGTGTCTCTTACGGATGTTTTGTACGATTGCCTTAATTGAGTCACGATATGTTTCATTTGCATGTTTGCATGTTTGCATGTATGTTATATGAAAAATATTAAACCGTTAAATTCTACTAAGAAACAGGCATATTATGGAATTTATATAACGAGTTTTTGTTTCAATTTTTTGGTTAAATCAATCTTTATTTCTAAATTTTTAATGTGCGTATTTAAATATCACCGACTTTAAAATAAGTGTATTTTATTATGGCGTAATACTACATGTATTTTATAGTCACTTAAACTCAACACTGACATGTAGCCCATTGTCTGTCCAAGTCAGGAGTTTTATAATAATTTGTCCGATTATTCTTTTGTTATTTCTGATGTTGCTGCTTCTAACATCTTAATTTTTTGTGTGTACTTGGTTGCTGCTATAAGGTTCATGTATTTCAATCGGTAAATATTAATCATTGAATTTGAATGGAGAAATTAACTTCAAAATTTCCCGACGCAATGTGTTTGCCTTTATTACTAATACAAACAACCACTGTGTCAGTAAGTGACAACTGAAATGTTTAATTTTAGGCATATCAGCTGGTGGAATATGGACAAGCCATGGTGAATCATGTTATTATATTTCTACAAGCACTATTAGTTACGTATCACAAGCAGCAATCGAATGCTCCAAACTTGGTGGATATCTAGTTGAGGTGGAAACTATGGAGGAACATTATCAACTTACCACAGATTTTAAAAAGACAGATGAATTTTGGGTTGGGATAGAGATGAATCCAGCAGGAGGTATCAAACAATGAACTATGCATTCGTATAATGCTCCGCTCAATAAACCCATTTAATTGTTCCCCGGTGAAAATTGGAAGAGATGATGTTATGATGTCCATTGTTTTGTTTTAGTTTGACCTTAACAAATTAAAGACTCATTAGAATAAACCGAAACAGGTCGATGATATTGTCTGTTTACCTTTGCCATTTGATATACTTGTTTTCACATTTGAAACCACTCATTTGAAACTGTATCTAATTCTATATTGCATTTATAAATACAACAAGTCAGTAAATAGTTATGATTTTAATTCTGAATTCATTTCGATTTTTCTTCCAACCGAATTTTTGTCTCCATTTTGTATATATACTTTTCTGAAATCAATACAATAGTGTCCTATACCTACATAAATTACAACTTATTAGGTCTTATATAATGCTATTGTTATTATTAATACTATTTTTAAACACCAATTTAAAGATCAATATATTTAATTAGTAATTTTAACATATCTTCATAAAAACCTGAAAGGAACAGTTAACCTACCCAGTACTTAAAGTAGAGACCAAAAAAGTACTTTTAATCGCTGTGAAGCCTAATATGCATACAGTGTATACAGTGATATTAAGAACTTGTACATTTCGCATACTACTCCTACATTGTGAGAAAAAATGAACTTGGAGGATAACAGTAAATAATTATAAGAGATGTACATATCCAAATATATCTACTAGGGAAAGATCTATATTTACTGAAACTGATTGTAAATATTATAAATAACCTAACTTAAAAGTTAAATATTCAGTGGTCTCACTGTTATATATATCAAAGAAATCAATTACTAGTATGTTAGTATGTACACATTAATGTTATAACTGACAACCGAGTTTTGAAACTTTTGATACATTTTTTAAGAATAATTCAGAGAAGAGTTAATTATTGAAAACTAAGAAGAGACACAATTCAAAAAAAGAATTGAAACCATAATATGAGCATCTACATTTGCTGTGTCTCCAGCAAATTTGAAACTTAAATAGATTTGGAGAAGAACTTCTGACAAAAGAAGAACGAGGAAACGGAGTGACGATTCTAATCATTAACAGAAAAACGAAACTTTAAATTCAATAATACCCTCTGTCTTCAACACTTTAAGTATCTGTTCAGCACTTTAACCGAAATATCAATTTTGGAATGAAAATTTCTATCTATCCACCCATCCATACATACATACAAACATACATATAATTATAAAAGTTACATTTATACACTATTTACACAGAATTTGTATGGATGATAGACAAAACAGTTCCAGTGATCCCATATGTTATCTCCAATGGACATAACACAGCACGGTATAGGTATGTTGACGGTACAGGATGGTACATTGATGATTTCGGAGTTCCATCTGATAAACAATACATTTGTGAAAAAGACAAAAGTAAGAATAAAAAGAAATTAAAGGGAATTTTGAAATTAACTTAGTTGAAAGGAAATTTACTTAAAAAACTTTCATGTTGTTTTTAGTAAATATTTTTAAAACAATTGTAACGTGAAATGTCTGCTATCTATAATGCTTAAAGCCAAACATACTGATGACTGATTATCTATTAATTAAATAAAGACCTTATATTTTCAAAATTAAAAAAAAAACTTTGTCAAATACATAAACTTATATAATGGATAAAAGACACGTGTAGTTAACAGTGCAGAAAAATGCAGGGTAATTTTTTCTCTCCTTTAAATTTCGTCCTTTTTTACCATTTAAAGTATATAAATTATTTCAGCTTATATTAGGGCTATTTCATGTGATGGAAATAATGAAGTAGATGTTGACATGAGTTACAAACAAACATTACAATCGTCCAATCAGGACAACGTAAATTATCTATCATCGTTGGCTACAGATAACTCCGCAAGTACCTGCGCCATCACTAATGTTCAAACGAACCCTTGGTGGCAAATAGACTTATCCCAACCAGTATCTATAAAGAATATATTATTCCAATTGGGAATGCTTCTAGGTGAGTATATAATATAATATGAAATAGTATATTGCATTTTGAAAAATATAGGAAATTTATCTTCAAAATAGTAAAATATTAATAAACTTTGTATACAAGTGTGAAGTTAGATTCTAAAAATGATTTTTAAAAAAGTTGTTTAATTAATTTACGAAAGATTCGTACAAACGTTAATAAATCAGTTGTCTTAGCTCAGAATATTTTTTATATTTTTATTGTGTACTGTATTTGTCGGTATCAAAAAATTACTGTTGAGAGATGTTTGAAAATTCTTTTAAATTTTAAAAAATTTGTTTTTTAGCCACAGAACCAACGCATCACTTTGTTGTTAAAACATTTATGAACGAGCCGACCATACTGGATCATTCTAATGTAGTATTTACTTGTGGATTGATTGACACAGAGAGTCAGACGTCATCGGTATTGATCGAATGTACGCCACACTCGATTGGAAGGTACCTGAGAATCGATATGCTAACTTCTGCCGCAGCTCTTTCTTTATGTGATGTGAGAATCAATGGTATGGATATAAAATGTGTTAGATATTCGCATTATTCCTCCCCCTTAATGGGCAAACTTAATTAGAACATTATAATGGTTGCATGATGTTTTGCAAAATTAATTCAAATACAAGAAAGAAAATCCCAGCTGTATGGTATTATACTATGCACCATTGTTTGATTAAACTATCAGTCGTCTCAATATGTCGTGAATTTATTTTAAAAATTCTGTCATTAACAGTAGTGATGAGTTTCGTCATATCATATCCTTTGGCTTTTAGCTCACCCAAGCAAAGGTCAAGTAAGATTGAGATAGCGCATCTGTATCCCTGCATATGAAAGTACGTGTGAATGTAAGTCATGGTAACATTTTTACGACTTCTCCATGAAATAATAAGCAGATTTCAACGAACATCAGTCAGAGGTTATATGGGTCGGTGTATTTCAGATTGTACATTAAGTTGCAATTGACTCTGATTCAGTGTCGCTAAAAGTTCGGTAAAAAATCGTTAGGCATTGTTTTAAGAATTTCATAAAACGGCTCTATTTAGAGTTAAAATGTTTGAAAAGATATTGACATTGGGTTTTGGGGTTAATTATTTTATCATTAATCATTACCTTATTTTGAACACGTTTTTTTTAAACAAATTGTTGGCTTTGTTTTGGTTTTATACTAGTATATAATTTAGATTTTTATTTTGCATAATTTAAGGATATTTTTTCTGTTACATGAGGCCAAGTTTAAAGCTTAGGCAATTTATAAAATGAGCCGAGAATTGCTGTATCTCGACATCACGTAAAGATCTTGTCATGAGGTGTACAACTTTTGATCTTCAAATTAGAATTAAGGTCATGAAACGGTGTTCATCTTTGGCTTTTCTTTCTTGTTAGAGTTTTAGTAGGTGTTTTTGCTTTGTTTTCTTTGTTGTCATGAAGCAATCTTAAAAATGCAAAAACTGTTCATGCGTATTTTGCAATACTTTCATTTACAGTTCATTATTTGTAAGGTATTTTGCTACACAATTTTATTATACTGTTAATTTTGTTTGATACAATCTACATAGTTCAATAAAACTGATTTTATTTGGAACTTAAGTATTTGAACTAGATTGTTTATCAGTTGAGCACATCGAGACTTTTTTGTCTCTTGTTGTGTTACACAGGTCTAATATAGATAACGAAACATAAAAACGATGATGTCATTTAGAGTCCGGAGTACATTTGACTGTATAAAACAGTACGGAATGTGATGCAATTTTTATTCCGAAAAAAATTTTTTTAAAGAAATAATGCGACAAGTTTTCCATTCATGTTAATTGTTTAATTAATACATGTATTCAAATTACAGCATATACGTGTAGTGAAGAAAAAACAGGAAATACTTGTTCGGCGGATACAAAACGTGACCAATATAGGTTTTCTTATGAACCACCTGTCACTGTACCAAGTCCGTCGCCATGTTTCAATGTGCCAGTGAATACTTCAGTCGAGGTAGTAATACCTTCAACACCAGTATTACAAATGTCTTCATCGTCTGAAGCACTAATACAATCATCTTTTTCCAGTTTTGACGCCATCTCAACTTCATTACCGTCATCGTTGTCATCGACTTTTTCGTCGATATCGGCGTTATCGTCGTCGTCTTATGGGTACAGTTCATTGAATACAGAAGTGCACGTTTCTGTGACCCCTGTACAAACATTTGAGGAACTGATTGCAAAGTTAAGGATAGACAATAAGGCTACAAATTCGTATAGGAGAAAATTGATAAGCGCCGAAGACGATCGAATAACTTCACAGTATATAGGATATGTCGGTATTATTATATTGGTTGTTTATCTGGCAATGCTGTTGGTGATAGATTTTCACAGATTTTATTTTTTCATACGAACTTCTGTTAGACAGAGATGATACTGTCATTTAGCTACTGGTGTAGAATTTGAAAGCTTAAGAATGTTAAAAGCCTATCATTGTATTTAGATTGTTGTTCTCGTATCTTTGAAGTGACGTATTAAATGTTGTAAGTACACTTTACTACAAAGCTAAAGAAACATAAATCATGAAGAAATCGGTATTTAGACTACTGATAAGATTGAAAAGAATCGAATCAATTAACCTGTCGTTGCACAATATCCGTCATCAGGTGTTTTGCAAACAGATGCCTCTTCTACTTTTTTGCGAAACATCAGTATTTATATCAATTGAAAGTTTGTATAACTGAGAAGCGTTGATGCATGAGTATTCTAATGCAACGGTTTTTTTTAAATAAAAGTGCATCTCTTAAGTACTAATCTTTATCGGACAGATCCTATAGTAAAACGTTTGTCGTTTACATCCACATTTACAAATCTAACCGCCTTGAAATTACTAGAGACGACTTGGACCTTTAACATCATTATCCCAATCCAATAGCTAATGGATGATTAACACGCGATTCATACACCTCAACAGCAGTCTGTAGTTTTGTACCCCGGTTTTTTGCAAGAATTATAAATGAACCTGTTAACCTAATAAACTATGTTGTCTCACTGGATCTTATGTTTGACAAAAGTGTGTACAGTCGGAGTAAAATCGATTATGTTTAAATATGTTGATAAAACTTTAAAAGTTTATATGCCTTTTAAGTACTTTGACAGTTACTTAAATGGAGAACGAAAATATTGAATTAAGTTGTAGAGACTCATCGTATGGGTAAGAACTAATATTATTTCTACATTTATTACCTACATTTTTCAACTTGTAGTATTTGCTCGTGTTTATTCCAATGTTGGCGAAATCTACTTATTACATTAAAATGAGGAAGTAATAAGACGTACTCTACACCACCTTCAGTCCTTATAAACTATTTTCTTGCATATTAACTGATAACGATGGAAGGAATCTATGACGGAACCACCTAAAATGTCTAAGATTGCTGTTAGGACTTCTCTGGGTATCGGTCGGGTTATAATGCCTCTTACCTTGTTTCTTCAAGACGTAGTGAAAACATCTTTTAAAAGTGATATATTTAAAAAAAAATGTTATGGATGTATAAGTTATCATAGTTTAGTGTCGATTGTTATGTGATTTATTATTCCATCGGTTATTTTTAGAAAAATAGTCCTTTAAAAAAGTTATGTTATTATTATGTATTTTATAATTATATGTTATGATATATGCTCTGTGTTGTAACTTTACATGTAGAAATAAAGAACTTAACTTGAACTTTACCAAATGTGTCACGGGTGGTGCCAACCAATAGTACCAGTACATACTCCAACACTAGAGATTAATATTAGTGCCCATCAAAAGTCGGAGTTTTATTACCATCGGTTTCAATTATTGTCACTAGAAATATATAGTTTTCTTAGTCTGACATTTACCATGCGTATTTTTACAAGTTAAAAATTTCTATGCACTTTTCTATTTTAAATATTGAATTTTACTAACTGTCGTGGAATAGCCAGCTAGGAAAAGGCTAGGGTGACACCAGTGTATTACTAAAGTGTGCACCTAATACGAACACAAGACAATGCACTTTCATCAACGTTAAAAAAAGTCTTAAACCATCACATGTGTACTTTCCCATGTCTCAATATTTCACTGGATTTCATTTATTTAGGCTTTCAGATAAAGTATTGACCAAAACTAGGTCAAAAACGAATTTTAAATGATACTCGCAAATTCAGCATTTAATTATAAATGGTTAAGTAAGCATCGGAAAAATTCTGTTTTCCCATTTCAATAAAATGCTTTCAAAACATTACAATTTAAACGGCTAAAATTGAAGTTAAATGTATATTTCACCTTGTATATTATATGCGAGTAGTAATAGAGCCATTTAAAAGGAACGAAGTGGCCTATCTTTGTAATACAAATCTGATAAAGGAAATTGATTTAATAATCTTTTCTTTAATGTATGTCTTTCTCCATATTTTTGGTTTAGTGTTTTGATCGTAAGATAAATATTCATTTTCGCATAGAATGTTTTTGGTTTAAAAAACGGTGTATTTTTAAGTAATTTAAGTATTTAAACAACATCTATGATAATTAATACATAAAATAAAAGTGCGTTTTTTACTCAGTTGTATTTAATATGTGGTTCATCCTTTTTTTTTTAAATATTTATTATTATTAATTTCTATGTGTGTTATTTTTTGTAGCTATTTTTGTCAGTTTAACATCCTACTTTATTCTTTTCGATGACTTGGGTAAGGATATCTTTAAAGCTGCATTAGGGTTTTCAATTTTCTGATTTTTTTTATTTTCTAAAAATATATTTTTAAAAAAATAGATATCCTCTAACCACGATCCTTGAGATTCATTTTCGCAAATTTCATTTCTTTTAGCTGTAAATAAACGGGATCCTCTAACCGGTTGGTCAATGTTTAACGTTAACGATGATTATTATGAGCTTTGAGCGTGACACGGATGCACGGAAAATCCCATAAAGCTGAAACATGACAAATTACATTAATTGTCCGTCAATAATAGCCAGGTATATTTGAAATGGTGTTAGGCATCCCTTACTAAGTCTCAAACGACAAATTCACGAAGTTCTGTGTTTAATTTATCGTATTTCACTTTTTTGAAAGTTGTGTTTAAATGACCCATTTTTTATGACGTAACCATTTTCTAATATTAGATCCCACATGCTACATCTCGCTGGAAAATAACTGTTATTTCTGTATTAATGCGAGCTTTTATCGTTGAACCAAATGTAACATTGTTCATTAGGAACTTCATTTTTTAGCTTAGCACCGTTTTAATTTTTTCCTTGATGTGATCTTGATTACAAGGTATAGTTCAATATCTCTAAACACCAGACCATATCAAGTCGAAATCAAATATAATATTTAGGCAAGAAAATAATATGGAAAAATCATATATAAAAGAATCACATAACACGGTGGTTTTTTTTTCAATTTATAATTGAATTTGTCTTATTCTGATTCTAAGAAACAAAAAGAGATTTTAACATAGTGAACTAGAATCACGCAACGTATTTTGTTAACTAAACAACTTACCATTTACTGTTTTATTTGCACAATTTAATATAAAAATTGTCTATTGTAATATAAACAAGAGTCACGTAAACTCCGTGAAAACCAGGTTTTCGAATTTCGGAGAAGGGGGTTTCAGAGAGAAATGGTAGGTCATGACCTTGACCTTAGACCTTAGCTTTATCATCAGCATCAGAAAATATCAAAACTGGAAACCCCATGTCATAATCTTTACATATGGCCAATATATAGCTAGAGGTTGCTTTTTTATAAACGACAAGTTACTGTGAAAAAACTGAAATACATTGATCAAACTGTGAATTCTACATCTAAATATCCCAAAACATAATCAATGTCATGCCAAAAATTGTAAATTTCATGCAAAAATAGCCATTTTTGTGCAGACAGCAGAAAGGTCAAAATGTACGTCATGACCTTGACCTCTGATCTTGACCTTGTTTTCATCAACGCCTACAGTGACACAGGACATTGGTTTTGGGGGTTTTGTCTGAAGAACCCTGACTTTCATTTCTTAATGAAAGTGCTTGGTGAAAGAACAGTCACTACCCATTTTCAGGTCTTGGGTCAGACCCGACTCAGGATTTCACCCAAGAGCTCCCAGTTACAGAGCGAGCACTCTACCAACTGAGCTATTGAAGAAGAAGAAGAATCATTAATGGATTCCAAGTCATACTAACCAGTCTTTTCCTCTCTATATCAATAACACAAACATCATTATGTCATATACTGAAATTTCCATATAATAAAGGTAAAAAACATCATGTCAGTTATTTCATATATGCCCAGATCATCTTATGATCACTCCAATGCGTTTCATAGACTCCAGCTGTAGTGGTGTTAGGTGCTGTAGTATATATCTGGTCAGGTGCAGTATGGTTATCTGTTGTTTCTTGGTATATCACTGGCTCTAGATCTGCTTTGTAGTTTTCAGAAATGAATTGAGAAAGGAAGCGATGTTTTGAATGCTGCAAATGGTCTTTGTTGAAGTCTCTGGTGATTATGACTGGTAACCGTCCAGTATGTTTCAATAAGGTTTTCAATGCATTCCATATTGGAATAGTTTTTCCTGGAGGATGACAGTATACTGCAGCAAGTTGATTGATGGTCATTTTTGGATATCACTATAGATAAACCTTCAATGTCAGTTTTGGAGATCTGAATTGTGGATACAACATAAATCTTGGTATTCACATAAACAAATGTTCCTGAATGAGGCTGTTCAAGGGTAGTATTTGTGAAAACACAAACTGGATCGTGAAAACCTTCTAACTTGTAATGTGACTTTGGATCTGTGTTTTTAGCCAAAGTTTTTTGAATGACTAGTACATCGATATCAGACAATCTTGTATCTTTCCTGTAATATTCCACATGCTTATGAAGTGATCTCGCATTATTACTCACAATAGATAAATAAGCATTTGTGTCAATACCTTTGTCACACTGAAGCAGATTATGCTCTCGCAAACGGATCATTTCATCTTTCACTAGAGAATCAACTGAAATTTTCTTTGAATCAAAATCAAGCAAGCGCACTCCATCCAGTGATCTAACTCTACTAAGAGCCACATAAACCATATGTTTCTGGGTTGTACCCTTAAATGAAATGGCTGCTTTCTCTAAGGTAGATCCTTGTGATTTGTGGATTGTAATGGCTTCGGCCGGTTTTAGTGCAAATTGCTTTCCAACCAGTCTTACTTTATTGTTCCTTCCAATTTGAATTTTTTTTTTTTTTTTTGTATTTTAATAATTGGTGTCTATATCTTGTCTATTTTCGTCGCAAATCAGTACAAATGTTTGTATTTATCTCTGGTAGAAACTCCTACATTATCCTCTATGACCTTTACCCGTACTATTATTGGAATGTTGTTTGCTCTCTGTACAAACATGATTGTACATGATGCACCATTTGTAAGTCCATGAGATGTGTTTATGTTGTGTGTCAAGATGTAATGCCCGGATTCTTTGAGAGTAAGATTATAAGGCAGATTCTGTGTTTTCTTTTGGCTCAAGTTGTTTTGCTATTTCTAACAGGTTCTTGCTTGCAGATGAGGATGTTCTACCCTGAGTGTAGTCTGATGCAATAGATACATAACTAAGGCCACTTTTCTTACTCAAAATCTGGTCATTGTACTGATCAACAGAACAGTTCAGACTAAAGAGATGAATATAATCACTAAGATCTTCTTCTCTGGCTATTTTTTGAGGATATTAAATTTATGCCATAATCTGTATGTTTCCCCTCTCGAATTCGATTTAAACAATGGGCAAATATGGCATCATCTCTTTGTCTCATGACAGCAGTCAATTCGTACAGTTTCACTAAGTCTTGCCAAAGACTCTGCATCAAAGGTCCATAGTGACTTCTATTATTCTGGAAGATCCAGGTATCCCCGACTGGTCCCAACTGATATAGGTCACCAACCAATATCAGTGAAATGCCCCAAAATGGTTTTACAGAATCAAAAATCTTCTGAAGTCTGCATGAAATAAAGTTGAACAGATTTACTCCCAACATGGACACTTCATCAATATTTAACACTTTAAGTCTTAAGAACTTGCATCTCAGTGTGTTCAAAGTACTATGACCCAGTGGATGGTAAGATGAAAGTTTCCTATTTGGTGGTATATTAAAAAGACTATGGAGAGTGTTTTCATGCACATTGTGTGCAGCCTTTCCAGTTGGTGCAGCAATAACAACTTTCATATTTTCAGGATCTTCTCTTGGAAATTTGTCAAAGTAGCGGACCAAAGCTTGATATAATTCCTTCAGTACATGACTTTTGCCACCTCCAGCACCCTCTGACAAAAAGTAATAAGTTATTTAGTGACAGTGTTAATTTCTGAAATGCATGATCAGTAATCCTATTCTGAATAACACTCAATTCTATATTTGAAGATCTATCAATATCCAATGCAAAATCATAATGACTTAACTCTTTCCTTGATAATCCTCCTCTAATACAACAGTATCGTCTTCTGACTGTCTAGCTATTGGAGCTATGTCATCTAGTTCTTGTTCAATCAGTTCCTGTGAAACTGATTCAATAGCGTCTTCAATCCCATCTACTGAAGTCTGATACTTCTCACATTCTTTTTATATCATCATGAAGACCTTTATATTGTTCTTCATAAGAACTGGAAGAACACATCAAATTGATCTCATACCTGAAAGGTGAAAACAACATCAACTGCTCTCTGTAATACATTTCTGGATCTTTTGTGACATTATATTTTACGTATCCTATAATTTTTGGAACTTTCCTCCTAACCAGTTGGTATCCATCTCGAAGAATAATTGTAGTACCTGGCATGATTTTCTCAACATTGTTGTCTGTCTCATCAATTTCAATGTCTATTTCTTTTGAACTGTCTTTCTTTTTGACAGGTTTTCTTTCATACGATGCTGAATATTCTGCCAGACAAACATCTTCCAATACTTGTGGTCTCTATTCATACCTTTGGATCATACTAGTACATGTCACTTCTGAGGACTAATCTGACAGACGTTCAATCTCTGACATGGGTTTTAGAATTTCTACTCCATTTATAGGTGGAGACGTGTTAATAAATATAACATCTCGAGAGCACTGTGTGATAGGCAACTGTAATAGCAAATAAACTGCCTCTTGGGCAGATATCTCACAGTGGTTTAAGAATTTGTTTCCTAAAAGCTTGAATTTGTCTCTTAGCTTCATATTAGCCTCCTCGGCAGCTGTTTGAATTAACTGACTCATACCACGTTGTGATTTCATTATGTAGCTTGCTATATACACACACACTTCCCAAGGATCAAGAAAAATTGGAGATCACAGTTTGCTTTCCAAATCTGTAATAGCTGCAAGTTGTGAGGATTTACTCATATCTTTTACAGTTCTTTTATAGAATATTTGCTTTTTCTTCAACGTTGACCTTACAGCAGACAGATACTGATCATAGTTTAAATGACATCTCTCTAGAAATTGTTAGAACTCCATTTCTTCACCTTTTTCAAGTGAATTCATGACTTTCACTTCATTTTTGTAATTGTCTACTGATCATAGTTTAAATGACATCTCTCTAGAAATTGTTAGAACTCCATTTCTTCACCTTTTGCAAGTGAATTCATGACTTTCACTACATTTCTGTAATTGTCCTTATGTTTTTTTTACAAATTAACTTCACTAGTTTCTTTACTAAATAGCTCCAAAATGCTGGTTTCTGTCATAGGGGGAGTGGGAATCCAAATCTGCATTTATTGTTACATGTACCTCCCTTTTTGCAAGAGTGGGAATGCCGATGTATTTGTAACTCAACAAATTGCTTAACATTTTCATCAACATCAGTATTTGTACTTATATAAGAATTAATGAATTCTTTAACAGTTTTGTCAGAGAATACACCATACATAGGGGCATCCTGTATCCAAAAAAGGCAGTGTAAATGAGGCGAACCTCTTTGAAATTCTACATTAATGCAAAAATCTTGCAGCTTTCTAACTGGACAATAATCTGTGCGGTAGTGAAGTGTCTTGCACATGAAATAGTATCACTTTGAATCAATTCACATTTATCCATCCAGTTCATATTTGATATTTCATCTTCCGATATGTTTTCCCAGATTTTGTGGCCAACAATAACAGGAGGTCTGACCTTGTTTTAGCAGCTGAAAAAGTGGCAAAAAGTTCTTTTTGTTTTGCTTGGTAATAAGGTGGAGAAGATCGTAGTGTTTTGAGGAATTTAAATCAATTGTCATGTTTGAGAATATTTTGCACATTATCAGTTTTCTTTAGCTCACCAGCTGTATAAGTTACATTTTTGGTTTTCCTTAGAGCAGTTGTGGCCATATCCCTAATCTATAATGCTTGCAACTTCTTCAGCTTGAAGAATAAGTTTGGAATAGAATGAGTGAATCGTCCATTAACATTCTTAGTTCTGCTTTACAGATAGTATCTATCAATATTCTGAATTCTTTTCCTTCCTCAAACAACACTTGAAATGACTTCTCTTCCGCATAAGTGTCCATAAACAAACCTATTGGATGATTCTTCTCACCAGGAGCTATTGAAGGGCAATGCATACCATCATCTGTGAAATCAACATTTTGAAGCATGGTATCTTTATTTCCAGATCCTGCCTGTTCTTCATCTGTCAATTCAACCCAAGTATCTTTGTCTTCCAACTGATTTGAATCATTATTTTCTGAGTCCAGAGTATGTATATCATCCTCTGAGGCAAACTTAATGTCTGATTCTTTTTCATCATACCACTGAGTGCTAAGTGTTATTCCCTCTTCTTCATAAAGTTCACTGTTTTCTATAAAGTATTTTGCAAGTTTATACACAACTTTAGGTCTGATAGGTTCATAGTGTAATACTGATTTATACTTCAGTCGTCGCTTAAACTGTAAATGTATGGTTTCGGTGTCCTGGAATCTCCTTGGAAGTGAAGAAACAACAACTGAGGGACTCATTGGGACATTTACTGTATTACCATGAATGACAATTTGTTTTCCAATTCCTAACTGTTTAAGCTGCATGAATGGTATTCTCAGAGCCGTACATTTTTCTTCAGTTTCTGTGGGTTTTAGAGATGACAAGTGTGTAGGTAGTTTAAGCAGCGAGAATCCATTTGCTAGTACCATCGGTGGCATTCTACAAGAACATATATAACCGTGACACGTTTTACAAATCCATTCAGAATCTGACACACGTTTATAAACCGTCAATGGACTATGCAATAATTCCTCTGGAATACCTTTACCAAGACAATTTTATTTGACTCATTAGATACACATTGTGCTGATAAAATGTCTGTTGGCAAATAGTACAAATATTTTAACTTGTGTGTCTAAGGAAGAGGGTTTTGTTTGCTGTTTTGTCCTAGATTTTTTTTTTGCAAAAGCCTTTCTTGTTTATTTCTTTCCTTAGAATATATTCATGCTTTTCTCTTAACAAACTCTGTCAGTTTATATTCAGCAACTGATCTTTTAACTTTAAGACAAACATTCATCCTTTTATTTTCATCTGCAAGGTTATACACAACTTTAGGTCTGATAGGTTCATAGTGTAATACTGATTTATACTTCAGTCGTCGCTTAAACTGTAAATGTATGGTTTCGGTGTCCTGGAATCTCCTTGGAAGTGAAGAAACAACAACTGAGGGACTCATTGGGACATTTACTGTATTACCATGAATGACAATTTGTTTTCCAATTCCTAACTGTTTAAGCTGCATGAATGGTATTCTCAGAGCCGTACATCTTTCTTCAGTTTCTGTGGGTTTTAGAGATGACAAGTGTGTAGGTAGTTTAAGCAGCGAGAATCCATTTGCTAGTACCATCGGTGGCATTCTACAAGAACATATATAACCGTGACACGTTTTACAAATCCATTCAGAATCTGACACACGTTTATAAACCGTCAATGGACTATGCAATAATTCCTCTGGAATACCTTTACCAAGACAATTTTATTTGACTCATTAGATACACATTGTGCTGATAAAATGTCTGTTGGCAAATAGTACAAATATTTTAACTTGTGTGTCTAAGGAAGAGGGTTTTGTTTGCTGTTTTGTCCTAGATTTTTTTTTTGCAAAAGCCTTTCTTGTTTATTTCTTTCCTTAGAATATATTCATGCTTTTCTCTTAACCAACTCTGTCAGTTTATATTCAGCGACTGATCTCTTAACTTTAAGACAAACATTCATCCTTTTATTTTCATCTGCTTTATAATAATTATCAGTTCTTTTAATTGTACGTGTCATATTTCTGTTTCTGTTTTCTTTATTTTATAATCGTTATCAGTTCTTTTAAAAGTATGTGTCATATTTCTGTTTCTGTTTTCTTTCATTTTATAATCTGTATCTAATCTCTTAACTGTACGTGTCATATTTCTGTTTCTGTTTTCTTTCATTTCATAATCATTATCAGTTCTTTTAACTGTACGCATCATATTTCTGTTTTCTTTCATTTTATAATCTATATCTAATCTCTCAACTGTACGTGTCATATTTCTGTTTCTGTTTTCTTTCATTTTATAATCTGTATCTAATCTCTTAACTGTACGTGTCATATTTCTGTTTCTGTTTTCTTTCATTTTATAATCATTATCAGTTCTTTTAACTGTACGTGTCATATTATTGTTTCTGTTTTCTTTCATTTTATAATCTATATCTAATCTCTCAACTGTACGTGTCATATTTCTGTTTCTGTTTTCTTTCATTTTATAATCTGTATTTAATCTCTTACCTTTACGTGTGATATTTCTCTCTTCGTTTTCTTTTGTTTTCTAATCTGTTTCTAATCTCTTAACTTTCAGTGTGACATTCCGCCTTTTGTTTTCTTTCGTTCTATAATCATCATCTGATCGCTGGATTTTACGCCAAACATTTCTTCTTTTATTTTCTTCTATTTTGTAGTCACTTTCTGATCTTCTGAGTTTACGCAAGACATTTCTCTCTCTGTTTTCTTTTGCTTTGAAATCATAATCGCATCGTTTAATTTGACGTGTCGCATTCCTGTTTTTATTTTCTTTCACCTTATATTCCACCTGAAATCTCTTACATTTTCCTTCTTTCATTTTCCTTCTCCTTAAAATTGTCATTTTTCCTTTGGTTTTGTTTGTAAAGTCTGTTATATTCTTTTTTATTCAGGGTTGCTTGATTTAAGAGTTTCTTCCACCACAATGATTTTTCTTGGTAACATTTTTGGTTCTTACCAACGTTTACGACAACATCAAGGTGAAAACCTGTATGATGATCCAGGTAAATATTTTTATTATTCAGTTGCACAGATTCCCCAACACTAACAGCTGAATGCCTTAACCAGTTGAAGTTAGAGCCATACTTTGCATACAAATAAATGTCTGTTTGAAGCAGGTGCGCCATTGAGATGATTTCTACCAGTGTTGCCCATATGTTATCTTCAGACATTCTGGATTGTGCAACATATTAATACATTGTAGTATTACTTGGGAGAAGAGATCCAAGAACTTGTGAATTTGAACACATATGCAGAAGCAATACTTGTCTAATTTGTGAGTGAAATCTTCCATCTCCACACAGAAGATACGACACACATCGAAAAAAATTTCCATCACCTTTTATTTTTATTAATTGTTCTGGATGGTCAATTTCAGAAGTCAATGATGCATCAAGATTTTGCAAAATTGTCAGTCCACTATCATATTTAGTTTTTAACTCAACACATTTTTCAACTTGCCAGCTTAGTCAACATTATTGAATTGCAGATACTGCTTACTGTTGTTTCTAACACCTGGTGTTTTCTCCATTTTAAAATTATGGATAGTGTTTGTATTATATCCACTAGCTTGCTTTGGAATCGTATCCAAACTTGTGCCTTGTAAATCATCTGTTATCTCTAAACCTGTAAACATATAAATAGTCCGTGTGATTCTATAGAAATTATCACATTCAAATTGTTTCATTAGTTGTGTAGTTAAGGGCAATGTCAACTAAAAATGTACATGTATGATTCAAAATTCACGGCCAAGACTACAGTTTATTTAAACTTCTTAAGAGAATTGACTTTCAAATCCAAACTGATATGCTATATACTAGCGTGAAATAGACATCTATGACAATATAAACATCTGAAAATAATAACATGATTGATTAATGGGGTTTAACATTCAAGTCAAGAATACTTCATTTATATCGACATCACCAGCTTTAGGTGAAAGTTCAGAAATTGTTTACCTTTGCCATGCCCTGATGGCAATGTGCAGTGAGGGTTCTTTAATGTACCATGCCTACTGTGATATGGGAACCTCGATTTTAGGGTTTAATCCAAAAGACCTGTGACTTTCATTTCTTAATGTCGAGTGCTTGACGATTCAAAGAACAGTCACTATCTATTTTCAAGTCTTGGGCCGGACCTGGCTGGGATCGAACCCATAAAACAAGTCTAAATACAGCTACATAACATTTGTTGACAAGAAAGTGATGAGACCCTAGAATATAGACATTACAAAACCAATGTCAAACATTTATTTGCTAGCACAGACCCTCACCTAGACAAGAAATGTGATGGTGACAATGAAGATGACAGTAGCATATTCTAATAAGAGAAGCTCACTTGTTTCTTTAGATTAAATTTGGTACATGTATCTGAAATTGTATTTGTGTATTTTATTTTACAATTTGTTACTCTGACTGTTTATCTGAAAAGGAGTAAAATTTGTCATAAAATGCAGCTTTTCTCTAAAATTATGAATCAGCTTTGATTTAAAATTTTGGTGAATATACTTTATACTAATTCTCTTTAGTTCAAGGAAAAGAAAAAAAGAAAACTGATCCATAAGTGCTTAAATTTCATGCTGATAATTGTATGCATAATTGACTTTATACAAGCCTAAATTGAAATGAAGATCTCTGATGATACAACAATAAAATATTTCTTGCAAATTGTGAGAACTACATAACATCTAAGTAATAACTGAATTGAAATATTTTTTTAAAAAAATGAATAGGCTGAAATGTAAAAGGATTAGCTTATGAAGCCATTATATATTCACTGTTCATTTTTTCCAGTGTTTTTCACAAAGAAACATAATACAATACAAACCAATTGTATAGCAATATCTTACTTTCTTTTCAGAAGCAACTTTCTTTCTAATTTTGTCTTCTTTTATTCTTTGCTGTACTGATTTCCTTTTCAAGCGTGGCATTTTTTTAATTTCTGAATATATATATGTTTTGAATTAAACAAAATAAAAAAACTGAATAACACTTTGTGTACAAGAAGAATTTCTGCATGATGACAGGGTTTTTTTCAAAGTTCTGGGGAAAAAAACTCAAAACAAATTTACTGATTTAAGGTTTTAATCATAATTTTCAAATACAATTCATCATTTTCTGACAAATATAACATTTGGAATTCTTTATAACAAACATTCTAAAAATTTTATAATCTGATATTTCAAGGGGTTAAGACTTCTGTTATTTATCAGGCTACAAATAATGAATTTTCTGTTCTTATCCTTAATGATTTGTAAAAATAGTCAACAGGGAGGATTTCAATATATATTTTTTATAGAATTTCTTCAATTTTTTGTTTGAAATCTTATTAATTTCTCTGTAATCAGAAATAAAATATACCCAAAAAGCCATTCCAGAATGGGAATTAAAAAATTATTTCTTCATCCTTAAGTATATAGTATGCAACATTTTTTCCCAAAAATGACTCAATTTGCCTAAAACAAATACATACTAGATATAAAAAAAGCACTGCATATATAGCAATATCTATATTGTATGCTACTTTTTTTCCCAAACAAAAACATTTCCGCATATTCCCATGCATTTACAATTTTCAAAATTTCAGACATCTAAAGTATGTAACAGGTTTTGAAAAAGATGATCAACAAAGATCACGCACATCACTATATGTCATTATTTTCTGTAATAATTCAATATAAATAAAAAATTCCTTCATCTTTTACTGCACAACTGAAATTTAAAATAAATGACAAAAAATGTTAAATCAAAAGTATGGTTGTGGCATTGGAACTATGCTCACTTTTGCCTAAGATTACAACTAAAACATGGTAGTAGACCTCAGTCGTGATAAGGCCGGATGGGGGACGGTCAAAAGTAGTGCAGGGGTCTCTACTTAGGCCCTGCTCATTTAAATCTGTTAATAGATAGCACTTTGCAATTTTGCCATGGTGAAAGCTTCTGAGGTTTGCTTAAGAATTAAGCTGAGTTGGATGACTATCGCAATATATTTCCGGCGTAAGGACTTGAGCCGCACAATGCACTTTCTATGCCTGGACCACATTTTGCATGTAAACATTGTCATGTGCTTTTAGCATGATTGACACATTTTCTAAATTCCTAAAAAAAAGAATCCGACAAGGTATTGATTTTTTATGAAAAAGAAAAAAAGTAATATTTGAGGATTCAGGGACAATATGTGCCATTATATGTAGTTCGGGGTTTGTTGACCATCAGATTCTATGAAAATGATCTATTTTGAGGTAAAATTTTACAATTTTCTGTGTGGTTGCCATGGTAACAAAATGTTTGCTAAACTTGTTAAAATTTGCATTCGGGTCATAAATTCAGTATAGAAATAGTGTTTGCATTTTTCTGATTTTAAAAGGTATCAACATTTCTGGTGTTATTTAAAAATTATTGAAATATGGGTGCATATCACTAGAGGTGGTATGACCAAAATTGGGCAATTTTGGCTGTCATTTCATGACTGAGGTCTGTTACCATAAGAAAAGAGAAAAAAAACATGTAAAATCACTAATTTAATGAAAAATGTCGGCTTTCAACTTGTTTTATGTTGCTGAATTACAGTGGGTTTGGAAAAATGCAGAATGAACTCATTTGCAATGTTTTTCAATGTACGAGGTCAAAGGTCAGTTTAAGTGCAAAAAGGCTTAATTGCCTAATTTGTGTATGTAAGGCTTAAACTGTGATGTTTTGAACAATTTTTCTGTTATTTTATGTAATTTTCCTGAAAAATATGTGGCTATACAATTGTTTTATATGTTAAAACATTAAAACTCCATGGACACTGTGTCAACATGAACAAACCTACCAGTTTTTCCATCTGAATGAATTTCAAATTGTCCTCTGTTTGATATAATGTATCATCATAAGAAGCAAAACCATTGCAAAAAATTTTGCCAACTGCATAAATGTAATTTATATATTTAATAATTATCACTTTTAACTACAAAATTCTTTATAAAATTTAAATTTTCATATATCATAAAACCACTGACATCTTACTTTGCCATAGTCATGCAAATAGCACAATTTTAAGCTTCTAAATAATGGATATCAAGACTTATCTCCCTTAATTTCTATGATGCTGTTAATTTTTTTTAAATGAAAAACAAGAGAATTTAAGTAGGTAGTGTTATAAAATTTCAAAATTTTATGAAATATTTCAGTTAATTCATCCTTTGCAAATTCTAATTGATTTAATTCAGTCTGTTCTATACTTTTTACCCATTTTAATGCTCATTTTTATCGAGTTTGCAAAATTGCCATTAATTTGGCAAATAATTAGTTTTTTATTGGCAAAGTTTGCTATGTACATTTAACAAAGGTTAACCAGGAATACATCTTTTCATTAACTTTTAAGCTTTAAACCATTTGTCAACAGAATTTTAAATCAAATGGACAAAATCAGTTTGGCAAAAATTGCAAAAATTAGCCCAAATGAGTGTAAATTGGCCACATTATGGTATGCATGGCTATGAATTGATTGTAGCCAATTTCGACACATTTTTTGCAAATACCAGTTTCATGTTGCATAGCGTTTGATTCGTAATATTGTCTTCTATCAGAAAATAAAGTAAAATTATGAGTTTTGAAATTTTCATTAGCCTTATGATAGTAGACCCCAGTCGTGATAAGGCCGGGTGGGGGACGGTCAAAAATTGTGCATATAAAAAACTCAGGGGTCTTTACTTAGACCCTGCTCATTTAAATTTGTTAATAGATAGCACTTTGCAATTTTGCCAAGGTGAGAGCTTCTGGGGTTTGCTTGAGAATTAAGCTGAGTTGGATGACTATCGCAATATTTTTCCGGCGTAAGGACTTGAGCCGCACAATGCACTTCTTATGCCTGGACCACATTTTGCATGTAAACATTGCCATGTGCTTTTAGCATGATTGACACATTTTCTAAATTCCTGAAAAAATGAATCCGACAAGGTATTGATTTTTTATGAAAAAGAAAAAAAGTAATATTTGAGGATTCAGGGACAATATGTGCCATTATATGTAGTTCGGGGTTTGTTGACCATCAGATTCTATGAAAATGATCTATTTTGAGGTAAAATTTTACAATTTTCTGTGTGGTTGCCATGGTAACAAAATGTTTGCTAAACTTGTTAAAATTTGCATTCGGGTCATAAATTCAGTATAGAAATAGTATTTGCATTTTTCTGATTTTAAAAGGTATCAACATTTCTGGTGTTATTTAAAAATTATTGAAATATGGGTGCATATCACTAGAGGTGGTATGACCAAAATTGGGCAATTTTGGCTGTCATTTCATGACTGAGGTCCGTTACCATAAGAAAAGAGAAAAAAACATGTAAAATCACTAATTTAATGAAAAATGTCGGCTTTCAACTTGTTTTATGTTGCTGAATTACAGTGGGTTTGGAAAAATGCAGAATGAACTCATTTGCAATGTTTTTCAATGTACGAGGTCAAAGGTCAGTTTAAGTGCAAAAAGGCTTAATTGCCTAATTTGTGTATGTAAGGCTTAAACTGTGATGTTTTGAACAATTTTTCTGTTATTTTATGTAATTTTCCTGAAAAATATGTGGCTATACAATTGTTTTATATGTTAAAACATTAAAACTCCATGGACACTGTGTCAACATGAACAAACCTACCAGTTTTTCCATCTGAATGAATTTCAAATTGTCCTCTGTTTGATATAATGTATCATCATAAGAAGCAAAACCATTGCAAAAAATTTTGCCAACTGCATAAATGTAATTTATATATTTAATAATTATCACTTTTAACTACAAAATTCTTTATAAAATTTAAATTTTCATATATCATAAAACCACTGACATCTTACTTTGCCATAGTCATGCAAATAGCACAATTTTAAGCTTCTAAATAATGGATATCAAGACTTATCTCCCTTAATTTCTATGATGCTGTTAATTTTTTTTAAATGAAAAACAAGAGAATTTAAGTAGGTAGTGTTATAAAATTTCAAAATTTTATGAAATATTTCAGTTAATTCATCCTTTGCAAATTCTAATTGATTTAATTCAGTCTGTTCTATACTTTTTACCCATTTTAATGCTCATTTTTATCGAGTTTGCAAAATTGCCATTAATTTGGCAAATAATTAGTTTTTTATTGGCAAAGTTTGCTATGTACATTTAACAAAGGTTAACCAGGAATACATCTTTTCATTAACTTTTAAGCTTTAAACCATTTGTCAACAGAATTTTAAATCAAATGGACAAAATCAGTTTGGCAAAAATTGCAAAAATTAGCCCAAATGAGTGTAAATTGGCCACATTATGGTATGCATGGCTATGAATTGATTGTAGCCAATTTCGACACATTTTTTGCAAATACCAGTTTCATGTTGCATAGCGTTTGATTCGTAATATTGTCTTCTATCAGAAAATAAAGTAAAATTATGAGTTTTGAAATTTTCATTAGCCTTATGATAGTAGACCCCAGTCGTGATAAGGCCGGGTGGGGGACGGTCAAAAATTGTGCATATAAAAAACTCAGGGGTCTTTACTTAGACCCTGCTCATTTAAATTTGTTAATAGATAGCACTTTGCAATTTTGCCAAGGTGAGAGCTTCTGGGGTTTGCTTGAGAATTAAGCTGAGTTGGATGACTATCGCAATATTTTTCCGGCGTAAGGACTTGAGCCGCACAATGCACTTCTTATGCCTGGACCACATTTTGCATGTAAACATTGCCATGTGCTTTTAGCATGATTGACACATTTTCTAAATTCCTGAAAAAATGAATCCGACAAGGTATTGATTTTTTATGAAAAAGAAAAAAAGTAATATTTGAGGATTCAGGGACAATATGTGCCATTATATGTAGTTCGGGGTTTGTTGACCATCAGATTCTATGAAAATGATCTATTTTGAGGTAAAATTTTACAATTTTCTGTGTGGTTGCCATGGTAACAAAATGTTTGCTAAACTTGTTAAAATTTGCATTCGGGTCATAAATTCAGTATAGAAATAGTGTTTGCATTTTTCTGATTTTAAAAAGTATCAACATTTCTGGTGTTATTTAAAAATTTATGAAGTATGGGTGCATAAGACTAAAGGTGGTATGACCAAATTTGGGCAATTTTGGCTGTCATTTCATGACTGAGGTCTGTTACCAATGGCCTTAAAATATTCTAAACTGCAATCAACAGTATGTTGCTTCCTCAGCCTACAGCAAATATGCATGTAAATTAAATAATAAAAAAGCTGTCTTCCAATAGGATTATAGGTTGTACATGATGAGCTGGCACATCCAGAGATTTTTATTTTGTAAATAAACATAGCAGCTTTGACTATCAATGAGTGTGCCCCAAAAAAAACAACATTTCCAGTAATCAGAGCTTAAAACAAGTGGCTTGTAAAACATGTCTACTGAGTTGTAGTGGATATGGTGCTGGCATTCTATGTAATGCAAGATTTGTTTTTATAGTGAGTTCGATTCCAGCTGTAGGAAAACTGTTTTTTTTTTTTTAATTTTTATGTTTAACTCCAAAATGTTGTTGAACGCTATGTCCGATGTTTAGAGTAATCAGCAAAAATATTTAAATTTTCAGTTGAATATGCTTTTGCAACCTCTTGGCGAAATAAACCTGTAAAAGTTGCAAAATACAAATTCATGATCCAAAGTTCAGCACATGCATATAAGGATATTTATATGTAAAGAAAATGAATGTTAGCGGATGATAAAATATTGCCGAATTATTCATGTTTTTGTGTGTCCTAGTTACAATGTTTATTTACAAAATGCAAAAGCTGGGATGTGCCAAATTATAGTGCGTGAACCATAATGCCTTATAGCTAGCCTCCAATGTTCGAAATGAAATAATAAATAAGATTTTATCTCTCTGAGATATAATTCAATTGTCTATGTGTTTCTTGTTATCTTTTGAAGATGCATTCACACTGTCATTCAAATCCATCATCCAATAATCATCCGTTTCTTCTTTCAAACACTTTATTTCTTGTCTGTATTGTTCTGCTTCTTGTTTTAAAATATTTATATCATGTTTTAGTCTCTCATTTTCCTTATGCATATCAAATTCTTTATTTACTTTAATTCTTAGCTGCTTCTCTAACTCATTGTTTCTGGATTCCAACACTTTAAGTTTTGCTAAACTCCCCCCTTCTAATGCCTTAACTTTCCTTCTTACTCTCTCCAACTGACATCTTCCACTCGTCTTGTCATTTGAAAACATGTCATAGCCAGCTGCCTTTAACCGGATGTCAATATCTGACACAGCCTCAGTTATAAAACTTTTTAGATCCTGATAACTAGTCATAATTATTGGTAATTAATCTGTAAAAAAGTGAAATAAATTGTTGATGTTATTTCTATGATGGTTGTTATAGTTCAAATTGTTTTAACAAATGAAAATACAAACAATTCTGATCTCCAGTTTGTGTAAGACAAGAGTTATATATTGAAAGATCTTCTTTCTGGAAAACTGGGAATCTTAACAGATAAAATAATGTAGTGCTCAGCTAACATATATTCTGAAAAAGAAATAATGATTATTATGTAGCTTGTAATTATATACAAATGTACTGAAACTGTCAAAACAGGTATCCAAAAATATAGGAGATACTACTTACTGTTATCCAATAACAATATCACAGTGAATAACCAATTATGTATGCACATTACTAAAGCAGATCTAACTAAGTCAAATGACAGGTATCAATTAACTAAGAATTAGGACTGACAGGTAAGTTAATGTATTTGTCCATAAGTTACATGATTTGAACTGCATCTGATTTGTTCATTTGTACTGTATTCTACATGTATTTATCTTTAAAAAATAACTATCAGTCACTTGTATGGACATTTATTCCTTTTCTTTTTATTTTTTATTCAGTGACATTTCTTTCTTTTATAATGAAACACACTTTAAAAAAAGAACTAATATATAAAAAGATGTAAAACCACTATGACGTCAAAATATTTTACCACCAAAATCATTTTACAAAACTAAAATTCCATAAATAGTGAATTCTACGTCTAAATATCATCAAAAATAGCCAATTTCATGTCAAAAATTGTAAATTTCATGCAACAATAGCCATTTTAGTGCAGAAAACACAAAGGTCAAAATGAAGGTCATGACCTTGACCTTTGATTTTGGCTTTATTTTCATCAGCATTGCTAGAAAACATGAAAACTGAAAACCCCATGTCATTATCTTTACATATGGCCAAGATATAGCTAGGGGTTGCTTATTTTATGAAATGATCAAGCAACTGTGACCTTGACCTTTGATGTATTTATCCCAAAAGCAATCCCAACCAAGATCTTATTACAATACATATATGTGCCAAGTTTCTTTCGAAAATGTCATTTACTTTTCAAGTTAACATCCGGAAACCATTTTTTGACGCCCTCCCGCCCGCTTACCCGGCCTATAGTAATCGGCAGCTACTGTCCATCGCTCGGCTGTTTTTCGGCCACTTTTTGACAGCTCGGCACTTTTTCGGCTGCTCGGCACCTTTTCGGTCGCTCGGCTTCTCGGCTTTTTTTTCGGCCACTCGACCCCTCAATTATTATCTTGAAAACGTCAGTTCATTAAACATGCCTGCAGTTACGCGTTTATCGCAATATTTTAGAGAGAGAATTGTGAGATTATCTAACTCTGGAGTAAGTCAAAGAGAGATCAGTAGGAAAATTAGTAGAGAAGATAATATTTATATATATCAACAGTGTCAGTGAACAAGTTTCTGCAGCGTTTTAAACGACTTTCTTCTAAATCAAAAGTTTGATGACAGGTGTTGGAGTCTGGCCGATCTCGGAGATAATGTATCTAAATAAAACTCCGTTTGTTCGAAATTCTTTTGTAAATTTGGACACCAGATTTATTAACAGTATTGTGATTAAGTCCATAAAAGTTTTTGAGAGATTTGATAAAACTAGGCCTGAATATTCCTTAGTCAACAATTTATTCGTAAGAAGCTTACTTTGTTGTATTAAGTCCCTTTTGTTGGAACAATCTTTATCACCGTATTAACTGCGAAACAAATATGCTAGTTGAATGGTGTACAAATTAAATATGTCTTAAATTAGCTGAAAAACAAATCTCTAATTAATTCATTTCCGTCACCTCTAACGTATTTCTGATTCGGAAACATAGAGGAAAAAGATATTTTTAAACAAGAGGCCCATTTGCCTTAACGCTCACCTAAGGATATCTCCAAAAATAGACAATATATCAAGTACAGAAACTTTACAAGTTTTCTCAAGTTTAGAACTCCAAGAAAACTTAATCAGAAATATCCAGTCACATTTCATTTATAAGCAACTAATATGCATGAAGTAACTGTGAATAATTTCCAAATCATGAACCAATTTCATAATACTTATGTAGCTATACCCTTGACATTTGAACATATGACCTTGAACCTAAGATCAAAATAAAAACAGTTTTCTAGATAATCAGCAATTTAAGTATTCTTTTGCAGCTGTGACCTTGACCTTTGTACATATCACCATCAGCCATATATCAAAATGTTTCATGCCAATACAAATAATATTCTTATAAACATGCCTTTACAAAAAGTTAAAAGTTTTCGAGATAATTAGCAATTTAAGTCTTCTTTTGCAGCTGTTACCTTGAACATTGAACATATGACCTTCAAACGTATATCAAAGTGATCGTCATGTCAATACCTACAATATTCTAATATACATGCCTATATAAAAAGTTAATAGGTTTCAAGATATAGTGAAAAATTATATAATGTTAGCAATTTCCCCACTAAGTGCCTTGTCATTTCCCCATTTTGAGTCTCGTGGCTACCATTTGTGCAAATCTAAAACCAGATGACCTAAAAATGTTATTTATAAAATAACTAAGGTTTAACTCTTGTACATTCAGAGAAGAAGATTTTTTTTCACTGTTTCCACCATATGGGGCCCCAAGGGGACATAACTCCTTTATTTGTGCAAATCTGAAAGGGCTTCACCCAGGCATGATGGTTACCAAGTTTCATTTAATTTTTCCCAGTGATGAATTAACATCCCAGCTATTAGTGACATATCGTCTATAATTCAGTACGTATTCTTATAATGTTTCAGTTTTGCTATCAATTTGATTAACGGCGATGTAAAAAACATTTAAGAATGTTATGAGCTTTAAATGTAGGGCTAGCGGAGTCTAGTCTATCGTGTTTAATTGTACTTTGAATCATACTGAAGACTATATGAAAATAATCGGTCAAGATATATAGATATCTAACTAGTTGTTAAAATAGCTATATGATGATACAAAGTATCACTGTAATGTCCTAAATTGTCATTTTTTATTGGATACAATGCAGGCCCTTTGTGGCACCTTTGTAGTTAACACTTTTAAACAACAAGGAGTATATTTGATTGTAACGTTTAAAATCTGAAGTATTAATAAAATATGTAACAATAACGATTTCACGTCCTCCGAATCGATAAATTAACATCAGACCAGAGGTTATATTCGTATTATTTCTACAATGACGCAACACGTAGTTGACAAGGTATAGAACTAGTAACTATGACAATAATCATAATAACATAAATACGAAAACAATGGACCTAAACATATTTGATTTCGTATCTACCAATTACGTTCATATTTAAAGTCCAAATTTGTCGCAGTCCACAAGGGTTAACCCAAAGCTTACACCCTTCGCCTTTAGGCCAAAAGTTCGGGTCTTGTAATAGTTGGGGATATTTAATATTCATGTATAACTTGCCAGTAATGCGACCCTAGTTATTGTAAAAGAATATAAGCTTTGTAGCATTTACGCCGTTATTGCTGAGATTGTAAATCACGTTCAGTTGAGAAGGCTCGAGACTAAATGCTAGAGTATTGTAAATGCAAAAATGTGCTTACCATGTGTTTACCATTAATATATAATAAACCATTTGTGCTCTTTGACTTTGTGAAGTGTACGTGTCGTTTGTACGAAATAAAAACCACTATTCACCTTACTTCTTTATCGATGGTTGTAATAAACAGACCTTTTCCACAATCATTACTATTTATAATCAACGAACTGTTGCCTGTATAAAAGGAATGCTAAAAAGCTGATTTCTTGGTAAGTCCCCAAAACATTGGTCTTTGGGTGATAAGTGCATGCATTACTGCAAGGCTAAAATTTTAAGTTCTGAACCGGAAAGTGTCAATCTCTCTATTATATCTGCGTTAACAACACAGATACACTACTAGCAAGCATCTTATCTCCGTTTCAACTGTAAATATTTCACTTCTTTCTAAGGAATTGGTAATCACTAAGATGGTGAAGAATTTTTCTAGTTTCAAGATAGTGTAAATGTT
Source organism: Tegillarca granosa (assembly GCA_029721355.1). Classification (NCBI taxonomy): domain Eukaryota; kingdom Metazoa; phylum Mollusca; class Bivalvia; order Arcoida; family Arcidae; genus Tegillarca; species Tegillarca granosa. Next base: position 8,855,250 of record CM056596.1, on the reverse strand, counting down.
TGTAACCAAAATTACCTTTTAACACCTTTAACAAAGGAGATCTAAAAAAAAGATCGCAGGGTTGAAAAGTATGCTGCTTCTGTTGCTTTTGCTGCTGCTGCATGCTGCTGATGATGATGATGATGATGATGATGATGATACACTTTTGACTAGTTTAATCAAACTCCATTGTTTTACAAAAAAGTGTTCCCTCTTAATGCCCATGATGAATTTGTTTTACACAAAGATAGCAAATAATCTGGCTCAAAATTAAAGTTACCTTATCAGTATTTGTTTTCAAAACATTACTGTACATTTTATTTCTTTATTTAACCACCGCAGTATAGTTATAAAAGGCGAAAAAAGTGTTGCCGTCTGTCATTCAATCCAGTGTTCGTTTAAACTTAAAAGTTTTCTTAGTCTAGGTAAACGTGAACATGAGTATCACTGGTCTCACAAAGTCTTTTTGTCATGGTATAGTTTTACCGAGTTTATCGAGTATCACTGGTTCTTCCCTAGTGTTTATCTCGTGGTATTTTATATTAGTATCCCTGGTCTATTTAATTTCAAGCATTTGTCGTTTACATTTCCTTGTTGATTTTGTTATTGCTTTATTTAAACAACATTTGTTGAATATCACCAAAGTAAAAATAAAAAAGAAAACTTGGAAATAACTAATGAAATATGCTTTAGCTGTGAGATTGTTCGTATGTAAGGACCATGTATGAACTGTCTCTCACTTCTACTGGTTTTTAAAGTTTTAATAAAGTTTATTCGATCTACACAGATAAGTAATCATGTAAATGTTTAACGTTATTTTTTATCTTGTATGATGACCTACCTTTTACACAACTAATATTCTACAGTTTTTACACATAATATTTTATTTTGATACACAGATTATGCTGAATCTCAACTTATCCAACATCGATACAACTGATCTAAAGCAATACAAAGAATGCATTTACCTTTAATAGCTTTCAGTTCTTCCGATAATGCATGAAACTGACGGCATCAAGACAAAATAAACAAGCTTTAATACGCTGATTTCCAGTTCACATTTACTACTAACGCACCAGTTAAACCTACAAATCTTCGATTGTTTTGTTTACTAACTTACGACGCAATATATCTTATGATTATAGGTTATCATGCACCTTTAACTAAGTTCAGTTCAGGACACTTCTTAATAGTATCCCACTGTTAATCAAGATTGCATGATCTCGGCTTTACCACAAATACGTAAGAGAACATCCAATCCTGCCGACCACAACATCACGTTGAAATCAGGAATTATGTTCAACGTTGTTTATTATGAAACTTCGTATTTCGGCACTAGTTCACAAAGTAATCTCTGGTCATTTTCAAAGGATATTGTAGCCTAAGGTAGTGAAATCTGCCTATGCTTATTCCCTGGTATATTGCTGTATTTTAACAATTTTAATACAATTCGTTAAAAAATGAATTTCAAACTTTTACAACCAGAAATACATCTACTTTTCCCCAAAAAACTCAATTTTATATATAAATATTTGAAATATTTAAATATATTTGACAAATGAAACTCATGTTGCAAGCAGAATAAATATTTTTTTGTTTTCAGAACATATATGTAGGATAAAGTGCATACTTGTTTTTAGTTATTCTTCCCATTAACTAGGGTATGATTAAACTTAGGATAAAAAGCATTTTTTGCAACCACGTCAACAGTGGAAATGATTGTTACAGACGTATGAATCCGTATTACCACCATGACAGGTACCCCTTCATCATATTTCTTATCCACAACCTTAAGAGGAAACACTGGACAGGTTGGCTACTGGTGTGACTCAACGATTATGGGTTGGTAATATGTTTGTTTTCACCATGATAGATACCCTTCTACCGTATCATTAAACAATAGCCATATGTAGACAGGGTGGCTACTAGTATTACTGATTGGCCGTGGGTTGGTTATTTGTTTGTTACCACCACGGCAGGTACCCTTTTACCACATCACTTATGCACAATCTTCAGTAGAAACACTTGACAGGGTGGCTACATGTGTGACTCAATGATTGTGGGTTAGTATTATGTTTTTACCATCATGACAGATAAAAGTTTACCGTATCAATAATACATAGCCATATGTAGAAAACACTTGACAGGGTGGCTACTGGTGTTACTCAATGATCGTGGGTAGGTAATATGTTAACTAATACGTTTACTTGTATCATTAAAAAAATCTTCAACCTATACAGATGTATGGTGAAAAGATGCCAATAGTAAATCTGTGCTCTACTTAACCTTGAAATAGTATCCATAAGCTTGTGCTACAGATCGCTTGACCAACGTGGTCACCTTAAAAATAATCTGAATTATTCTGGATAATGCTCCGTTTATTTTTAACAAGGGAGGAGCAATATAAAAAACTTAACAATTAAAAATCCTGGAGTAGAAACAAGAGGCTAACAATAAAATAATAATGCCATCAATATGTTTTGGTGTTTACCCGGTTTTATTTTAGTTCACAAACATTTTTGAACTTTTGATGTTTGAAGCTCAGTATTAATTTTAAGGCATAAATTAAATTTATATTTGATGTAAATTTATTTTAAATTAGTTATAACTACTAAAGGATTTTTGCACCCTGATATTATTTTTTTCCAGGAGCAAGTGTGTCACTAGATAAAATAACACGGGACTTTGACGAATAATGTCAAGTAGACAATGTGAGTCACAGGTCACACAGAAAAATTTAAAGGTATTTTAGTAAAAACAGAATAAAATGTTTTGTACACAAATTTAAACAAAGAACTTGGATATTCAGAAATTTGTATTCAATAACCTAAAACAAGTTCGGAATAACCCGTGTTACTGAACACAAAGGTTAACTAACCCAGACATACTATAAGTAAGATATTTTGTCTTGACGCGAAGGCGTGCAACCGTTTTGATAAGAAGATAAGAGGTATTGTAGAACCAGTATATAACGCAGTTCTGCCAGGGACCTCGTTCAAACAAGACCGTAAAGATTCTTGTTTTTAATTTATAAAGAACAAGAGTGTTTCGTTCAAAATGAAACGGTTTTTAAGATCACTGGGCATTATATGTGCCTTTGTTTTATACAATATAGCTGAAGCCAATGAAGAACTTAAGTACCCTGGCCGTAACATCAAAAGAGGTTTGTGTATTTGTCTTTTATTTATTTATTTATTTATTTATTTATTTATTTATTTATTTATTTATTTCGTTTCTCTCATTTTCCCTGTCACTCTTTTTTGTCTTTGTATAATCCCTTTTTTGTCTTTGTTCTTTTGTTTCTTAACTTCATAGTTAACTTTAGAGTAAAACCATTTTACTTACTCTTATATAAGATAGCTTTAAGTAATGCCTGCATTTGCATAGTGCATAAAATGTTTTATTGCATATTGTAACAATATTATTTATTTCCTTGAATAAACGACACGCTAAATTTAACATACACTATAAGAAAATTAATCTTCATTTTTATTTTTATTCTTATTTTATTTTATTTTTATTTTTTATTCTTTTTTTATTTTTTATACTTTATTTTATTTTATTTTTTCTATTTTATTTATTTATTTTATTTTTTTATTCTATTTTATTTTATTTAACGCTTTTAATATTTGCTTGTCTTTTTTCTTAATATATTTAGATTAAGTATAACTTAATCTGTGTTCCGTTATCAAAAAAAACAACCAAAAATTACTTTATAAATATAAGCTAAAAAGTAAGTAACGTTGATTAGAGACTTTTCTAAAATCATATATGAATTTATTTGATGAATTGCAAATCAAATGAATTTATTATATCCTTCTGAAATTAAATATCAAAAATAGTCATTTACAATTTTATGTCTTGTCAATTTTATGTTTGAATTTACTAAAACTGTACTGTGTCAATCCAAATTTATTGCGATCATTTCTGTTACACCGCTGCGTCTATCATTATGCTGCCATGACGTTGATAGCATACAGAAGGGTAAAATTGGATAAAAAAATAAATAATAAATGCAATAACGAGTTTTTATGGTCAACAACCTTTGTAAATGTTTATGTGATGGCGTTTTAAAGAACAATGTTCAACATATTTTGTAGTATAATCCAATTGGAAGTTTCACACACACACACACACACACACACACACACACACACACACACACAGAGAGAGAGAAAGAGAGAGAGAGAGAGAGAGAGAGAGAGAGAGAGAGAGAGTATTATGACAGTTAAGGTGTTCATGTATTGATGTGAAAAATACAAGTGTTAAGTCACTTAAAGATAACTTAAAGTGCGCTTATCTTACCTACAGTAGGTACAATCTAGTACGTTGAATAGCAGACTTAGACAAAGGGTATCAATGTCACCTTGACAGATCACTGAACGAATTAAATAAATGATAAGATTTACACATCGGTGTAGGTCACATCTAGCTTTGCTTTCTCAGGATGTCACTTTGTTCGATATTGTTGCATATAGATTAAGCGCGTTTGATGGAATTTTTTCAGTATTAATAATTTTGACTCTCTGGTAAATTAATATCTAAATTTGCTTTGACTTAAATGAAAAGAAATAGTGTGATGTTTAAATGCTTTTTAAGCCAATCTTTAACAATTGCATAAAAAACTTTAAACAAAATGAGGGGTAATTTGATAATCATTTTCAAAAGGACCGATCTAACGTGATTGTTTTTGTAAATTATCTCAAAATGCTAAAGTTTTTAAAAATATGATTCTCTAAATAAATTACCATTTTCTGTGAATCATACAGAGATAAAATAACGAATGTATAGTTAAAAAATAAAGGAAACTTAACAAACACTTAACGCAGATATAGAAATACAAGTTGCTTTATATTGACAGATCTTAACTTGTAACAGAACGCTAAACTCCCAAGTTAATAGTGTTGTTGAGCAATTGTTTTAACATATTTATATATATATATGATATATATATTAAAACAATTATAAATAAATATATATATATATATATATATATATATATATATATATATATATATATATATATATATATATATATATATATATGTAAATATGTGTCTAAAGTTGGAACGGTATTGACCTGTTAATGAATAGAAACTTTTTTTTTTTGGTGCTTTTTAACGCCATTCTGAAAAAAACACTGTTGTTCTGTTGAAGAAAGCTTTTCCAAGAATATTTCTTGATATTATTTGATAGACGTTATTTCTAATGGAAACATTTTGTCTGCTGGTAAAAATCTTTAGAAACTTGACCATTATTGAACTCTCCATTAACTTTATTTTTTTTCTTTTTTTAAAAAAAAAAACCTTTTGGTCTGGTGATGATGCACAGTTTCAAAAAACATTATATGTCTGATGAGCACCATTCCACATGGGAACTTTACGTATCTTAATGAACGCCTGTCCTAATCGAAAAATTGTTGTCGGTTGATAAACAACCTTCCGATTTCCAAATGCAAGATTTTTTTGTTTGTTATGGACGCTAAGATAAACTTGTTGGTCAGTTGATAAACGCATTTTCGAAATTAGAATAATATTGATCTGAAGATAATTATGCCCAGAGTTGGAACACAAAAAGTCTCGTATTCTCCAAATGGGAATATTAGTTTAATAACAGGCGCCTTTCCTACGTCAAACATCAACAGTTAATGAGGCCAACAATCTGATAGAAGTATTAAAGCAGAAGCTAAAGAACGAGATCATTGCTCACACAATATGCTTATGTAAAGCAAAACTTTCATTACTATGTACTCGACCCTAATTGCGATATTCTTGGTGTTTTACTTAGTATCAAAATGATTATCGACTTACCAGATAATACACTGTTCATTTTTCAGAACTTTGTGAAGAAATATTGGAAACTTGCAAACTTAGACGCAATAATACTGTGTCTTAAAGCAGAATTGTGTCATACTTATATGTAACACATTTAATTTTTCGAGTAACTTGAGACAGATTTGTTCTATTGAAGTTTCCAACTAAGACTGCTAATTAACAATTAGCGTGCTATAAGTATTCGACGTAATGCAAAACTTTGAAAATATAAAACGAAAAAACAAAGGAAAAACTTCCTGCTGTTGATTATAATTTCATATATAAAAACCTAAGGTCGTGGTTAAATTTGGTTTATCATTCAGCCTTTTTGCACTTGCATCAAAATGCAATTACATAAGTTTATCTTGTGCGGGGTTATAGTTTTTGTTTGTGGGCTTTTTTAATAAATGATTTACTGTTTTATGTCAGGGCAATGATTAATGGCTACATGGCATATGATCACAAGTTGCTTGATTTCAATATATACTGTCAAATATTTTCAAAAAAATAAATTTTGTGATATTTTAATTTAATCATGTCAGATTTCAAATAATTAGGACATTTAGTTTGGTACTTTGATTTAAACTTCACTTGATTACCTGTTTAAGGTATGAAAGATAAAGCGTGTGTATGTCAGACGGTTATCTACTTCTAGACAAATGACCTGGTAACCTTAATGAAGTTACTGCAAATATGTCCTTAAAATGCTTATAGAGACTTAATGAACCTATACCTTTTTGTACATTACTTAGTTGTTTTTTTTTTTTTTTTAAAAAATAAGTAAATGAAATTAATATAATGTCAGTGACATGGGATTGAAAAAAAACAACATCTGTTGGATAATGAATTTCTATTCAATAATAAGTAGCCAATCAATTTGCAAAAAAAATGATGTAAAAGCATAAAAAAATTGTTGCCCATACACCTATCGGATGTTTATAGTGCCTGTCCAAAATTCTAAGAACAATTTTTTCTTTAAAGCTGCACTAAGTTTTCTAAAGAAAAAAATTAAAACTGTACTAATTTAATTAATGATGTTCCTAATGAACAATGTTACATTTGGTTCAACGATAAAAACTCGAATAAATACAGAAACAACAATAATTTCCCAGCGAGATGTAGCATGTGGGATTTAATATTAGAACATGGTTAGGTCATGAAAAAACCGGGTCATTTAAACACAACTTTAAAAACGGTGAAATACGATAAATAAAACACAGAAATTCGTTGAATTTGTCATTTGTGACTTAGTAAGGGATACATAGCACCATTTCAAATAAATCTGGATATTAATGACAGACAATTAATGCAATTTGTCATGTCTCACCTTCGATTCATGGTTTTTTCCGTACATCCGAGTGCATGCTCCAAGCTCATAATAATCTTCGTTGAAACATTGACCAACCGGTTAGAGGATTCCGTTTATTTACGGCTAAAAGGAAAAAATTTTAGAAAATGAATCTCACGGATCGTGATTAGAAGTTATTTATTTTAAAAATACATATTTTTAGAACCCCCCCCCCCAAAAAAAAAAAAAAAATAAAATAAAAAAATTATCAGAAAATTGTAAAACTTAATGGAGCTTTAAATAAATTTCATTCGGATTTTTTTATTTGCTTTCTTATTTTTCAATAGATTTTGTTCGTGTCAAAAACTTTTTTTTTACTCGATAAAAGATTTTGTTTAACGTTCAATTAATATTACCCCGTTGAGATTTATAAAAAAAAATGAAATTTTCGTTTAAAAATAAATAAATTTAACTTCACAGTACTTCATTAGTTTAAAAAGGTGAAAGTAAAGATAGGGAACACACACTATCACCATTTCTTAGCAGCTAAAATGTTGGTCAACCTTTGATAGTTACCTAAACTAAGTTGAATCAGCAATTCTCGTACCAAATTAGACGCCTTGAAAAATATAGGTACAACGGTTTACAAGAATTCATCATGGGTATCCATGTAGGATATAGAAATCTCACCCGAGGGGTTGAGTAATTTTAATCAGAGACAAGGCTTAACCTCGAGAGTGAAATTTCCCTTTCCTACATGGATAAACTCATATTGGATTTTTTTTCTTTCTAATAACTAAGGTTTTTACGTTTTGGCATATTATAACAACATAACAAAATCTAATTCTTATTTTAACATACGAACCGTGATTCTAAGGTACCACGAAAACATACGGTGATTTGCTGGGTTTACTGAAATCAGTTGAAAATAACAATTTAAATTTTACCACAAAAATCGTTTAGAAATCATTACCCGGGAACTGTTATTTTTGCTACTATGACTTATAATGCAATTTATAACTCGAATAAAAAATTCTTTCACACTAAAATAGAGTAATAACATAACAAAATCATGTTTTAACTGTCCACATACAGTCATTTAAATACTTTGTCTATAAATATAAATCCCACACTATTTTATTTTTACGGGATGTATACACCCGTTAATCCGGTAAACACGTGTTATCATTCAGAATCTGTGTCACCGTCATAGATGATGTGTCGGCGTTACGAATAAGAATGGTGATAATTGTGATTAATAATGATTTCAATTTTACATCTTTTAATTGTGCTTCTGGCAAGCGTTTTCGGTTTTCGTTCTGCTCAATAAAATCTTTGATATCATAGTTCTGGAAATGAAAGGTCACATGGTCATGTGAGATACAAATATCTCAAACAAAAAAGCAACAACTCGTTGTCAAAAGAGCAGATATGGAAGAAAATGGCATTTCCGCCAAGTAAACAAAAGCAGTCGGGACTTTTTGCTCTGTATTGTGTTTTCAGGCGAACAATACAAAGGTCTCTTATTAAAATAGTTTGGGTAATTTTTATTTCTGTTATTCGGAACATATAACTTCAATATTTATATTTTCTTGTCCGTGTTTCAGCGACTGGACCATGTGATGACAATATCAATGTGTGTGAATGGAATAACTGGAGTAGTTGGGGTGATTGTACTGGGGCGTCATGTGACTCGGGCAATCAAAAGAGAATTAGAGGTTTATGTTGTGAACAAAACCAAACATTTGCAGAATGTGCGGTCCAATGTAAGGTTAACATAACCTCATCCTCCGAAGACCGCCCATGTATACCTTGTTTACACAACGGTACATACATACCGATACTGCAAACCTGCACCTGCCAGAGGTATTACACTGGACAATGCTGTGAAACAAGTAAGGCATTATAGAGTATATAAAATAAATGTCAGATGTGTTAAATATTATTATAAGCTACGAATCTATATTTCATAATTTCTAGAAAAACGTTAATAAAATTGTTATAAATATATTATATATAACTGTCAAGAGATTTATTAAAATACCCAGTCCATGTCAGGCTAACAATCACACACACACACACACACACACACACACACACACACACACACACACTTTGAGTGGTTAAACTAGTTTTGTAGGACTCATCCATTATAATTTGTCTCATTTTACATTTAAATGAAAATATGTTGGAGTTCCTTTAAATAAGATACCATACTATAGTCATGACGTTTCTGGATAGGAAAAGACTTTCCTTGATTTGTTTTTTAAAAACAGGTTTATTCTGTGACAGTCAGCCATGTCAGAATAATGGCACATGTTCTAATATAGAAGACGGATATACATGTTCATGCCCTCCAGGGTTTACAGGAGCTAATTGTGAAACAGGTATATACATATTTTCACATTTTTCTTTTTCTTCGTGTTTTTAGCTGTTCTGTATTCTACTGATATTCATATCTTATAAGAATCTCATGTATGTGATATTTCAATCATCGAAATATGTTAAAGCGTCGGTAAGTGTTCAATATTTCATCTGCATTTCGTTGGAAATTTGGGTTAGAAGAATAATGTTCAATTCGAAACGGCGTCAAAAGGCATTTTGTAACATTTATCATTTTTATACAACGTCAATGTTTTCTCTCAAAAACGGAAACCACTATCTGTTATATATATATATATATATATATATATATATATATATATATATATATATATATATATATATACCTTTTAAAAGGGTTAGATAATGTACTATTTTATAAAAAAAAAAAAGACTATGCCAAATTTTTATTTCCAATGGACAAAAAGCCGTAGTAAAGGTTGTCATGGTTTTATGAATTTTTTTCATTTACTTGAATATATTCCAAAACACTGCTAACACGCTGATTCAGAGGTTGTTTCTGAGGCGTAACGCATTTGCGTTTAATGTTTAATGCGTCGAATGATAAATGATAAAAATAATTAAGTTACAATGTTATCAATTTGTGTAAAACTGAAACAAAAAATAGTTTAAATAATGTAAACCAAATATCTTACAATGCCTGGTTTGATCAGGCACTTTCGAATCGTTAACATCGTAGTCCACTTCATTACAAGGAATAAGATTTTGCGGCGTTTGACTTTGGATATTACCATACATAGTTTGCTAATTTATGTAATTTCCTCATTTAACACTTTTTTCGTGTTGCGAGTAAATTTCCACTAACAATTTAAATAATACCCCAAGGCACGAATTATGATCGTGTTTCATTTATTAATTTTTACAACATGTTTTACTGTTTTAGACATAGACGAGTGTGCTTCTAATCCGTGTCAGAATAACGGCACTTGCATAGACAAAGTCAATAACTACACTTGTATTTGTAATAAACAAGACTTAGGACCTAACTGTGAAACAGGTAACCAAAACAAATCACAAAATATCACAAATAACAAGCAAAAAACAAAAATAAAAAAGATAAATAAATAAAAATGAGTTAAAAATAATTTTTCTATTTAAGTTATAGTTATAGAAGTATGTTGTTTTTCTGAAATTTATCAAACGTGTGGAATTATTTGAATAACCTTTAAGAGGGTGAAAAAGTTATGTTTTTTTCTCTAAAATCAAAATCGTTGCAAGTTTAGAAAATTTGGAATTTGTTCAAAAGATAAAACCTATTCATTGTTTATATATATATTTATACCATTATTATTATTATAATTATTATTATAATTCTTTATGTTTAAAAATCTTTTTTAATGTTATTTTTTAAGTTTGTAAGGATAATAAGGACGACTGCTTCTATTTTGATAATGATAAATGTGTTGATGTATATGCACCGTGGGCACGACAAAACTGTGCATTTAGATGTGGATATTGTCCAGGTATGCATAATAACAATTTTTAAACAATTTTTTTTTACTTAAGATGTCAGTTAGATTATAACTGTTGACGATATTTTCAATTACGTCCAGTTTTTTTTTTTTGACATAATTTTTTCCATGAATCTATATTGTACTAGAGTTGGCTTTTTTTAATTATATTGTACAATTACAGATCTTTGTCATTATCTTGATTTAAGGTTTTTATAACTTGTGTTATTGAAGATTTGTTGTCTGATTAGATGAGTTATTTCAAAACTGACGTTTTATAACTTGTTATTTCAATACCTTACGTTTGCAAACGTGTGTCATAGCAAATCTGATGTCTAAATACTTAAGTTATTGTAAATCTGACGTTTGATAACTAGTGACAATGAAGGTCTAACGTCTGAATACTTAAGTTATTGTAAATCTGACGTTTAATAACTAATGACATTGAAGGTTTAACATCTGAATACTTAAGTCATTATAAATCTGACGTTTGATAACTAGTTACATTGAAGGTCTAACGTCTGATTACTTGAGTAATTGCAAATCTGATGTCTAATAACTAGTGTCAATAAGGGTCTGTTATGTGATTATATAAATTATTGCAAATTTAACATTTGAAAAGTAAGAAAAAGGAAGGTTGGGCGTCTGTTTAAATAAATAATTGCAAATCTGACAATTAAGAACAAGTTCTAATGAAGGTCTAGTGTCTATATACGTGAGTTTTTGCAAATCTGGCAAGAACTGGTTAAATGAAGGGCTAGCGTCTATATACATGATTTATTGCAAATCTGACGATTAACAACTAGCTCCAATGAAGGTCTGATGTCTATGTACGTGAGTTATTGGAAATCTGATGTTAAATAACTAGTGCCAAGGAAGGTCTGATGTCTATGTACGTGAGTTATTGGAAATCTGATGTTAAATAACTAGTGCCAAGGAAGGTCTGACGGCTGATTTCTTTAGATATTGCAAATTTAACGTTTAATAATTAGTAACAATGGGGATTGGACCACTAATTATCTGAATTGTTGCAAATCTGACGTCTGATTACAAGAAATGTTATAAAGTTTGATAAGTGGTGTTACTTGAGGTCTGATGTCTGAATTAGTAAGTTAAATCAAAATATCAATTAGGATGTCTTTCGTTAAGATTCACGTATTTTAGTAGCTTACTCTTTCTACTTATATATACCTGCTTTGTTAGAACAGATACTTTATTTTTATACTTTATAGAGAAACCTCCCTGTGTTGATAAAATAAACTACTGTGAATCTTTGAATAAAGATGACTGTACAAATCCAAATTATCTTGGCTATATGAGAACAAACTGTCGGCAATACTGCAATCTCTGTGCATGTAAGTATTCATTTTGATACTTGTCATGCGTACAAGACATTTCATTTCAGCTATGTACCCATTGTGATCGATTCAGTAGAACTGTAATCAAGAATCAGTTTGGGTCCCTCTTAGAGTATACCAAAAATAGTTGAAATGATAAAATGGTAAAATATCCAGTAAATTTTAAATAAATACAAATTTCTACGTAATACCTCCGTCTTGTTTTGTTTGTAATAGTAAGCTTATACTTACTTACTGCTTTGATTTAAAGAAAGTACCAATGCTATTTTGATATAGCGTGATTATTTGAAACATTATTTATACAATCATATTGTGTCATAAAAGAAAGAAGCAATAGAAACTGTGAATTATTACAAAACCATATGGAAATATTAACAAAGACAAATACTGCGTCTTCATGTATATGTGTGCTCTTTGTTTGATTTGCCAATTTTTTATACTGCATGTTTTTATTTGGATTACTTTTATTTTTTTTTTAGTACCAAATATTACAAATACTGGAAGTAAGTTGAAACATATAAAATAATAAAGTTTTATAACGATCTTACTGATTTATTTTTTTTCTTTACTCAAACACAACTGCAATTCGAATTAAATTTTAAAATGACGTTTTCTTTTAATAAATTTAGTTGGTTCAAATAAAAATAATTTTGAACTAAAAATTAAAAATCTATAAATTGATATTCACACACACACACACACACACACACACACACACACACACACACTTTAAAGTACCTTTTTTCGAGTTATGAGACCATATCTCAAAAATGGCATTCAAACATTTAACCGGTTGTAATATCACATGCCACTTTTGCGAAACTAATGCAAAACGTTCGTTTAATGTTAAATCATTCTTACAGTGCTAAAAATTATAGAATTATACTTTTATTAAAGCCAGTGGATCAAGTGCAACTCCAGGACCACAGGCTACTGGAGAAACGCCGCATAAACAAGGGGGTACGTAATATTATACAAATGTATACAATTCTGTATCAAAACTATTTATGGCGTATGTTTAATATTCTCTGGAACATTTTCACTTCATAGAATTGTATTATTAATCTAAGAAGGAATAATAAATTTAACTCAACCCCACCCAAAAATCCAAATTTCGAAAAAGAGGGAAGTGTTTTATAGACAATTAAATGTAATCAATATACTACTAAATAGCATTTAATGTAATCTATCATATTATCATAATTAGAATTCTATCACAGGAAAGATGTCAATTTCACTAGGGGCTTAAACACGACATTATCATAGAAATGCTCGGAGTCTATCTATACTGTCAATTTCTGTATCATCATTCATATGTTTTGATTCAAAGTTTTGCTATTGTCTTTCTGAACGATGCGCGAGACAGTAACGCACAATGACTACAAACAATGACGCACAATGACTACAAACAAAACATGGGGTGTTTCTATGTAGAATGTCCCTTTTATATTCTGTGCGGCTTGCAAGAGTAACTGACAAAGAAATAATCAAACATTACAATAATATCTGACCAATAGACAAACGGCTTATAGTGGTCAGTGGACATCTGTTAGCATCTATATTTTAACTTTAAATAACTGCTACCTGTTTTTCATATATAAACTTCTTTTGTTGTTTTCCTTTTAAGGTTTGTATATACATGATAAACTGTATATTTTATTATCTTTTATTATCTTGTCTTACAGACTGCTATGATAAATTGCCCAATGATCAGTGTTTTAACTACAATGATAACAATTGTTACGGTATATATGCTCCATGGGCTATAGAAAACTGTAGACTTAGATGTGGATTTTGCCAAGGTACGGTAGAATTGCCAAAATAAAATGCTTGTTTTAATTGTTTTATTAAACTTATGGAAATAAGGTTATCTAATGCTCAATATTTTTACATGTAATACAGTTTCTAATTATTGTAAGAACTAAACGTTTTTTTTCTTCCCTTTTTGGTTTAAAAGGTTTTCCTAATGGATCACATACACGAGTTCTGACATTCAATATAGACATGCATCTTAATTAGTTATATTAGGCATAGGAATGGAAAAATTGAAAACGCAAGATATTGAGATAAAAAATCGTTTAGCTTTAACACCGAAATTAAATTTCTCTTTTACTTTGACGAGGAATGATTTTCCGAAATGTGCACATGTGGTACATCAATATTTAACAGGTATTTGTGTTATTTGTAGGCATGGAACCACCATGTGTAGATCAGATTCCTAACTGTAATTTGTACAGTAAGAGTGATTGTGTCACATATGACAAATGGGGTAGATATACATGCAGAAAGTTCTGTGACAGATGTACCCGTGAGTTTCTTATAGTATGAAATCATCTTATATAGCAGCATGCGTGCGTCACGATGCAGAAAGAATCATTGAAAACACCGTTTCTAACTTCTTTAACTAGGTTCCCAGTACCCTAGATATGTTTTGTCCGCCAGCTAACAGTACTCCTATTAACCTGTGCAATAAGAAATTTTACCTTTTCCATCTGAGTATCCAAATTTGTTAAGTTGTATAAAAAGCCAACTGACTGTCAGTTTTCACATTTCAACGAAGTTCTGTACACCTTTGTAAGTTATTATTATAACTGCTTTATTAAGCTTTTTTGTCCAAAAATTTAGAAAAAAAATATTGAAAACATATTAGTTATTCTTATCATAAAGCTTAAAATAGGGTTTAACTTGTAACCCAGGGAAGTTCTAATCAACATGTATACAAATGATAATTAATGACATTAAAGTGACCGACTAGAAAAACAGCCCCAATCAATAAGCAGAAATATGACAATTATTCAGTTTACGGATTGCTGATGAGGAATGACTTAACGATCAAATTTGAACGGATATTTCTGTTTGATATTTACATCAGATATACAACTCCGGAAGTTATGAGCTATTTGGTTTACATTATTTATAGTTTAGTTTTTTTTAAACTTTTTTCAGAGCTTTCTCTCTTAGTAATATATATTGTTTACACGTTTCGCATCTTTCACTTTTAACTTTCAGCACCAACACAAAATATAACTTTTACAACTCCGACACTTCCAACAACAACAGTAACAACGACAGAACCAACAACAGAACCGACCACCACAGAACCAACCACAACACCAGTGCCAACAGAATCAACCACTCCACCGCTACCTACAGGGGAAGGTGAGGGCTTCATAAATAAATAATATTTTGACTTTCGTGATACAGGTAAAATCTTAAAATGTTTTAATTTGTATCAATGCATTAACAGCTTAAAATAGTTTCTATTCACGGAAAAACTTAAATAAAACTGCAGATAAGCACATTTATGAGTTTAATAAACCTATAAACTTTTTTTAATATTAAATTTATAATAACTATTGAAAACAAATGACTATTTTATATTCTGAAGTAAATAGATAGATTGATAAAAATTTTATATAAAATGTAAAAATGTTACTGTTATTAAAATCGTATTTATTTTAGCTTGCGTTGACAAACTTAGTGAATGTGCTACATTCGACGAAGAATCTTGTGTAGGTGTTTTTGAATCCTGGGCCAGAAAAAATTGTCCGAGACGATGTGGATTTTGCACAGGTAAGTGATTTCCATTAAGAAACGTTAAACTATATATTTACAATATTTCCGTCACTTTATTTACATCTGTAAAAATGTAGAACATTGTAAAAACAATTTCTTAATGAAATCAGCAATATCTATAATGTGGTATACAACGTTAAAATAATTACAAGTAGTAGATTGAAGGGATTGCACTAGGATTGCAGTCTTCGAATGGTTTAGATGTTAAACGCGAAACCCACATCGCCTCATTGATGTGGGTTCAATCCAAATCGACCGCAAATCGATTTCCCTTGCCATAGGCCCTTATTGGCTGGCTTGGTACCAGCAAAATGGACTAATTTGTCTTTTATGTTTATCTGCAAAATTGTAAAAGTGTGTACCAAGACTCTAATTCTGGACATAAATGCTCACTTGTGCAGATTCAAAACAAATGCACACCAACGCACCACATAAACTTGTATTTAAAGTATATAAAATGTCTCGCCAAGTATAACTGGAAAAAATTCTGCTTTAAAATTAAACTTTATTTAATTCAACTTACGAAACTAGCGGACTAAAACCATGCGTAAGTGTGTACTTTATACTTTCAAGAGTTAAAAAAAAGTCAGAAAATTTCAAGACCTACTCTTATTTAATTCAACATATAAATATCTCTTTTCATTTATTTTAACTTTTATGTATTTTAAAGTTCATTCAACTTATTTTGATCATTTTTAGGTGAATTTGTGGACTGTGTGGATTACGTAAGAGATTGCGAACATCTGCCTGATGTATGTAACGCACCAGAATATCAAGAGTTTGCAAGGACAAATTGTAGAAGATATTGCAATTTATGTAAGGGCTTCTGAAACATAACTTGTTTTATCTTTATTTTTTCTATGCTATTTCTATATCAATGGCATACAAAATTATATGCAAAATCGGACATTCGGTACAAAACATATAGATAAATGGTTAAAATGCACAAACTACATGAAAA
The DNA here is from genome assembly GCA_029721355.1 of Tegillarca granosa. Lineage (NCBI taxonomy): Eukaryota > Metazoa > Mollusca > Bivalvia > Arcoida > Arcidae > Tegillarca > Tegillarca granosa. The sequence continues at coordinate 8,838,421 of CM056596.1, read as the reverse complement.
TTGTTTAAATACACGAACTACATGAAAATAGAGACATGGTTCAAATGCACATACAATATAAAATACGAGAATACAAAACTTTAATCAGAACCGGAGTTTTGTTTGACAGAAGATAGTTTAGCAGTTTTAACATATTTTATGTTAATTTTTTCTGACGTGACCGGTGTTGTTGACACTGTGTTAACGTGACTAATGATTTGTTAGGAAACGTTTAACATACAGAAAATATATAAAAATCGGGAACTGTGTTTTCTTAGTGTATAATTGAAGATGAAATCCCATGAACAAATTGCAGTCTCTGATATACCACAGACCTTTAATAAACCAGCATGTCTTTAATGTTAAAAGTACACCGTTAATCCGTACAGCATAATCTATAATTCGTTGTTTGCTTTGTATCGTTTTGTGCTGAAAGAGAGAAAAGATTCAAATGTTTCGGCTTGATTTCGGCAGTAGCACGCGCAAACTCTTTTTCGCTGTAATACTAATATTTGGAATTTGTATTTTTTGCAATTTGAGAATAAAGAAACTTGAAAACTTAAATTTTTCCTTTTTTCTTGCACATAATCATAAATCTGAGCTTCGCCACGTATTTATTAATGGCTTTTAAAGAAGGCCTTTGCAGTGATAGCAATACTGTCATTGGTAAAAATTATTATCATCATCCTCATCATTATCATCATCTTCATCTTTATTTCTCATTAATATTATTATTATTATTATTATTGATCATAGGTAACGGATCCCTAAATATTTTACCATACACAGGAAAAACAACAATTGCACCAACCACGGAACAGATCACCATTGATCCCAACTTAACTCAGAAATACGGTAAGCTTTCATTATCGTTGATCCGATTTCTCTTTTTCACCTAAACAACAGCAGAAAATTGAGATACAGTGCTATTAAACTAAGTATTTTAACGCATAGAAAAATGTATTGATTCAGCAAATGAAATCAAAGGAAATTTTGCAATATTATAATGTTTTGCGCACAGAAACATACACTCGTGAAGTAACGTTTATTGCTTTTTTGACTGCATTGATTTTATTTTTTTTTCAGAATGTAGACTACAAAAGCTTGATATTCTTTTCATGATGGACGCCTCCGGCAGTGTGACAGAACCTAGCTTTATACAGTCACTGAACTTTGTAAGCAATTTCACAGAATTTTTCCAAATTGGACCAGATAATACGCAAGTTAGTGTGTATTCGTTTGATAACCGTAATGTATATGGATTCAACCTGAACAAACACCAAGACACAACATCATTACGAAATGCCATTAATATAAACAATATACATTATTACGCACTAAAGGAGAACTTCACCATGGCTTTACAGTTTGCTAGAGAAACAGTCTTCGCGCCAGAAAACGGAGCCCGAAATGATTCACTAAAAGTCATCATATTTATAACTGATGGTAAATCAAAGGTTGGAAATCAGGTTGAACTCTTACGAGAACAAAACATACAGATTATTGCAGTTGGGGTTGGTAACCAAACAGATGTAGAGACATTGAAAAAGATAGCCACTTCAACCTCAAACGTTTTCACTGTTGGCTCGTATGATGCAATTAATACCATTCAAGATGTACTGCAAAATGCAACATGTTCAGGTAAGAAATGTCAATTTTAAAACGAAATCTATAGTAAAATGGTTTTTGGTTGGTTGTAATAGTGTTAAATGTTACATCAGCAATTTTTTTTTCAGCAACGATAGCAAGGTTATTTATTTCGTAGGATTGATCCAAAAACAATTTCGATTATGCGCGACATTTGCATGTGTGCATTATGATCTGCCTTGTATTAGCGCGCTTTCAGAACGAGTTTTTTTATAAGTATGACGCAAGATAAACACACATCTACCCAGTCACATTGTCCTTGCACTTTGAGACCCATTCGTCTTCTATAAATCAAGTTCTAGGAGAGGAAGCAGCATCTCGAATTTTATAGTCTTGTAGTCGGGGAGGGGGGGTTCGAATAACTGTATTTTTATCTCGAGGCGGATGCTCTACCACCGAGTCACCGAGGCCTTACTTGACATAAAACATACATGGTATTTATCGTGAAACTGTTAAAATCAAATTATAAATGGGCTTCATCATGTTTATAAGTCGGTTGTAACATATCTTGATATAGCTTTAACAAAATGTATATGTATTTGAACGGGAAATGCAGTAATTGTAAGCATTAAACTAAAATATACGGCATATATTTGGCATATATTACATATTTTCTTTAAACATAACATTAAAAATAATAGATAAATGAACCTTCAACAGTTTGTTTTATCTCCTGTTTTAGCCAATAAATTCTGTGAAAGTGGACCATGCAAGAACCAGGGTACATGTTTAAATCTTCAGAATGATTATCACTGTTTGTGTTTACCAGGGACGTCAGGAAAAGACTGTAGCATTAGTAAGTTCTATAGTCTTTCATTTATGTTTAAATATGATTTTGTCAGATATAAGTTTTCTTTATATGTAAGTATCTTGTTGTATTCTCTGTACCCATTCGTTTGATATTTCCTGTTTCAATTACTTTTGTTATTTTCAAGTACAGAAGTATCCATGTTTCTTAAATGTTTAGCAAGTCGAAGTGGGGGTATTTTGGTAATATTTTTGTTGCGTTTCTTATCGCTCATTTTCTGATCAGAACTTTAATAACTTTTATTTTTGTTAGGAGCGTAGAAAATGCCTTGTTCAACATTTTAGAAACTTTATATGAAAAAATTACAGAATCATTTGCTTTTGGGATATTTACATGTTTTATATTTGTATTGCAGATCCTAATGAATGTGACTCTAACCCTTGTCTAAATAATGGAGTTTGCATTGATGGTATAAATACATATACTTGTCAGTGTAAAGGCGGTTATGCCGGCAAAAACTGTCAAACAAGTAAGTATGTGTTTGTGTTTTCATGTTATAATATAATTATAGTTGACCGATGGGTTTTCAAAGACCATTTTATATTCTTGTAATTTTAATCTAGACGGTTATTTTAGAAATAATAAAGAATACATACAGAGTATCTGGAAAATGCATCTTATTCCGAGCATACTGGCAAATACTACATATTATAGAAAATATAAATCATTTAAGAACAATGAAGTTCTTTAATTAGAGGACTTACAAATTAAAGCATGTGATTTTGTAAGAAGGGAGTTAATAAGAGGAATCAAAATCATTTCTTAAATTAATCATTACAATATTACAGTTAAAGGCTGTAATTTATTACCCGGGGTCCTTTTATAATACTTTAACTTCTAATACTAGACATACTTGATTTTGCTATGGTTTTTATTGTCCTTAATGTAAAGAAAATGTACTTTCCAATGTTAGGAATATCATACTAAGTTTTTAGGTCTTGTTTCGCCGTTTTTAAAATTTAATTATATAATGTTATTTTGTTGGTCTTGCATATAGTTGTCAAGGATGTGTTTTAATTTTTTGCTACAATTGTATAATGATAGAGTTGGTAGCCTGCAGTCAAGGAGTTGATCTGTGTGAGTGGAACGAATGGTTAGATTGGGGACCATGTACAGGGCAATGTAATACAGCAACACAGCAGAGAATAAGAGGTCTTTGTTGTGAAACAGTTGAACCTTTTGAAACATGCGCACAACAATGTAACAGATCCGTTTCTGATGCATTTGATACACGTCCATGTCAAGTCTGTAACAATGGCGGTGTTTACGTACCACAACTCCAATCATGCGCATGTCCTGCCAGATATAGCGGAGACTGTTGTCAAATTTGTAAGTTCAAATGATTTTCTTCCTCTGAATTTTACAATCAACTACAGACAATAATAATAATACATGTAAAATAATAACACGTAAAATAATAATAATAATAATATATTATTATTATTATTATTATTATTATTATTGTTAGTATTGGTATATTAATTTTAAATTTGAGAAACAATTAAACTGTATTCTTTAACAAACATCCATTGTGCTTCTGGACGCTTAATTGTTGTTTAGGTTGTTAATATTTTTTTCAGCTTTTAAGCATTTGTAAAAAAAAACTTTATTAGGACAATTTAAAAGGTATTACTAGATATCATTTTCATGCTGTTTTTACAAAGAAAATTGTAATTGATTTTTTAAAATTTTTTTTCAGATACTCCTCCAAGTACCGTTCACCCCGGTGAGTTAGTATTTTAAATGTGATTTATAATAGTTTTTTATCGCATAATTCAGACTTTAAAAGATTTTGACCATACGTTGAGAAATAAATATGGATGTATAATTTCAAACATGTATGTTGATAATTTCAATCATATATACATTGATTTTTCCTAGTGTTCATAGCTAGTTTGCATCATGGATTCTAAATATTTAATCTGTAAATACAAATCATTTTATTTCTTTTAAAATCAATGCAAATATTAGCTTTTAAAGTTAAACATGTAAAAAAACAAATGTTTGTTCGTCAGAAATATTGAGTTTATAGAAAACAGATCTCAATTGAGTATTTGTTCATAAAAATGTTTTCCAAGTAGCCACCAAAACACAGGTAGTGGTGCACAGAAAGTCACTAGAACATATATATATATATATATATATATATATATATATATATATATATATATATATATATATATATATATATATATGCAATATTTTTTTCTACCATCTTGCTCTAACTATTTAAGATAATTGGCCAATATATGATTCAAAATTTACAATAACATATTACTGTATCGTTTTTGTTAATCAGAGGAATTGTTTGTTAATTCTTCACATTATATAAAAAATTTTTTAAGGTCACCTTGTCAATCCACCTAAAGAAACCATTCCAGCTGTGACACTGGCACCAAACACAACAATTTTAATTGATACCAACGCCTTAGGTTTGTTTAAATTTTACCATTATTTAATATGCGTTTTTCATTTCGTCTTCATTCGTTGAGTAAATACATGCTTATATTTTGTGTTATTAGTGGTGTTTTAACCCTGATCGCCATATATCAATTTGTCATTACAGTGACCTTTTGATGGCTACATTTGCTTTTTTAAGAGTGGTTTATAACGTATCCGTAATGTTATGAGTGTGCTGTAAAATTGTTACTCAAAAAATATGGAAAGTGTTTTCGTTTAATCTTACACCAATTCAAATATATAATTATAATTTGTTTCTAAGTCGAAGGTTTACAACTTTAATGCAGTTATTGTTTCGTGAAATAGAATATATAATGCTATATGTTAATAATTTAAAGTTTATATTTGTATTTCAGAATGTAGACGACAGAAATTCGACATTTTGTTTTTGGTTGATGCTTCAGGAAGTGTCACTATTAAAACTTCGAAATTGCATTGAATTTTGTCAGAAACTTTACAAGATTTTTTGAAATTGGACCCCAGTTTGTTCAAGTCAGCGTTTTTTCATTTGATAATCGTCAAGTATATGGGTTCAATCTTAACAAGTATCAAGATAAAGATTCGCTGGAAGCCGCGATTAATACGCACAATATTGAATACCATGAACTTAGTGAGAATTTCACTTTAGCTCTATCTTATGCCAGAAATCAAGTTTTCACCAAAGAGAATGGAGCACGTAGTGATGCATTAAATGTTATCGTTTTCATAACTGACGGAAAATCTGAAGTTGGACATGCAGCTGAACTATTAAAACAAGAAAATGTACAAATTATTGCACTTGGAGTTGGAAACGAAACCCAGATTGATAACCTAAAAGAAATTGCCTCGTCTGATAACTTTGTTTTCAACGCAAGTTCATATGAAGTTATTCAAAACATTGAAGAGGCACTGAAGAACGCTACTTGTACAGGTATATGTAAATGATTTTGTTATATTTACTTTCCTGATATCTTGAATTAACAACATTTATAGTCTTCGATATGGTACCTTTTATTTGTGTTAAAAATGCAGTAGAAAGACAAACAATGTCTCTACTGGCTTTAGTTATTTAGTGTTTAAGTTAAATTAAGCAAATTTGAATTTTGAAATCGAAACATGTAAGTTAACGTTTATTAATATATTCACCTCTGAAAAATTTTTAATATCAATTTCAACAGGTTATAATTTCTGTGCAAGAACACCTTGTCTCAATAACGGTACATGCAAAGATTTGCAGAAAGGTTTTATGTGTACATGTGCCCCTGGTTACTTTGGTGCGACTTGCCAGAATGGTAAGTATAACCCAATTCTCATTAAATATACTTGTATAACAAATAGATTACAAAATTAAAAATCAATCAATTTTGAAAGAATACTTGGTAAAAGCCAATGATATGAAAATCATAGAAAAGAGCCCGCAAAATTAATTGCAAGCGAAACGAAAAGTCAAAGTCAATACAACTTCAAAGTCAAGAGGTAATAAATTAATGAAAATGGTTTTGTAGTTTATATTGCAATAAATATTGCCAAGCTCCTTTCACAGTGTAAATTGCATATTGCAAATTACAAATGGTTGTTTTTGCATTGCAGAAATTTGGATAGTTTTTGACATTTAAAAAATAATAATTTGATAAAAAAAAATCAACAAACCTTAATACCATGATTAAATTTATTTTAGGACAACGTCAAAATTGAATAATTTTCACTGAATATTAACGATGAATATGTTTTCCCTACTACTTTTTCGGATCTTAAATTATATGATACTAGAACAGATTAAATTTATGAAAAAGTTAAAATAGCTTGTACCTTCAATCTTTTCTATAGAAACAAATGAATGTGAAATTGACCCGTGCAAGAATGGCGGCACTTGTGTTGACGAATTGAATGCATACCGCTGCATTTGTCCAAGTGGATATACGGGACCAAACTGTCAAATAGGTATGTATCAACTGCAATCGATATTTTCGATTTAAATCTTTAGAATAAGATTTACATCACATGATGTTTGTATGGTAGTGTACTCGAATAATCTGTTTGAGATTATTTACCTAAATAATTACAAATCGCGTTAAAAATTAACAATTTTAAATTAAGTCAATTGCTTCAGCCGCTGAAAAACATGATTCTAAAAAAGGACAGCTTCTTGTATTTGCAATCCGAACACTAAAACTTACTTCTTCTTGATTGTTTCGCATAAGTTAATCAAAAAATCATTGATAATCAATGTTATTTTTATGGTTTACTATCTGGATCCAATACAAAAATTTGTAGCTACAGAATTTCAACATTAAGATATAAGGCAACATATAACTTTAAGAAATCGCTCATTTATTATGTTTTGTATATTCAGCTATCCAAGCCTGCAGTGATGATGTTGGATTATGTGAGTTTAATGAGTGGGGAGACTGGAGTCAATGTTCAGGAACATGTTATAAAGCCACGCAGACAAGATTTAGAGGACTCTGTTGTGAGCAATTGGAACCATTTAGCACATGCGCACAGAAATGTAACAGAACAAGTAGCGAAGCCATACAAACACGAGACTGTCTTATCTGTAATAATGGTGGTGTATTTGTGCAGGAGCTGATGATGTGTGTTTGTATAAATGGTTATTCAGGACCGTGCTGTGACGAATACTGTAAGTACAAATTAGAATACTTCAAATCTTCCAGTATTCTTTTATAAAGTCTTGAATATCTTCCGAGTGAAAATTACACATTTGCAGTAATTGTTAAACATAAAACAACCAAACAAAACATTAAAAATTAAGACAAATAAACTCATTTTTTAATTATTAAATGTTAATTTACTAGAAAAATGTCTCTAGATGAAAATTACAGATAACACATATTTCATATATTTTCAATTCTAGGTAAGAATTATTAGGCACACTTATAAAGATATCCCTAAATTGAAAAAATGGCGTCTAGTGTTAAATATCTGCATGGCTTTTCGTTATCATGAATCCTAAGTTTTATTTTAAATGTTAATAAATATTTGACTCGTGTATTCTATAGTGTTTTATTAATTGAATCATTTTATCTTTATCATTTATTTTTCAGTTTTCACGTCTCCCAAACCTAGTAAGTCTTGTAAAATAAAACACACACACACACATAGTGAGAGGGAGTTGGTTTACATTGATTCTTAATCAGGAAGAATACTGCTGTTGATTTTGAAAAAGACGAGGAATAAATATATTCAGATTTTTCTATATTTAAATCTCAATTTTTTCATGTATTGACACTCTATTTTTAACGTTTTTTTACATGGTAATCATTTACTTATGCTTTATACTTACCTTGTTAAGTCAGTTTATAGGTAGAAACAAAACAAAGCTTAAAGCATACTATTCCTGCTTCGACTAAATATCTGCATTATCGAGATTGCAATTTTAAATCTTAAAAAATAAACAAATCAGTAACTTAATCTTAAAATTAAATCATTTGTACTTTTTAGCTGGCCACAACCTCTTCCCAGAAATCACTACACCTTTGCCACCTACAACAGAAGCATTAAATACAACAACTACAGAGGCCACTACTACAGCAGTTGTGACCCAGCCACCAAGCGTAGGTAAGTGAAAACTTAGGGACAAAGGGGATAATATGTATCCTTTTTTTAAAGAATCTTATGTTGTATCTTTTAAAATAAACATGATATACTTCATTTCGCTAAATGGCAATCGAAATACATTACCGAAACCGTATCATTGACAAAAACACCAATAAAAATCCATTGAAAACTTAAACAACATACATACGAAGAGAGAGAGAGAGAGAAACCTGTTGTTGTTTAAATTTTACGCCTTCATGTCTGTTCTCAATATGTATAGCAAACGTTTAAGCTACCGACTAGAACATACTTTTTATATCTATGAAACAGTTTACTTGCTATTTTGAAATTAAATGTTACTAATTAAAATGATCTAAATTATTGTTTCATTGTAGTATGTAAAGAGCAGAAAATAGATGTTGCCTTTTTACTAGATGCTTCCGGTAGTGTACTCGAAGAGAACTTTTTGAAAGAATTGGAATTTGTTCGAAACATAACCTCCATATTTAACATTGGACCTGATCGCTCTCAAATAAGCGTTTATTCTTTTGATAATCGTGGATTATATGGTTTTTATCTTAATGAATATGAAAATGCTACCGATTTAGAGGCAGCAATAAATATCAACAATATAAAGTACAATGCATTGAGTGAAAATTTCACAATGGCCTTACAATTTGCAAGGGAACAGATATTCACTTTAGAACATGGAGCCAGAAACGATTCATTAAAAGTAGTGATATTTATAACTGACGGAAAATCAGATATCGGAAATGAAGCCGAACGATTGCGTAATGAAGGAGTTCAGATATTTGCCGTTGGAATCGGAAATGAAACACAAATTGACAATCTGAGGGAAATTGCATCCTCTGTTTCAAATGTTTTCGTATCTCCCTCTTATGATGTCATCAAACATATTCCAGTATCAGTTTTCCAAGCTACATGTACAGGTTGGTTATCATTTTACTTATGTGAAGAACATACTTAAACTTTTTACATGATAATGATTGTATTTCATATCTGATCATCTAATGAGAGAAAGCTGTTTTGTAAGTAACAAAATAGGACCTTGACAACAACCGATACAACCAATAGAGGGCATAATTCAAATTAATAACAGAAACAACAAAAGATAAAAAACGGACCAATGATTCCGACACCCACAACTAAAAATATTAAGTAAACACGGATGTAAGAGATTCAACAAATGTTTAATTTCTATAGTTATATAAACATTATCATTTTGTATAAGTTTGATTGATTTAGCATAATATGACAAATATTAGGACATCATCAAGTTCGGGACTGATATTACTCATATATTAATGCTTCTTTTTAACCCCATTAGTAAATATATTATTATTTGCAAAGTACTTGATTTTTCTTTGGTGCTATGTAACTGTTTGATCACTTTGGAAATATCGACAATTCCATTTCATTACATAACTGTTGGTTTTTCTTATATTTCTTCACTGCAATTTATAAACGACAAAAAAGGACAAGGAAATAGGGGTGATGTGAAGACTTAAGAAATTTATAGCAATTTACAGGTTGCGTATTTACAGTGCAGTGTCCAAAAATATCAAACTCTATATATAAGTTTAAGTTTTTTTGTTTCTTAGGTCCAGATCCCTGTGACAGTATGCCCTGTAAGAATGCAGGAACATGTGTAAATATCCCAAATGGTTACAGATGTGACTGTGATGTTGGATTCACTGGACAAAACTGTGAAACAGGTACATTGTCTTATTTTAAAACTTTTTTAATCTTGGTTACTGCAATTTTCAATTCTATATTTAACAAAAATACCTATTTAAATTTTGCTGATACATACGGACCATGTATTGCACTAAAACAAATTAAATTTTGTAACTTTTGACAAAAATGATGGTAGTTATGTTCAGTAAATATAATGACTAGTTCGTAGGAACAAAATATTGTTACATCATTTTCAGTCATTCTTATTAATAGGCAATATCTTTAAAATTTTAACAGTTGCGTTTGTTCAATTGAGAAATGAAAAACCAAAGGTTTTGTCTTGAAATAAAAAAAAATAAATTGATAATTCTTTTATTTTAAGCGGTGACTCAGTCTTTGTGTGATGATAATGTACAAAAATGTGGATGGAACAACTGGGAGCCATGGGGCGTATGTGGAGGTCAATGTGAGGCCGGCACAAGGGGTAGATTAAGAGGTCTATGTTGTGATAGGGGACTGAATTTTACCGAGTGTGCATTGAAGTGTAACATTTCTTTGGAAGAAGCAGTACAAAATGCGACAGAATCTGAACCATGCGCCATATGTAACAATGGTGGAAAGTACATCAGTTCACTTCAACAGTGTAGATGCCCTAAGTATTACAACGGAACATGCTGCGATAATTGTAAGATTTTCATTTGTTAAACATCATATAAACACTTGCTGCAGCAATATTTTCTTAAACATAAAAAGTTTCTATATCAGAAAAATCCGAAATGGTAATTAAAATGGCAGTTGATTCATGTTTTTTTTCAAAAGTATATTTTAAAAACACATAGCTTGTTTTTGTTGATATACACTGTTGCATTGGATTCTATCAGGCCATGTTCTTTTTATCAAAATTTAATTCATTACATTTTTTAATGATAAGCAATTGATACAAAGGATGTGTATGTACAAAACTAAAGTTAATCACACCGAAATATAGCACGATAAATACTGCTTAATTGTTTAATTGTCTTGTTTTCAGATTTCCCTACAGAACCACCAACTACAGGTACACATTTCATTAAATATAGATACATTACAAATTGTTAAAAAATAAAAAGTTTTGTAACGACCGAGAAGCATTGAAATGGTTAAAAGTCACAGACAATAATCATCAAACGAATGAAGCAGATAAAACTATATCAGATAGAACAAATGATGAAAAATTTGCATGAATTTTCAAATACAAAAGGGACAACGGATAGAAAAAAACTTTTACTTAATAACAACTGGCTCAAAAAATATGCGTGATTGTATTAAACATTACAAAAATAAATAAACGTCCATCAAAATTTAACTATGGCTTTACAATAGTAAATATAAAGTAACTGTATCTTTAATACAAATCTCAATTTTTAAATTTATTGTTTATACCAGAAAATTGCTAGATGTTTTATATTTGAATGAGTAATTAGCTCACTAATTCGTGAAAAATTTTAACATTTTTGTTGAAACCTGAAATAGAATACTTCTCAGTTTATTTTTGTTACTAATCCCTTAGCAAAAAGTGTTGTGTTATCTTTTCTATTTTTATAAGACTAGTGCATTCTTTGCTTTTTGTGTATAATTTTTCACAATTATTTTGTTGTTTAATACTTAAAAGATATGGTTATTGTATTTTTTTTTTCAGCTTTACCCACTCCAACACCAAGTAAGTTTAAATGTCGATAACAACTTTTTTTATCTTGACATAGATTAATATATATATATATATATATATATATATATATATATATATATATATATTGTCTTTTTTTACATTTTAAAAACAAGTGTTAAATTTATGATATCTTTCAAACATTTTTGAAATGTTTCAAATAAATAAATCAAATTTATTTTTTTTTTCTAAATAGACGAAAGTAGTTTACAAAAGTGTGCATGTATATGCGATTATTATTAACGAAAATTTTTTTTCTTTTAGTTAAAAACAAATTACACAAGCAAGTACAAACCCCGATTTTTGACATGTACTTAAGCTCATAATTGAGTGCTGGTAAGTAAATATTTAGACCTGTCCAAAAATACACAAAAGTGTTATTCAGAGGAACCGTTCTTGTCAATATATTTAACTTCAAAAATATTTAGAAGAACTTTATCATTAGAAAAGTCGAGTGAGTACTGAAAGGTTAAACACCATTTCTAACTCTACCTATTACAAAATCATTTCTATTTAGAACCGGGACCGTGTGATACTGGAAACGATATATGTGACTGGAACAACTGGATGGACTGGGAAACTTGTTCTGAATGTGGGGCTGTCCAGCGAAGAAGAAGAGGCTTGTGTTGTTCAGCAGATGAATCATTTGACCAGTGTGCAGCTAAATGTAACAGAACATTTGACCAAGCATTTGATTCGCGTAGTTGTGTAGTTTGTAACAATGGTGGTTATTACAATGCCACAATTAGTGGATGCGTATGTGCTGATGGCTATGATGGTGTCTGTTGTAACACAGGTAAATTAAAACATTTGAGTAGTTCATTTTGAGCTCATCTGAGCCATTGCTATCCCTCTTCGCCCGTCGTGCGTCGTGTGTAAACTTTTTACATTTTAATCTTTTCCTCCAAAAACACTGGGCCAAATTTAATGAAACTTGGTAACCGCTATGCCTGAGTGAAGCCCTTTCAGATTTTCACAAATGAAGGAGTTATGACCCCTTTGGGCCCCAAAAGGGGAAATAGTGAAAAACTTTAAAAATCTTCTCCTCTGAATCTACAAGGGATATACCTTGTTATTTCATTTACAACATCCTTAGGTCATCTATTTTCAGATTTGCACGAATGGTAGCCATGGGGCTCAAAATGGGAAAAATTTAAGGCGCTGAGTTGGGAAATTGCTAAAAATTATATATTTGTCACTATATCTTGAACACTATGGGCCTCTTGTTATCTTTATAATTATAAAAAGACAAAGTAAAAGTAGCTTACTTAAACATAGCATTAAAATGTGTCGAATAAGCATGTTGAAAGAATTAAAAGTTTCAAGTCATTGACATCTTGATAATAAGTTTGAACGTGGCAATTATGTTTATCAATGGTTAAATAATAAGTACATGTTATTTAAAAGAATTAAATAATTTGTTTAAATTAAAACAAAGATATGTATGTATCTAAAACAGCAGATGCACTTTTTTCATACGGTCCAACCTGCCTTAAAGGCCTCCTCTCTAAAAGGGCCACACAGTTCTATCCCATTTGCTCTTTGTCTATATTATTTGTATATAAAGGCCACCTGTCCATAAAGGCCACTTTTATTGGGTGGCCTTTATAGACAGGTTTGAAAGTATTTCATAAAAATTTTATCATTCCTTGAAACAAATTAAGAATAAAAACTTTTTATATAAATTTTGTATTTAGTATTTGCCTTGTTTGTTTAATTACAGTTGAACCAAAGCCAGGTAAGTTACCGTTTCATCTTCTTGTTATAAGGACGATTTTTTAAATTTTAATACTTTTAAAATCTTTTTGCGGTAGCAAATACGGACATTATTAAATCGAAATAATACTAAATAAATGGTTATATAGTGTCATAGTTGCTAAGTTACTGACTCACTTTCTTCTCTGCTTGCTCCCGTTTCCTATTTTGTGTTAGAACACAAAATTTCTTCATTGTTAACCAACACTCAGTGTGTAAATGATGTTGTATCGTAAGTCACATTCAGATTAAGGCTTTCTACGGCTGTTTAATTCTCACAGACTCTAAAATAAACAAATATAAATGTAATATTTGTCACATTTGTTACAAAAGTAAGGTGACTTCCTTTGATAAGCATCTTAAATCATTTATGTTCATTTGTAGTATAAGTACAATATTATTATTTTCTGCAATATTGTGTTGGCAAACATTAGCATGTGCTGAGAACAAATGTGATTATGACATCTTATCACATATTTATTTGTTATTAAATGCATGTTTTAGGCCAGAATTTACTTCCTCCTCTCGTCACTCAAGCCCCACAGACAGCTGCTACTGTAGCAACAATGGCACCAACCGAAACAACTTTGTCTGGAAATGAAACAAGTGCACCAGTAAATGGAACAAGTGCACCAATAAATGGAACAAGTGCGCCGAGAAATGAAACAACAAACGCTAAAGGAAACGTGACCGTTGTTGTTGTTGGTAGGGTTATAGCTGTTTTCTTCTACAAAGTGTTTTTTTTCTTTCTTCTTCTCAAATAATATGGAAATATATACCATGACACAATTGAATTTAGTTAGTAATATGTATCAAAGTCTTGATTCATTCTAAAACGACAGACGAAAACGTAAAATTAATTGAAACATAATAGGCATCTCGATGTAAAATTATTGTGTGATTATATCAAAACGCTTGGATAGATGTTTCATTTTTTTCAGGTGTAAAGTATTATTGGTGTTGTCTTTTTTTCATAATCAATTATTTTAATCATATAACTTTATAGCGACAGACTACCGTATATTAGCGACGACTCTTATTATGAAAGTAAATAAATTATCGTCTGTCATTTATTGGTTTAATTAATAGACAGTTAAATAGTAGATCAAGTAAGTGATGGTAGCAACTTACATTTTTTTGTCTATCAAAAATATTGATGTCTTTCTCAATTGTTTAAAAAACGCGATTAAAAATTGTTCTTTGAATTTGTTATGTATTACTTAATAAAAACGTACGGTGCTAGCGATTTTATTATAAAAAATAAATAATTAACTTCATTTTTTGTCGAATTGTAGAAACAACGGCCTCACCAGGCCTAGTTTGTGATGTGAACGTGTCGTTCTGCGAGTGGAACAGTTGGAGCGATTGGGGAGAATGCAATGGTGCCTGTTTAATGGCAATTCAACAACGCACAAGAACATTGTGCTGCAACGGAACACATGAATGTTATCAGGAATGTAATATTAGTGGAAATGATGCTACTGATGACCAACCTTGTCATATTTGTAATAATGGCGGTGTGTATGTGTCTACGGAACAAGCTTGTCGGTGTGCCGAATATTACAATGGATCATGTTGTGACAACTGTAAGTAAACCATATACTTTCTAGCGCATAAACCTTCTAAAAAACAAGAACTTACCCAACCAAATCGTTTTCATGTTTAGAAAATACAATGATACTCTAATTATTTCGATTCTTAAGGCTTTAAATTTTATAATGCAATTTTGCTTTAAGGTAACATTTTTAATTAATTGACGCTTAAAACAAAATATGAATATACCACTGCAAAATGTAATATAAATTGTATTACCTAATTCGTAACTGGTTAATGATTCACAATCATATTTTTAATTTTTTTTATATATTTTCAGATTACCCAACACAGCCACCTACTACAGGTTTGTGACATGAATATTGAAATTTTTGGCATGCATTAAATTGTGCCATCTCCGAAATAGACCTGTCTTAAAGTATAAATTTTTGTACACTTTATATTTTAAATATTCTTCTATTCAGGATTTGAGTCAGAAAAAAAATACAGACAACTTGGAGAACTTCGAATCAACATTTATAAGCAGTACAAACATCTAGAGATCCCAGTAATGATAAAACTTCAATAATAAGTTTTTGACCTTAAAATTTATTTTGAATGTTCTTATATTTCAATTAAGTTTACAGAGTTTATACATAAACTCTCTTTTGAGATATTGCTTTTTATAATTAAAGATTATACCAATTTTTTTTACAGCTTCTACACTAGCACCAACCACAGTTCGTAAGTTAAAATAAATTATTAAAGATTTTGTTAGTCTACTAACCACAACTATTTAAATTAATTATATGATTTCATATCAATCTGTTCGTGGTATTGGGAATTGAATTGAAAAAAGTGGACTTGTTGGGGAATTCAAAGTCGTATAACAAGATTACTAGTCATTTGATTCAATGCACATAGAAAGTTAGAAAATTCTACCTTTCAATTTGATAATTTTATGTGTATTTTTAATCTGTAAATTATATGTTCTGGATTGTATTATACGTTTATTCAGTTGTATGTAAGGATGGAAAAATCAAGCAGTTACATTTAAGTAAAATAATTCGAGATTGTAAGATGCGACCTCGAACACAATTCGAGATTGTAAACATATAAAAGCTTTATCGCCTGAATTATTCGTCCGTCTTTTCTTTTAATATTGCCAGCCCCAGGTCCATGTGACGCTGGTGTGACTATATGTGGCTGGAACCACTGGGAATCGTGGGAAGCGTGTACAGGCAACGTATGTGGTTCATCTAGACGAAGAGTACGTGGTCTGTGCTGTGAAGTAAATGCAACCTTTGCTGATTGTTTGATGGGTTGTAACAAATCGTTGACGGATGCGTTTGAAACAGGGAAGTGCCCAATATGTAACAACGGTGGTGTTTACAATGAAGGCCTTCAACAATGCGACTGTGCTGGTGGTTACACTGGTGAATGTTGTGATGTTGGTAAGACCTATTGTTCAATTTTAAGAATAATTTGTTAAATAAATAATTGTTCGATACAAAGAGAATAGCATTTAAATATTGAAATAAAAATACACGCATTCAGAAAGATTATTAAAATTGGGTGAAATTTTCGTTCTCGTACTCTGAGCACAGTTTGCTAAACATATATCATTGCTGAAAGAAACACTATATAAAGTGCATGATATATTCCTAATACATAGCAACTCTTTGAATGTTTTTATAATGCATGACCTTGTTTGCATGAAATATGATTTTCAATAATTGTAAATTTGCCCATGCAGACCGTCTTTTTGCGAATGTCTTTAAAAAACAACTTAAAACAATTCAAAATTAAAAATTTCAATAATATACAATATTACAACTGAACATATACATATCACGGTATTAGGACAGTTTTTCTAGTAATCTTATTTATCAAGAATCACGGTTGCATATGAATCTATTTTGATTGACAACGCATGAGTAAGAAAACGGAAATGAAAACCAACATATTTTATGTTTTCAGCTCCACCTACAAGACCATCAGGTAAGAATAAAAAAAATAAAACAAACATACCAGTCCTTGTCCATATCACAATCCCAAAAACAAAGTAAAAACTTTGCAAACTGGCAAAATAGGTAATACACGTGAACTTCCATCAAAGAAGTGAGGCCGGGTGCTCCGGAAGGGTAAGCACCTCCTGTTTAGCTAGCTACACCCGTCACGTGCAAGTCAATTTTGAGAATGAAAGGAACAAAGAACTATAGTAAGTCAAATATATCCAGTATAAGTTGGGATACAGTGACTACATACTTATCAACAATATTGTGATAACGGCCATAAAACTTTTTAAGGGCTCTGATTAGCCTAGGCTTGCAATATCCTTGTGTCAACAATTTAATTGTAAGTAATTTGCTTCGTTGCAGAAAATTCCCATAGTGGGAACAAGCTCTACCGTACCGTATTAACTGTGAAATATATACACCATACGCAGGAGAAGCAGGGATATTACTGCAAAGAAACGGAAAGTTGACAATAGAAAAATTGAAGTCATCACGTTTGTCGTATAGCTTCAGATGTAACCTTTCATGGGTGTCATAATTGAGGTATAAGTCCAAATATGAAGCAGAACATGGAGAATCTGTCGTGTCTTTTATTTCAAGCTCACTTGGATAGATGACATTCACATATTCTCCAAATTTGTGATTATTTAGAGAAAGAACATCATCTATATATCTGTATGTGTAGTTGAATGATTTAGCGACAGTCTTTTTTCCAGATTTGACAAGGTTCTGTAAAAATTCTGATTCATATGAATAAAGAAACAAATCAGCAATCAGCAAGTAAAGGTGCACAGTTTGTGCCCATTGGTATACCGATTGTTTGTTGAAAGATAATATTGCCAAACACAACAAATATGTTGTCTATCAAAAACTCTAACATTTTGTTGATGGTATCTTCAGTATATTTTTGTTTGCAGTCTGTATGGTGTTTTACAAAATAACCAGAGTCCCTGTTGAGCACTAGATATTTATATCTTGGTTTACCGTTTTTGTAAAAAAATGAAAAGTAAATGATTTGTTTTAGACGTTCTTTCAATTTAGCATGAGGAATAGTGGTGTAAAGGGTAGAAAAATCAAAAGTTTTTATACTTTTTACCGAAGATAGAGTATTAGAGACAAAATGGTCAAGTAGTTCTTTAGAATTTTTGAGAATCCACATTTGGTTGATGCCAGATGTAGAATAGACTCTATCTGAATAAGTCTGAAGGCCATCTTTGACGACTGTCAAAATTTGTGTTAGAATTACTGATAATGATTTAGTAGTACAATTAGAGGAACCTGCAATATATCTTTCCTTGTACGGATTTTTGTGAAGTTTTGGAATCCAATACAAGTAAGGCAGGTCAAGTTCTTCCTGTTTTAAATTGATACCAAAAGACTCAAGGACTCCCCTATGATTGGAAAGAACTTCATCTTTTGTAAAATTAGTTTTTGTATAAGTAGGATTCTTTGATATACTATCTAAACCAAGCTCCTTAATAAGACATTCAACATAGAATTTCTTACAAACGAAAATAATGTTATTAGAAGCTTTATCAGCAGGGACAACAACATACCTGTTATGTATGTCAGTAAGGACCGCAGAAACCTCAGGGTCCCTGAGCACTAAAGAAGGCTTAGTACCCATAGACCCATTAAGTTTTGCAATCCTTGACAAAATTTCTAATTGTCCTTATCCAGTCGGATAAAGTATCAAGCTCTACGTCTTCTAATTTAGCCCAACCTCTAGCATACTCTTCAACAGAATCCATAATAATTTTGAAATTCTGTGAAAGAAATAATTATACTCCACAAATGCAACGGTTAAGAAATAAAAATATACATGTAGAATTTAAACGTGTGTGAAACAACTCAAAATTTAAAAAAAAAACACCAGAAAAATACAGTCAATACATGATAGAGAAGTTGATGTTTTAAAATTTAAAAAGAAACACCAGAAAAATACAGTCAATACATGATAGAGAAGTTGATGTTAAAATCGGAATTGTATTTATTCGAGTAGTCATTTAAAGTTTAAATAAACAACAGATAAGTAAGCTCTAAAATGAAAGTTAACAAACATACCAGTCCGTGTCCATAACACAATTTAATTGTTTGCTACTTACCGGCGGTAAAATTAAAATTTTTGAAGGTAAAAACTACGTAACATTAATTATTCTGGGAATCAACTATACCTACCTTTTTCTGTCTTAGGACAAAAGTTAATGCCGGTCTTTGTAGAGCAGACGTCTCCTGCTGCAACACCAAATGTACCAGCCACTACTGTTTTATCGTCTAATACATCTGCAGAAAATCAAACTGGTAAGGGTTTTAAGAAAAAGTATTTTCAATTTTTCACATGAGTTTTAAATGTCAATGTGTTATAAGAAACATCTTTAATTGATTGTAATGCTTGTAATTTATTATATACATCAGGACACCGACTAAGTAAATGGTGGTAATGAAACGATATTTCTAAAATGCAGTTTGTGCACATCGTTCTCGATCAAAAATATTGTGTGTATAATACTATTCCTAGGAAAATGCTTCTGAATATTGATTTATACTTCTTTAAATTCGATGTTGTGTAACAGGACAAATTTACCTTGGTGGTAGAACTGTTCAGGTGTATGCGTTTTCGTTGACACAAAACATGACAAATTGTTTCTAGAAAGCACTTTTAATTTCCTTAATATGTATTAAATACAGTACTGCCAACCACAGAAGCACCAGCTGAAGTTTGTGGTGTAAATGTATCGTTTTGTGAATGGAACGAGTGGGGACCACCTAGCGTTTGTGATGGGGCATGTGATCAAGCAACTACAACTAGAAGAAGAACATTATGCTGTAACAGCACTAACTTAGACGACTGTTTCCAACAGTGCAACATTAGCCGAGATGACTCATATGAGATAAATCCGTGCCAACCATGTAATAATGGTGGTGTTTATATTCCTGCAATACAAGCCTGTCAATGCGCAGATTATTACAATGGAACTTGTTGTGACGATTGTAAGTTAAGCTTCATGTATGTTTGATTCACATACTATATGCATTTTAATTGCAAAAATGTATTTTATCATTTAAACAAATGTTATTTAAGCAAAAGCTATGTGACTAATATGTCTCTGATGTAAAACATTATTAGTAAGGTTAAACGATGCAACGTCATAGACATTTTATAGTAAATAGAATATAATCAAATCAACAACAAGAGTATAACGTCAAGAGATTTGAATCGGTTTTATTCAGTAGAAACTACAATAAATAAAATTATTAAGCGAAATAATATGAATTTGTTCATTAGGATTATTAAAAACAATGACAAGCAACAATAATTTGTAAAAGAAAAAAATCAACAACAACAAAACACTGGCATATCTACAACCCAATCTAGATACAATCTAGATATTGTTATTTGATTGTAACAAGAAATCTGGTTTCATCAATCTGTTTTCCTCAATTAATAAACATCTTTATGTCTTTTTCATTATTGTTTTATGTTTGTTTTCAGATTGGCCAACAGAAGCTCCAACTACAGGTATTCATTGCAAGTCACTGCATTTGTTTAAACATTAATACACGATTTTTATAAAACAATTAATAACATGATATCGATTAAAAAGCTTACATCGATTACACGATCTTTTTTTTACTCAAACCTTTACTGGAGAAAGTTCTCCAGGTGAAAAAAAAACTCTTTTTTAAGAATATAATAATATGAAACAAATTTACTGCCACTAATTCAGTTAGATACTGACGATTTTGAATTCTTGATCACACGTTTCATTCCTGAGAAATATTTTTTATTATCGATATAATTGGGACTTTTCAAAATTATTCCATAATACAAACAAAAGGACATAATTATTACAGATACTTATTTAATACTTTGTTTATCGTAGAGTTTGAAAAGTTCTAGGCTATGAACTGGTATTGGTGTTTTAATGTTAGATTTGTTTAATTTGTAGTTGCGACATTACCACCGACTACTCGGGGTAAGTAAATAAAAAATTCATTCTCTCTTTGCTATTTTCTGTTCATTTCAGATCAAAAGGGGTTATATTTGATAAAGCAAGTATGTATTTGTTTTTGTCTGATAAAAATGTTTAACTTCATTTGAATGAATATTGCAAAATAGCTCAAATTTAAAAAAAAATTGATATTGCACATTCCCATCTTTTCTGATAATAACGGGTTTGTAAAATATCCGGAAAAAGGTTCATCGTTAGAATTTAGGGATTCTTATAAGTTTAAACATTACAAAAATACGCATTTAGTAGTTTGTTTTGATAGTTTAAAAAAATATGTAAATTAATAAGAACTAATTTTGTTATTTTTCCTAAATAAAAGCTCCTGGACCTTGCGATGCTGGAGTATTCCAATGTGATTGGAATAACTGGGAAGACTGGGAGCAATGTGATCAGTGTGGATCAACTCGTCGTCGTATCAGGGCATTGTGTTGTGAACCAAACTCAACTTTCAGTGAATGTCTTGTCGCATGTAATAGATCAATATCAGAAGCATCAGAAACTGGAACATGTCCTGTATGTCTCAATTTAGGTCTATTTAATTCAGCAACAGATCAGTGCGATTGTTTGGCAGGTTATAGTGGCCAATGCTGTGAAAACTGTAAGTAAATGGAGTATACGTGAAAGCTACCAAAGAATTTTTATGATAAGAATAAAACTTACAAACAATATATTTGTAAGACAAATGTACATTTTTTCAGGTGATATCGCTATTGTGTTTGAAACTCGATAATTCTTCAGTAAACAAGTAAATTGTAATATTAATGTCTAATACTTAATTAACTTTAATTTCAAGTCGATATCACTCTTTACAAATTCTAAACTGCCTTGGTAAACTAGTATCCCTGTTCATAAATTTTGTCCATTGCATTGCAACCTCTCTATTCTTGTCTATGATATGTTAACTAACTGGTCGTCCTTGTCGTTATCAATGTCTATAATAATACAATGGTGTGTACCAAAAATTGGTCTCTTTTTTAACTTTTAGTTACTGAAATACCAACAACAACTGAAAACGTTAATATTTCTACAACACAGGCACCAGGTAAATTCACAGTTTAATATCAGTCAACTCGTCTTAAATGGTTCTTGAATTGTATTCCATTTTTGTGCTTTTCTTGAAAAATATACAATTACAATAGTCTGTTGCCGTTGCTTCCATCCGCATCATGAAGGTTATGTAGACATATTTCTTAGAACATTTTTATTAAGCAAAACAAATGAAATGCTTGGGTATTATTTACTTAAATATTAAACAAGCATGTCAAATCATCATAGTGAAAGAAAAATATATAATCTTTATAATCTTTCTTCTTATATTTACAGCCACTGCAAAACATGAAATTCCGTTGCTACCAGGTAAGCTCAAAGAATGAAGGTTCTTCCAAAACAACATAAGCGATATTTAACTATTGTTCAGATAATGACATAATATTTTTCAAAAATGTATTTTCATAGTTCATTCTGTAGTAAACCTCTTAAGCAGAGATCAATTTTAAATATGCTACTATTATAGAAATCTAAATAAGTTATCAAAATTAAAAAAAAAACATTTTGTTCAAGATACCATGAGATAAAATCAAAGCAGAAGAAAGACGGATTCATTTGTTCTCAGACAGTCAGTGGGACATTATCTTAAAAGCAGTTTCAAAAAATACAAATGATAGTCTTATAACAGTAAATTGTTTCCTGGAACATACTATATACCTTTTGTGACGTGTAATAGTGTTGATGCACAAGAACTGCTTTAATATGCAATACAAACCAAAAAAGTCAACATTTCCAGTAAACACTGATGTTGTTATGCTTTTTACTTTTACATTAATTTATATTTTTCCTTTTTTTCAGCCAACACATCAGGTAATTATACAAATGAACATCTATAGGTTCTTATAAACAAAGCTTTTTCATTCCTCAGCTGGTTTTGATTCTTTTTATTTGTTTTATTTGGTAATTTAATTTTATTAGGATTGGGCATGGTCAATAAATGTATATAGTTTAGTTGAAACGTTAAATAATAAAAGAAACATCCGTTTTTTTACTTTTGTATTTTATAAAAAGGTTCATAAGTTAAATGCTTATATTTTTATTCTATTTTCAGGTGTGATTGTTTTGCCGACCACAGGTATATATAAAATTACTTGTAATAAACGGTCAAATTTTGAAAGATTAACAAAACCGACAATCTACTGATGGAAACGTTTTTTGCAATTTGTAGATTGCATGAATGAATTGTTGAAGATGTTACAAAAAACATTTACCCGTCATTTGTCAAAGCAACGACGTACAATCGCAAAAACGACATCAAAACCAATACAAACGATACAGATATAACTTATACATTTGTATATAAAACCATTTTGTATATTCAAATCTATCTTCTTTAAGTAATTTCTATGTTCAAAACCATCATCGATACGTCACTTTGTCTGTCGAACAAACAAGAACACAAAAAGTGCCCACCGCTAATACACTTCAATGTCTTAACATGCATTACATCTAAACGAATTTTGACTCGCGTTGTCTCTCCATTTAAGATAATTCAGTTTCAATAAAATAATTCGATCAAATAGTATTTTTGAAAGATGTTAATTGTAATAATTACAATTATTAAACATACAAAAATGAGCTGATAAAACAATTAACAGTATTTAGACCACTGACCATAATTTTCCTTTTGACTCGAATGGAGGATTGAGATCCTATCAGCTTCAGAAAATATGTATTGCTTAAGTTTGCAGAGAATTGGTGTTTGACATTGCACATTAAATATTCTTAATTATGCTGAACTTGAGGCACTTTTTCAGGTGCTGCAAAAACAAATGAGTCGGTTGTTAGTACTGGTGGTGGTAAGTATATACTGTTTAAGACTAAATGCTTTATAATTTACTTTTTAACAAGTTGTACGTAGGAAAATATGTACCTTGGACAAAATTGCATAACATTCTATAAATTAATACATTAATACATTTTTTTTTTCAAAAATGCACTTGCACAACCTTAAATAATACAAGCTATTGACATTCTTTTATAATGAATTTTTTAAATTCACTTATGTTTTTGCGATAAATTGTCTTAAGTCATACTAAAATAACACCGCCTTGACAAAATATTTGAAAATATTTAAAAGGGTTTTATACTGAGAAGATGTACTTTCAACACAAGTTATACTCTGGACTCTTTGAAATGTTATTTATTTATCTAACCATTGTTCAATCTGTAAAGTTTTGATATTTTGTTTTGTAGGTGAAGGCAACGAGACAGTATCAACTAATCAGACAGTAGTAGTTAATACAGGTGAGAAATATCATAATCATCATATTCTGAATATTTTCTCTGGTCAAACTTTTCCACAGATATTATTTTGAAAATTTTAATGTATTATTTCTCTTTTTATAATTAACTTAATGCCCGGTCTAAAAAATGCAAAATAAAAATTATTATAGCATTACGAAATTGAAATATCCTTATATGGTTTTGATTGTTAAAAGTCATTAAATATTTAACCGCGTTGCATGATTAGAAAATGTTTTGCTTCAATTTATAAATCTATAAATCGTAATTGGTAATAATAATAGTTTTTTTAAGAATGACAAAGTATTGATGGTTCAATTTCTTTATTTACTATAAATGAATTAGATTATCTTCAAGAATAGTTATTGCACAAAACTGATTTGTAGGTGGTGCTAATGGTAGTGGGCAGAATACAGGTATTTTTATACTCATTTTTTTTTTATCTTATTTATTTATTTATTTTTCGGTCTATGTCATTTTCTATTGGTATTTAAATTTACTTTTAAGTTAAATTAATCTCTTTCTATTTAAGCCTGAAAAGCCCTACTGTTTAGGGCCTACTGTTTATCAATCCTTGCATCCTATAGTACACATAGAAACGTCTCGTTTAAAAGTGTAAATTAAAAAGTTGAACAATACCAAAAAATAAAAAGATAACATAAATAAATTTAACACAATTTGCGCAACTTGTCATCTCGTCAAAAATACAAATAAATTTTATTTTTTGAATAAAAAATTCTATTACACTAAAACATACTGTATAATCCCTAATTGCTTAAATGTTCAAAATATTGTCAATATTTCTCTTTCTTCAAATTGTTATTTAAATGTAACATTTTAAATAAAACTATTTTCATATTGAAATCCGTTATGTTTAAGGCGGTGGATCTGGTCAGGGTGGTAATAGCGGATCTGGTCAGGGTGGTAATAGCGGATCTGGTCAGGGTGGTAATAGCGGATCTGGTCAGAGTGTAATTGGAGGTAAGTCTTAATTTTATTACAGTAAAGAGATGTGCCTTATTTTTAAATTTGAAAGCAATATATTGAAATTCAAAAGAAACTAAAACTTATTTTGAAAGTAAAATTTTAGAATATGGCAAGTAAAATTTTTTAACAGTTTTTCAATGTTTAAAATAATTAATTTCGATAAAAAGTTTCAGAAGTAACTGTGTTAATTTTATTTTATTCTTTTTTTTGTAGGTTTAAGCAATAATTCCTCAGGTAGGTGTTATTTGTGTTCTTAATTTACTTATACGTGTTATTAAATGTATGTATTGTTAAGCATGTCTATACTTTAAATTATTATATTAACCGAGAAGATAAATATTACTACATTCACGAAAATACTGAACAAAACGTTTCGTTTACATTCTCCAAAGAATTTTCAAAGCATATATATTTTAGGAGATTTATTTTCCTATTAAAAATGTCGCATTTTCCTACTTACTGAAATATATTCACCCTAAATTTAGACTATAATCAAACCACTGGGCATCCAGTATCAGACCAAATGCATGAGTTCTGTGACAAGTGGCCACAATAGGTATTCTCTTCTCCTTGTAATCGTTGGTCCCTTTTCATTATTTCTACTATTTTCTATTTTTCTTTTATTTTTTTGGCTGTTTTAATGAAATGAAATGTACATATTTAAATTTATTAAAAGTGTTATTATAACGCCAACTGGTTCAATAGTTATACATACAAATTAAAACAAAACTCAAAACATTTATGATACTGCTATGTGAGAAAACAACTGTGTTACTTAAACCAATTTTTGCAAGGTGGGTTTTTTTTAGTATGTAAATTCGTAATTCGTTGTGAGTTGGCTACAAAAAAAAAACAGGAGCGTTTTTTTTTTTAAATTTTATTCAGTTCAAAAAGTAGAAAAAGTGGCTTATTGTAAGATATAACCCTTTTGATTTTACCTACGTTAATATTGTGTTTTCTTCATTGTATTTATGTTGATTTAATATTTCGTATTTGTGTAGGTTCTAGTCAAAATGTATCGGGTATGTTTTTTAAATGTATTAGCTGTTTGCTTCATTTTGATTTTTTAATATGTTTTATGCCAAGTGCGTTTTCTTTTCGTGTCTGGTTTGCTTGTTTCCAATGTTTGTTGTTTCGTAAGGTAAGTATTGTAATCTTGGTTACATTGGCTTCTGCCAAAAACGATTTTTCAGCTGCAAATTGCTTTTTTATTGTAAGCTTAATTGCCCAGTTTTTATTGGAAATAAAAAAACCCTTAACAAAAGTAATGTGATTTCATGTTAACAGTTACGAAGCGTGAGATTGAAAATGAATTGATGACTCCTTCGGTTCTCTGATCGCAGTTTAATACTACAAACAATATGTTTTGTCAGAATAATTTTAAGCTTAACATCTTTAGCCCAGTGTTATTCATCCGCTTTGTTTTTTTACAATTAATGTGGCATTATATTTCATTGTCTTATTTTTAGATTTACGGTTTCGAGTGCTTTGTCGGGGCAGTTTAGCTTTTTACGATTTGACAACGTATTTTATATTTTCAGTTTGTTTCAGTGACCCATATCTAAGTCATAAACAATAATGTCAAGCAATACCTTAAGTATTATCAGATGGATCCTGTCTATGCAGTGTTGCAGGATATTTCTCATTTGTTTATTTCTATAAAATGTTAAATATAGCTTTTGTTACAGGTACAATAATTATGCCAACAGTTGATACAGGTAATTATTATATTTGTATGAATAATGTTCTATTTTCATGAAGCTCTGGTTGTTTACGAAGTAGCGTTTTGGGCCCTCTTATATTACCCAAAAAACAAGACACTCAAGTTGAGAATTGTTATAATAATCATCTCACTCAAACTCAAATAAACAAAATTGTATGTCACTTTTAATCTTTAATTGTAACAGTGTTCCGTTAAAAATCACTTACCATGCATGACTATACCGCTGTAGTGTGCCACAATTTTCTGTCAAACTTTGAAAGATAAAAATGCACTCGCAGTTCTTTTATTTTCAAAATGTTTTTAATGAAGTAAATGATAATTTTTAGAAAATAACAGTTTCAAAGTGAGTCAAAATATTTAATAGATTTATTAGCAACTAATTGGTTATCTCTCTTTGACACTTTAGTACTAGTATTTAATATGTTACTTTCGTTCAACTATTGCAGGTGCAGAATCTGGTCTCAATGTCTCTGGTATGTTTATCTATACATAATTTTTACACATTAAAATTAATATCTTTTTGATCAAAAAATATCCAAGAGAGTATTTTGATCAAGACTTTCTGGGCACATCTAATTTGCAATTTTAATTTTAAACTAATATTTTCTATGTATTTTGGTTTTTAAACTTTGATATTAGACTTAAGACATTTAAAGTGAAAAGAACGCGTCATAAAATTTCGAAAGTAGAGCTATTTATATCAGTAGTTTATATACTGTAGTATTCAATAATTATATAATACTAGTATTCAATACTAGTATGTTACGAAAATGACATCGTTTTATACAATTTCAGGTGCTGTGTCTGGTCTCAATGTATCGGGTATGTTTATCTATACAGCATTTTATTGCATTTTGTTTCTATTTGGTTTGTAAATCTCACACTAACACCTTAAATATAGTATTGAATATGTTAAGAAAATTAAAGATCGTTTTTACACAATTTCAGGTGTTGTGTGAAGAGAACGCGTCATAAAATTTCAAAAGTAAAGCTATTTATATTGGTAGTTTATATAATGAAGTATTCAATAATTATATAATAATAGTATTCAATATGTAACGAAAATGACACATCATTTTTATACAATTTGAGGTGCTGTGTCTGGTTTCAATGTCTCTGGTATGTTTATCTATACAAAATTTTACACATTAAAATTAATATCTTTTTTATCAAAAATATCCAAATAGCATTTTGATCAAGACTTTCTGGGCACTTCTAATTTGCAATTTTAATTTCAACTAAATATTTTAGTTTTTAAACATAGACTTAAGACATTTAAAGTGAAAAGAACGCGTCATAAAATTTCGAAAGTAAAGCTATTTATATCGGTAGTTTATATAATGTACATGTTTAGTGTTAATTAGAATAAACGGTAAATAACATCTTACTCAACACCTAAGTATTTTATGCTATGTATTTGCAGCTAGTGATTCTAGCACCTAGGATATCTAAAATGTTTATATCTCCAGAACTTTACATATAAACACGTTGTATTATCTTACTCCTTAATGTACCCATACTTTTTAGGTGTCCTTCAGAAGTGGTTTTTTCAGCGTATGTTTATATATTTATTCCATACATTGAAAGGTTTATTGTAGTTTGCTTCTAGTTAGTTTGTTACTGGGTTGTAAATCTCACTTTAACATTTTAATACTAGTATCCAATATGTTAATGGCACATTGTTTCATATAATTCCTGGTGCTGTATCTAGTCTCAATGTATCAGGTATGACTATCTATACAGAATTTTATTGCATTGTGTTTCTATTTGGTTTGTAACTGGGTTGTAAATCTCACTTTAACATTCCAATACTAGTTTTCAATAAGTTGAGAAAATGACACATCTTTTTCACAATATCAGGTGCTGTATCTGGTCGCAAGGTATCGGGTATGTTTATCTATACAGATTTGAATTGTATTTTGTTTCTGTTGGTTTTGAACTGGGTTGTAAATCTCACTTTAACAATTTAATACTAGTATTTAATATGTTAAGAAAATAACACATCGGTTTTTTTTAAATTGCAGGTGCTGTGTCTAGTCTCAATGCATCACAATAAGTTGAGAAAATGACACATCTTTTTCACAATATCAGGTGCTGTATCTGGTCGCAAGGTATCGGATATGTTTATCTATACAGTATTTTTATTGTATTTTGTTTCTTGTTGGTTTGTAACAGGGTTGTAAAAAATTCAAAGAACATTTTGATCAAGACTTTCTGGGCACATCCAATTTGCAATTTGAATTGATTATTTTCTGTATATTTGGGTTTTAAAACTTTGATAATAGACTTAAGACATTTAAAGTGAAAAGAACGCATCATAAAATTTTGAAAGTAAAACTGTTTATAGATGGTAGTTTATATGATGTACATGTTAAAGTGTTAATGAGATTAAACGATAAATAACATTGTGCTCACGTTTAAGTATTTTATGCTATGTATTGCGGCTAGTGATTGCACCTACGATATCTAAAATGTTTATATGTTCAGGCATACGACATCTTATACTAGTATATTAATCGAACTTTCTATTCGAACACGTTGTACAATCACCCCTCCTTACTGTATCCATGCATTTTAGGGGTCCTTTCTCAGTGGTGTTTTTCACAGTATAAATATATAAAATCGATGTGTCATTTTCATAACATATTACATACTAGTATTTAAGTGTAAATGTGATATATATATATCCAATACATTTAATGGTTTATTGTATTTATTTCTAGTTGGTTTGTAACTGGGTTTTAAATCTCACATTAACTCTTAAATTCTAGTATGTAATATGTTACGAAAATGACACATTGATTTTATACAATTTCAGGTGCTGTGTCTGGTCTCAATGTATCCGGTATGTTTATTTATATACTTATCATTTTTATTATATTTTATTTATTGCTTTGTGACTTGGTTGTTAAAAGGCTATAAACCTCCATATTGATAACCAATTGATATATGTATATATTCATTTGAGTTTTTGTTGAACATCTTTGATACTTATACTCACGTAAATATGTTCTCTTGGTAGTTTTGTTTCCCTTTCTGCTGTTGCGTGTTCTAAATTGAAAATTCAATACATAATATCAAAACCATACAGGAATCGTTTTTTCAAACAGATTACCAGTATTCTTTTAATTTGGTCTTGTAACAAATGGGGCAGATGCGTAGATAATAATAGCTAGATATGTAACTTAAAGATACATATTAATGCTGCATATATTTATAGTTTTAAAGTTTTTGTCTGATACAGCTTGATGAAGATACTTCAACATGCCACAATTCATTTAAAGAAAGATTTTGAATTTCGGTAGCAACGTTATGTTAATTTTCACGTTCGTTTAAATAAAAATAATACATCAGTTTTTTGTAAGAAAAGGAACAACAATATCTAACGTTTAAGTTGCAATGCAGTTTAAAAAACTGCAGTTAAACATGCGTGCTTGATAATATTCTGTGTCATCAGTAACTACACTTATCAGCAAAAGAAATATGTATTTTGAAAGACAAAGTACAAATAAAAATGACCTAATGTTTTATTTATGTTTTAATTGTAGGTATCATAATTATGCCAACAGCTACAGGTAAGTAAATTATATTTTATATGCGAATAACAGATAACTGATTCAAGTTATTGTACTTAAACCAAGTTCTTGTCAAAAAATATCTTGTAATATTTGTCAGAATATCCATGCATTTCCAAGTGACCTTTATTAGTTGTCTTTTGTCATTTTCATCGTATATTCATAATCCTATTCCACGCATTTAAAAGTTAAATTGTTATTTGTTTCTCGCTGGTATGTATAAAGCATAAACCTGTATATTGTTGAGACACTATACTATACTATTTTTATATTTCCATAGCCACTCTTTCACTCTCTCTCTATTACATTTGTGATATAACCAACATTGTGGAGGTATAATTTAATTAATATCAAGTTGATGTGTATATCTCAAATTACTTTCTCGGTGATCTAAACATAAAAGTTTCTTATTCAGTTTTTATTAGTATACTTCTTCATTACTTTTATCCCCTTTTTACAGCTGCATATTTCATTTAAATATTGGAATAAAAATCTCATCAACATACGTTTGTTCACATTCATACCTTGTATTTCTTTTATTTTAAGGTCTTCAAACAAATGAGACAGGTATGTAAATTAATGTAAGCTAAATATATAATTAAAATTTTAGTTGTTATAGATTGTAGCCTTTATCTGAAACGGTATAATATTTAACATATATTCTAGTACAATTTCATCAATAAAAGATTGTAAATTTAAGCGTAATGTTCTAAAGATTGTTTTACATTTTTTAAATAAAAATGTTAAATCAACTTTAATTGAGAAAAATAATAATCTAACATATTAGTAAGAATATAATTCCAAAAATTGTTGAATACATGCACTTGCCAATAGTCTTTATCATCAGATAATACAAAATACACAAAAAATTGATAATTTTAATAGGTAAAACCTAAATAGAAATAAACTTACGTTTACTGTTTTCATTAAAGGTATCATAATTATGCCGACAGCAACAGGTAAGTTAACTTTATTTTATATGTGTTTTACTGAATAAAGGCTTTAAACATTTGGCAGTACGATATGTACCCTTACAATTTCCGTTGTAAATCGTCATGTTGATAAGAACATGCTAAATGTTTATATTTATTATTGCGTTTACTGCTCTCTCTCTCTCTCTCTCTCTCTCTTCTCTCTCTCTCTCTCGGGGGATCATTGCGTATTATATCCAACAAAGTATGAAGCAATATTTTTATCAAAGACAATTTCAAAATTAGGCGGCATTGGTTAAGTCTTATACAAGTGTGTTTAATGTTTATATAACAAAGTGCATTGTATCAAAGTCAGTTCTTAATAATATGCTTTCGTATTAGTTTATCTCTTTTTTGTGCAAACGATTTTTAATCATTTAATATTGATTGAAAAATATCAAAGAGATGAACTCGGGATTTTATTTCAAAATGATAACTTGTATCCCTTTCATGTTTAGATCTTGGAACAAATGAGACAGGTATGTACTTTATAAGAGCTAGATATGTAAGTTAAGGTGTGTGTGTGTGTGTGTGTGTATGTGTGTGTGTGTGTGTGTGACACAATTCTAGTGATGAAATATTTTTGCTTTTGTGCCAAGTGTTCTTTTTAAAGTTTTCTAAGTTCATTTCCGTTATGTTCTTTTGAACATGAATTTTAAATAAATTGTATTGGGAACGATCAGAATTATTATATTAGTTAAACTATGAGTTAAGTTAAGAAAAAAACGTCATAGTTAAAAATAATTATATTATTATTTTATAGACATAAATTAAATTCACAAAAAACATCTTAGTTGAAAATAGTTATATTATTATTTTAATAAACGTAAATTAAATGCATAAGCCTATGTTTTTTCTGTTGTAAGATCTACAGAATTTAATACAACAGGTAATTCCGTATTTACAGTTTAACGTCGACATTTTAAAAAGAAATTCTATTAATTCTTCATTATGTTATTGCAAAATAAGCTCTGGATACCCAAAATATTCTAGTCATTTTTGCTTTGGATTGTAAACTGTTGTCGATAAATGGGTTTTTTAAATTTTATAATTTAGAACTTAACATTCGAACGCTTAAAATCGGCTTAATTGTTAATGCTTAAAACTCGGTTAATTTCTACGTTTACATTTGAAGTAAGAATATCTGAATTTGCATTTAGACTTTATCCTTTATTCAAACATTGTCATTTTTCAAATTTTAAATATACTACACAAATGTATTTGTTTTCTATTTTCTATTTTTATATGTTTCAGGAACCATTATTTTCCCGACAAATTCAGGTATTTACCACAAAAATTGTCATTATTTTCGAGGAAAATTTTCCCTCTCTCTCTCTCTCTCTCGCTCGCTCTCTATCTCGCTCGCTCGCTCGCTCGCTCTCTCTCTCTCTCTCTCTCTCTCTCTCTCTCACACACACACACACACACACACACACAAACAACAACAACACACACACACATACACACACACTGCCGATATACAGAAATTGCAAGGTGCTAAATTAAAATAAAATAAACACATCTGTGCAGTTCATAAATTTACCACATCGTCACAAAACTTATTTATTTTAATATTGGTAACATGAAAACATGGATTAGACACATATCTTTTGGAATGACCAGTTTCAAAATGCAAAATAGTTTTTATGCATTTCAAATAACTATAACTGTCTCAGTTGTTGGTTAATTTAATTTCTTGTTTATTGTAGGTCCAGATTCTACAAATGGGAGAGGTATTTACAATGTTATGGTAGCATATGGAATATAATACAAAACCCTAAGAAATAATTAATAATATACTTCTTTTTGAGTCTCTACTTATATATGTTTACATCTATATATCGTGAACGTGATATGTATTTATATATTTATTTGATCAATGGTTTGTGCAGAGTTGTTGTATTGCATATAGAATAAGCATGTTTCTATAGACATTACTCTCTGGTAACTCAACATTTTCCATATTATACACATTAGGACTTTCAGATATTTTATAGAAGTATTTGCTGTAATTATTATATACAATGTATATTATTACAGGTTTTTAAATTCATTTATTTATTTTATGTAGTTTTTATTTTGCTGTGCAGAACTTCTTGTCGGCAGCTTTTGCAATTTGCCATTTATTAATTTGGTCTATATATAGCTTTCACTGTCAAATACGCAAATGCGCGGTGTTTGAAATACTTTGCATTGCTACATGTGTTTCAAGACTACTATAAAAATGTGATTTTGTTTAACATGCTCATTATTTTTACTACTGACATGTGCATTTTTAAAAAATACATTAAAATGTAACTCGGGAATCAGGTGTGTAATATATGCATTAGCGTATGTTTAAACTCGCAGTCTGTAAAATTGCTTAATGCCTTAAATGGTAATAGAAGAAAAATAATGTTCTTTCAATCTTTTCTTGTTTCTACATGCCATTGTCCGTTTTTGGTTTTGTTACTTATATAAACATAATATGTCAGATAGGATCATAATAGTAAAGATTAGTAATGAAACGTTATAATAAATACATTAAATGTTTGTAATATAACTAATATATAAATCAGATGATGGCATAAATTATTCTTTTGATTACTCATAGACCAAACTTTATTAATACAAAATAGTATATTTAGTCCGGTTCGAACAATTAACCAATAGAACCTTATACAGTGGGAGAAAATATGTTTTCTTTCGTATATAATAATCGTAATAACTCAATATTACTATGTACATCTGACTTTTAGGTACCTCTTGATATTTTTAAATCTTTTCAACCAATCTTGTATATTTATTTGTTTTAGGAACTATTATTATGCCCACAGAGTCAGGTTTAGGTAAAGGTCTGGGTAAGTCATTTTGTTACGTTCCTCATGCATATATTAAATACCTTAAAAATATCTTTATTGAAATTTTTACGAAAACTTGTAATTTGTAATATTGAATTATATATCCCAAAACTCGACACATTAAATAAATCACATTAATTTTGAAACACAATCGTTTTAGAATTTTTACTACAATATATTTTTCTATATGCAATTAACGGTAAGGAAATAGTCTACATGATACGTACAGGACCATCGATATGGAAGCACTACTAATCACCAAATATATGTTTAAACAATTATGTATTCTGGCCAAAAATATTTGGTCACTTTTTTAAAGATGCAAAAAATTTTTCCAAACCTTATGAGACAATTACTTTCGCTTTTAGATCATATTTCAAATTAATCAAGAAATGCAATGCGAGACAGTCCTAATAGATTGGATTAGTTAGAAAGAGATTATCTATAGAAGTTGTACAAAGTATAGCTTTTGGTCATGACTTAAATATAAAAACTCTGTTATCATGGTTAACAAACAAGAGAAAACATGTTTAACCATGTAAAGAATCGACAAAGAACGCGAAAAATAAATCCCGATATAATTACTTTTTTTATTTTAACAGGTACAACGGAGAGCGCGGGTAAGCGGCTTAAGCAATCATAGTGTTGTCATTTTCATTTCATCATTTCATTTTGGGGTAGGTAATAGCTTGTAACGTCAAAATGTTTACTGGTTGTTATATGCTTCAGTTATTTATTGTTTTAATTTTCTGATAAGCCTATGCTTTATGCTTCTTAAAAACGTCAGTAAAATAAAACAATCGCCTTAGATTTAAGGTCATATTATAAATTTTTGAATTTTCTGAATGAAATGTGCAAAAAATTATAATATGACAACTTGTCAAGTTGTCATATTATAAATTTTTAAATATTTCATTCAGAAAATTCAAAAATTTATAATATGACATTAAAATCACTATTGTCGGATGAAACAATCTACGAAACCGCCAGGTAAATGACCAAATCAATTAAAACTCAGATTCTTGCAGCTGAATGGCGTTAACTTTACATTGGTATTATTCGTAGTCATTGCCAATGGGTCATGCATCTGTAAAATGACGATAGATGTAGCCATAAGCACTAAGTCAAACCTCTGTAACATTGACAATAGCCACAAACAATGGGTCATACATCTGTTTGAATGACGATAGCTCAGCCACAAGCACATGCTAATCCCTCTAGCATTGACAATAGCCAAAGACATCCGACATATGTCTGTTACAATGATAACCGCACCCTCAAATCTATGCTTACTTTGTTATAAATTTAACTATTAGTGTAACAATCGATTTTCAAACTATATTTGCTTACACGCTGCCGTTAATTCCGACATTCCGGCTTTATTTACAATATGGTGGCTTTAATCTTATCCACTGCAAGCAATTCTTTAGTCTGGTTATTCATTGTGCAAAAGTTATCAGTAATGTTTCATGCAAAACATCAACATCATCGAAATGTTACTGTTTTATCGACGCTTTTGTGTGGCTTGTGATGTACATTTTAAGCAGCTGTTAGCTTCTACATATATTCAAAGCCTTTTTGAGAATTCTGGAGTGACAACTCGAATTTAACCATAGATAATGCATATTTACAATAAAGCAAAAATTGGAGCAGTGCTCAGTTTGTAGAGCTTTTTTGTTTGCATGATTTTGTTCTAGTATGTCTTTGTTGCAGGGACATTACAATGCTTCGGTCTTAACTTCTAAGAAACGGAATACTTATACATTTTATGAAACAAAAAATGTGTTTCGGCTGCCGAACAGTGATGAAGGTTGTGTAATTCTGTGTCATTAAACATATTTTCTGTTAAGGTAAACTTGCATCCTGTTTGTAAACGATAATTCTTATAGAGTACCCCCTTGTACATTTTTTGGAGCAAAGTTGAAAAAAAAGTTTTCCTCTGATGCAATTGATCTCATCTATGCAGGAACTTGATTGGGTATCATTGATTTCGTATATTATTAAAAAGTATTCGTCGTTTTGTATAAGAAAATTAAAACATAAATAATTGAGTGCAATTTATTGTTTCAGCTTGTAGATTAGATGATTTATCAGGATATGTTACCGATTCATCCACGGGGAAAGGGTTACAATTTACAGATGTATCATCATCTCAAAATCGTGAAGATACTTTTGCAACTTCTAACAATCATGGATATTATTATGTTAGAAATAATTGTTTAGGGAATGCTACATTATATTACATACACCAGGGATATACAACTGTACAGGCTACACCTACAGTTCTTGGTAACACAGACAGAAACGGACTTCATTGGTTTGCTAACGTTACATTAACTCGTCTTCCTGTTCCTTCAACATCATATGATAGTAAATGATAATTGATAATGTAGTTTATGAAAATAAATATGAATTTTATATAAACATTTTGATATTTTTTCATTTATTGTTAAAACATCTTACTAGTTGAATGTTGAATTTTCAGTTGACATTGTTTCCTGTGGATAGCTAAAGAAACCACGAACTAAATAAAAAAGGCACAGGATATGCAATGCTAAGACTGATCTCGGAACAAAAAAATTATTACCTTACTAGCTATCATACATGCATGTTAAAGTTAAGATTCTTTATATGTAAGACATTTACAAAAATATATGTGAAACAAAAACCTAATGTTTTTTGTTAGATATGCGATAATGGCTACTCTAAGATTTTTACAGAATAAAAAAATCTTTCCCGAAAAAGGAAGATACCGATGATTTTTAATACATCTCCAGTTACTTCAAATCGGAAAGGTCGATTTTGAGGTATTGTGTCGTGACGTCTTAATCCTACAGACTGTACAGTGGGTCATTTACATTACGCATATAAGACTTTTTCGAGCTCGTGATTGAACATTCCTTTATTATTTCATGATAATTTTGTATGAAGTATAATATCCGATTTACTTCATCAAGAATTTTGTGGAAAGCCAAACTTATTATGAAGGGATTAACTTAGACCGTCTTTTATACATACTGTTGTTTTTTGTTTTTTTAATATCATAATCACTTACTGTCCTACAAAATTGTCAACAACAAAAAAAAAAAAAAAATAAAAAAATAAAAAATAAAAAAAAAAAATTTAAAAAAAAAAATTATAAATTCTGCACGTGAAGTTTTATCAAAAGAAATACTAGTTATAATTAATTATTTACGACAATTTATTTACTCTACCACTGTATTTATTTATTTATTTTTTAATTAATTATTATTATCAATTTTTTTGAACAAGCATATTTGAATGTATGTTTTATGACTTGTGGCTTTTTATACTTTGATAAATTTATACAATATTGGTTTTACCCGGTAATTGAGCCGGAATATTGGCGATTCATGTCGATTTAAGAAAAAAGTTTAAACAAACAAATGAAACCTTTAGAAAAAAAATACATTTAATGTGTAAATAATAATAATAATAATAATAATAATTATTATTATTATTATTATTATTATTATTATAATTGTAATTGAACTTTCATGTTATTTTTCGTGTTTGAATTCTTGGTTTCGTTTTTAAATTATCTTATTCTTTTGTCATACGCAAATTTTTAACGTTTTTTTTAAAATAAAATATTCAAAATTTTACCAGCGACAATAAAATGATTTTGGGTGAAACTTTTTGAATATCTTATTGAATAATAATTTGACAATTTTGCATGTGACACATTTTAGCTTTAATTGATAATATTTTCAATTTTTTTGACATTATCATAAAATGATATTAAAATTTGAAATTTTAAAATAATAGCCAAGAAAAGGTAACTTAAAGTATGATCTCTTTCTAGATTTTTTTTAAGTAATTGAAATCACGGTAGAATTAGAATTTATGCCAATATTTTTTATTTTTTATGATTGGTTGTTTGATTTAATGGGGTTTTACGTCACAGTCAAAAATATTTCACTGTATCAAAACGTCACCAGCTAGTAGGTGAAGTACCAGAAATTTTTACCTTTGCAGTGCGCTAAGGACAATGTGTATGAGAGGTTCTTTAACGTGCCACGCCTGCCGTGACATGGGGCATCGATTTTTAATTGTCTCATCCGAAGGACTCCTTTACTTGTCGTGTTACTTATCTCAACTTTTTATTTTGGTATCACAATACCAATTATGATATTATCTCGACTTGTCAAGATATTAAGTCGACATGTTGCGATTATTTTATGTCCACTAAAATTATGTCAATGTCAGAAATAAGCCACCATACTCTTAATTTCACCAAAATGCAATTGCGAACAACTGATGAATCCTTACTATCAACTTTATTTTTAAATCGTATTACCTGATTAATTTGCATGAGAGAGAGAGAGAGAGAGAGAGAGAGAGAGAGAGAGAGAGAGAGAGAGAGAGAGAGAGAGAGATGGGATTTTCATGATGGGA
Source organism: Tegillarca granosa (assembly GCA_029721355.1). Classification (NCBI taxonomy): domain Eukaryota; kingdom Metazoa; phylum Mollusca; class Bivalvia; order Arcoida; family Arcidae; genus Tegillarca; species Tegillarca granosa. The sequence goes on along the minus strand of CM056596.1, from coordinate 8,799,462 downwards.
ACTTCTGCAAACGAAGAATAACCTTGTCGATAATATGAAAGGAGAAATGAGTCCAAGATTATGATGCTTTTAATTATCGTTGATTAATATGAGAGATATTCTAACCGAGTTTTAATCTTCGTGACCGATCACTCTTGAAATTTTTCATACGAAAGATCAACCATCGCCTAGATATTTCAAATCCCAGTTTTTACTAAGGATATCTAAGATAAGAAAAACACTGAACTATGAGAACTTTTTAAAATCAAATGAACTAACTGTTCATAGGTATTTTCTCATAAATAAATAAATAAATAAATAAATAAATAAATAAATAAATAAATAAATAAATAGTGTTCCTTAAGTCAGAGAATTTTCTTGAACATAATTATAATTCTTGTATGTTTTACTTGATGCTCAATGACATAATCAAATTACTGATGTAACTTATGATAGATCAAAGATTAACAGAATTCGACAATTTCCGACAAACTTAATGCAGAAAAATTAATAATAACTTAATGATAACAACTGATTTGAAGTAAAAATGTCATTGTTATGACAGACAATAGTGAGATGCAGGCCTGTACTGATATACCGTCAATTTATGTCTGAAAATTAGGTACCACGAGTTGTTTCCCATAGACCGCTGAAAAAACCTTCCATTCGGAACTCCTTGTTCGTTTCTGCAATATGTACCACGAAATGTTTCAGCTGCAAGGTGTGACATATGGCGGGAGATGGATTCAATGTGACCAGGATATTTGATATTTTGCGGCTCATGATTTTGTTATCTACATGAGGATATTTAGAATACAATGAATAACACAAGCGTAAGTAAAGTAAGGGTTATTGGATGAACAGTCCACATCGGAGAAATTAATAGCCTTGCAGTGTATTCCATTTCTGATATCGAGTCTTATATAATATTGACATTACTATTTCTGGAGACATTTTGTGTATTTCATTTAGCATTTGTTTATTACCACTAAGATTTCATTTAAAATATTTGTTGAAGTTAAATAATAATGTAATTACTAGTATGATATAAAAATATTGATTGTTCAAACTAGCCGTACCTTCACATAATCATGATATCTTTTTTTCGTATGCAAATAAGACTAAACATTTCATTAAAACGATCACAATGAAAAGTTACAGTATTTGAAGTCTTGTTTATTAGTATATAACAAGATCAGTCAGCCTGTGTATTCCCGGACAGTTGATCATGTACTAGTTCATTCAGCTGTAACACAGGTTTAATGAAGCTAAATGAGAATGTGCTCATAATTATGATGTGCTGAAGTTTATCTCAACAGATAAGTAAATAGAAGTCTAGATTTGTAGAATATGAAGGCTTTTTATGCTCTATGGCATACAATCAGGGGGGCTTTTTAATTCACTCAAATTCTGTATATCCATCATTTCAGGAGAAAATGACCTGTACCGATATTATCACAAACAGTTTTTGAGCTGCATCAATTATATTTTTGATGATATTTAACCATAATTATGATAGGTGTTTGCATGGCCAAAGTAATAAGATTTTTGGGTAAATATCCTTTAAGTAGAGCCTAGTTAGACTTTGTCAGTTTGTAGGGCAGAAAAGAATCATACTTATTGGAAGGTCGTCTATCTTCTCCTCATACATGCAATAACTCGAGGCTACCAAGGATTTCTGGTTCTTTTGGCACTCCAATTTCCTCTACCATCTATAAACTAATCACCTCTATATTAAATGTGACAGAATTTTGACGGTGTGTAAAACCCCATTACTCCACTATTGCCATTAATTGTGCCAGGATCGCCTGTTTGTAAAGCAAGCACCTTACCTTTTTGCATTAAAGATATCCTATCTAGGTGAGACAGTAGTTGCGATTCTGAACCTTTATTTAGAGGTAACAAACCATGTAGCTATATCTTTACAATTTGGTGAACTACTATTGTTCATAAATAAAAAATTGTTTGACATTCCTTAAGACATTCTGTAATGAACGGAATATACCTGTGACCATCAACAAGTATGGGATAGCATGTAGATACAATTCTTCAGCTGATTCAGTTTAAATATTCTCATCATTTACTGTGATATGCAACCATATTTCCACTCAGTAATAATTCTATGATTTAGAATTAGGGATGCAACAGACTATTTTATGACGGTGCTTCAGTGTGATGAATGATCAGTTGTAAAATAAAGGAATACTTTTGAGATAGAAAACAAGAACTATCGATAGTGTCTATATAGTCACATTTGTATGTGCTTTCCTTAGTGCATCAGACAGTTTTAACATTTTCTATTAAGAGATAGATACAACTCAACCTGCTGATGGTAGCAGAACTCATAAGAATTCCAAACATTATACGTTTTAGATATAAAAAAATATTAGATTTTTTTTCATTTTTCAGTTATTGATATTGTTTTTTTATATAAATGATGATTAGACAAAAAGATAAATAAGTAAAGTAGATTTTAGTATTAGAGGTTTTTGAAATTTTGAATCCTCTGCCAAATCTTTGTTTAGTTTTTATGTGAGAAACTCTTAGTAACAATCATAGGAACCAATGCATTCAGCTGTGAAATTGTGAATTATATATGTTTTTTAACAAATGCAAACAACAATAGTTAAAAAACAAGAGGGCAATGCCCACATGGCTCTCAGGGGAGACATTGAAATATTTTCAGTAGTGTTGTTCCGATTAATCGATTTAGTCGATCGTCTGGTCGTTTGTGCTTCAAAATCGATTAATCGATTTCTATTTTTCATGATCGATCATAGTCCAACTAATTTCAATAATACTTTAATATTTGCCCAAAACTCCGACAGCGACCGAAGCCTTTCACGTAACAATGATGCTGATTGGCTTAGTGCTCAAGCAGCTCAACCCAACAACCAATGAGAATTCGCGTTTCACTTTCGAGAGCAATACTGCATGGCTACATACAATACAGTAATGGCGGCGAGCGTTGTTCTTCGGAAATCATGCAATTGAGAATGCATGCTACAATTCTGTTAATTTTTTAATAATGTTGATTTGTTGAATGTTGATAAACTTCATACTTTAATTACAGTGTTTGTCAGTTTTTTCTTCAACTGTTCACTTCAGGAGCACCTGATCTCACTTCCAGATGTCTGGGAGTTTACGCTTTTTGTACCAGAGGTTGTCCATTGTTTATTGTACTTTGGGTTTGGTTTACTGCTTGGTACTTTTGTACTTTATTAATTATTATACATAATTCTAACAATACTTGTGAAAATGGGTACTATAAATGATGGATGACGAAAAAAAAAAAAAAAAATATGTGACAAAATCATACAATAATGTATGATCGATCTTAGTCGATCATCGGTCACTTAGTGGAGAGTGATGATCGATCATGATTTTAGAAGTGATTCCCAACACTACTTGTTTGCTACGCCACAACAATAGTGTCATCAATATCGAGGTCACCTTGTTGTATCTGGGTCAAAGCTTTTTCAATCGTACTGTAGACAATATAGCGGGAACAAATATTCTGAAAATTTCTCAATGTTTACCGATGTGAGGTGCTTTACACATCATGATGCACAAATTAAGGTGCTATTATGAATGCATACGAATGCACATTTTGCAATCTTGTATCGTTCTGGAGATTTCGAACTCACAAAATATCGCTTAAAATTTTGCTACTCACAGCATAAGGCTCTCAGGACCTATAGATCCCGTAGAATCAATCATAGTTTTTCAAATTACTTGATTGCACTTTTCTTATTTAAACTTTTAAAAACCAATATTAATGCAATAGTTTCTTGTTATACAGTGTATTTAGATTCAGTAATTTCAAGATTGTCATTTTAGTCATAATTGTTGTCAAGGTCAAAGTTCATGTCCAAAGCAGCCTAGTAAGTATGCAAAAAGTCCTTAGCAACCATACATATTTTTGATCAGTGATATTATAACTATCATTTGAGGTCTTTTTAAGAATAAGTTCAAAGGTCATGTAACAAACAACACAGTAAATTATTCAATAACCCTTAAGAATCATATGTAATTTAAATAATTTTAATTGCTGCCATAATAACTGTAATTTGAGTTTATAATAAAATTAAAGGTCAAAAGTCGTGTCTATATATAAGCTACTAAACAAGAAAAATGAGAATGTTATGTGCTAACAAACCATTACATTTTATGATTTATTGATTTTGGTGAAGGCAGCAAGTGTTTATTCAGAACATTTTTCTGTACAGGAAATCAAATTTTCTTTTACAATAGATTACTTTAATAAATGTTAAACACACTATAAAATAGTTTATTGAACGTGCATTATTCCGTTTGCTTGTAAAGTTGTTGCCTTCTTACTGACAATGAACACCATTTAAAAACAGTTCAATTGTTAAATTTTCGTTTAATATTTTTTAAAAAAAATTATTCATTTATTGTAAGAAAAAAAATTCCCATCTATAACACATGCACATCGGGGAAGTCCAGTAGACGCAACAGCTGAATTTAAGACCGAGAACAACACATCATTAATCCGCAATATTTTTAATGTGGGGGTAACAACGGGTTTTGGTTTGAAAAATTATACTGTTATCAGGTATTTTGATGGTATTTTCTCGATTTTTCATTAACATAATGAATTTTTTAGAATATTGGATATAAGTAATATATAAAAAAAATGGAATATCAACGATAAATGTGTTGTTATTTGTGGACTATATTTCAGTCGAAAATCAGGTGCACCTGTGTGGCCCAATTTCAATTTGCAAAGAATTTTGGAGTAAAAGATTGCTGGCTAAATGTCAGATGTGAAATTTGTGAATCTGAAACGGGAAGGGGGGAACTGTAGCTGAGGGATAATTTTCAATGGCCAAGCATGTGGGTTTCGAATCTGTGATATGTGAGTAGACAGGGATTTACCGAGAGATTTCTTCTGGAATGTCGACATTGTTAGGTTGAGATTCACTCTAACATAATGTGCGGAGCTTCATACTCGGTATCATTCAAATGTAGACAGCAAAGCAGTGAGAAGTATACTTATTCTTTACGCCTGGTGTGGTGCAAATATCTCTCAAAGTTTAGAAAATTATCGTTTTAAGGTTAGCAAGTAGTTGTGTAGTACTTAATCATGTATTGTACTTTTGAGGAGTTCCTATTGCATCCCTTGTAAATTGATTAAAAGCATGTAGATGATTTTTCAGTTTTTCCGATCAACAAACACAGCATTTGAAACGGACAGTTTTCACTGGATGTGGCATACATACGTGAATCTAATTCCAATTGAAATTTACATCACTTAAAATTTACATCCCGCGAGACACAAAATTGATTGACAAGTTGTACCATTACACATTGTCTCAAAATAATAGGGTATATAGCAGCTTTGTCAAGGTAGGAAGAATTGTTTAAGGATCCGATTGTTCAAAATTTTTTTTGGTTTGATGGTTTTGACTGATCTGTTGTTGTCTGTTCTTTCAACAGGCCATCAAAAACACCACTCTGTCTCTCACAATGTCGATATTTCGGTGAATATCAGCCAGGTGCCTATATATGTTATCAAAATATTATTTATTAATTTTCTTTGATTTTACTTTGTAATGTCTCGTAAATGTGTTTTTCAGTCTCGTCTAGAATGTAAACAAATGTGACATGACAGTCATGTTTGTTTACCTACGATTATTTAGTTCCGGATTGTGTATTGCATTTTATATGTATTCATACATGGAGTGACAAAATTTTTTGGCATTCATTGTCAGTAATAATTACAACTCTCTCAAGCTTGCAGCTATGAGAATTTCACAAGGCAAATGAAAATATATAGAATTTAAAAAAACACACAACACCTGACTACTGTCACTTGGATTTTGTGATGATTGGAATCAACTTTTATAAGTGCAAAAGTTTTGTCAGTATTTAGTTGTTGTTTTTTATATTGATTTCATTGGCAAATGCATAGTTAAGGATTAATTATTCTTGCACCCCAGATAGAAATTGCCATATAAAGAGCGGTGCAAGATATTTCAATCTTGCACCCCCCTGTACAAAATAGCTTACACGCTCTTTTTCCCATGAAGATTTATCAATAAATCAGAGGTGTATTGATACTTTGAGAACCGCCTTAAACCCAAGAATCTGGCATACCTTCTCACAAACATTGAAATAGAACAGGTAATACTGCAGTTTAAATTTGAAATGTAATTTTAAAAACTTTTTTTCTAAATCAATAGGTTTATTTCATGATATATTAATTTTTATATGACGTAATTTTATATGACATAATGTTAATATGAATTATGACGTCATGCTTGTTCCAGTCTTTTGTATTCACATGCCACTTCCATCGTATGTTGAATTTTTATTTTTAATAGAACTTGCAAGCCTCGTTCTGGACCAGATATATCAGAACTCTGGTTGAGATTTTCCTATCTGGCACCACAAGTAGTGATAGATTCTTTTAATCTAGGTTTTAGGGTAAACTACTCTTTTGTTTTGTAGTTGGGGGAAATTGATGGGCGATCAGTGGGTTGATAGTAATGACAGATGTAATAATAATTGAAGCAAAAGGGTGTGGGACTACAAAATTCTAATGATAACATTTATTACCTTATCCATCTTCAACTAACTTTGATCTACTTTAAATTGTAAACAAAGAACATTTGCAACATCTTTAACATTTGCAGCAATGTCAAACCTGAAGAAGATGTCCACATTGAGTATCTGCTCTCTCACCTAAATATCAAAGATGTCTCAGGACATTATCTAGACAAGCAGGCTAAGATGATTCATTCACATAAAGTGCAATGCATAATGGATATCTGGGATTCGTACAATGAATGTCACTGGTCATTGGGCCAGTTGTAGACCAAAACTGACCTGGGATTACCTAGTGAAACAGGACCGTAAGCCCCTAAGAATGGGTTAAAGATGTTCATGTAGCATTCAAATTGGGCTAGATTAATTCCTGTAAATACACATTAAATATTTTACAATTTTTGACTGACTTTTTGTTACAGTAAATGAAACTACTACAGAATATAAACATTCAGTACATTTATAAAATGTACTATTACTAAAATCTGATTGAAGATGTTTGCAGAGAGTTTTCAACTCACACTTAAATTTATCATTCCATATATCCATAATCAAGATTTGAGTGCATGTTGTTATTATCCTTTACAGACCAGGTGAGCGTAAATGCCCATAGACCTCTCATTGTCATTATTTTAATAATCTACAGGAAGTTATTTTCAAATTCTTATGCTTTGCATACAACTGTCCTTCAATTCTGTCTAAATGTTGAAGATTTGCGATTATTAGTTACATAATATTCAGCTAAAACTTGAAAAATTACTGATGTAATTTGAGAAATATGAATTCTGTCTTGTTATTAAGTGGTGTTTATTTTTTTAGCAATAACTGAGTTGATGAAACTAATTTGGAAAAACCTAACAAAAGATGAATAGTTAAGTGGGCGCATCTGGCCTGTAACTTGTATCAAAATCTGTTATTACGATGATGTGTTTTCCAAAGCAATACTCAAAGGGAAGTTTCACATTGAAGGAAAGATTCAACTAAATATAATTACCCTGAGTTTTTTAAAAGGAGTAACTGATAATAGAAATTTTAATTAAAGTTTAAAATGGAAAAAAGTTTTCATTGTAGTTGAAGTGTAAAAAAAAATGAAAAAATCAGAATATGTTTGCAGTTCTTTAACCATGTATGTACAATGTATTTACAAGATGACCATATTAAGACGAGTTATGTTGTTTTCTTATATTTACTCATATAAGTACATATAATCAATTAAGATTATTGACTGAATCTGTCCATTTTAATTTGCTTCCTTGCTGGGGAAATACAAATAAAAAGAGAATAGATTTAAAAAGAATTAATAATTATATATAATCTTAATTATAAAAGTGTAGATAAGATGGATGGTTAATTAGACAGGTGTGTTTGGAAGGTTATTACATTGTAATTACATTTTATTTAACGATATATTCTGACTTCATTATATAATGACAGTGATAAATTTGTTACATCCATGATGTATTGTTTTATCTAGTTTTGCAATTAAAAATGGGAATGTTACTTTTTAATCACTGAAAATTGAAAAATTTGTGCAATTTATCAACTACAGTATTCCATTGATGTTAGAGGTCTTATAAGTAAAATGATTAAATGGAAATAAAGCCGACGTGATGAACTGATGAATGCTGAAATGTCGAATAACTTCAAGTGGGGTATAGGGGTTTATAAAGTTGTTCACCAAGTCCAACTGTCTGTCTTTCCATATAGCCATTACAATTGTTTTGCTTCAAAACTCCTATATCACTGTTAGTCTGATTTTGGTCAAAGTTGACACAAATATAATCTAGCATTAGGCTATGTGTCTCACAATAAAATGTATTGAGATTAAAGGTCAAGGTCACAGGGTTAGGTCCTTACTTTGGATTAACCTCTTAGGTAGTATTTGTTTCTCAAACAACTTTTCTAGTTTTCCTAAAACAATCCAGTAAACATAAAGTTTAGAATATTCCCTTACTTTAGCCAAATTGTTACAGGACATCGCTGTATCCATCTGCAAATACTAAAGAATATCACATTTAAACTATGGAGACTTGTGGTGGAATGTGGATCCTTTTGCACATAAACATAATTAATATATGTCACTAAAAATCTTTTGGTATAAACTTTTCCAATTTAGAAATGTATAATTCATTTAGGCATCATTTCCTTTCTACAGAAATATTTTATGGTAAAATTAATTCATTATATATTTTAGAACTTACTATCATATAGAATCCTGAAGAATATACCAGACAAAGCTATAAATGCAGTAGTAGTGAATCATGGTAATGTGGATTTTGTAAATGAATCATATCTAAACTCTAACTGGACAGATGTTGTGATTGGTTGTTTTACCTGGACAACTAACAACCATTTCCTGTTTCAGTTAGCCAACTGTGTGGTGTTGATAGGTCTCCTAGCACCAGCAGGAAAACATGGAGTATTGTTTATGCATAGCAGTTTTGTAATAGGTAAGAGAGATGTTCACATTAGTGTTAAATGACTCTTTTTATGTAAATCATAAGTATTTTACAATTGTCCATTGATACAATAAAGTTTATTTTTTGATTGCAATAAGAACTTTTCAGATTTCACAGTGACCATATCATTCTCAGCTGAAAGGTGTGAGACATTATGGCTTAGCAATCATAATGTGACTTGATTTTAATGTCACTGTTAAAAATGAAATCCATTTTGGTTATTTTTAAACCTCTTCTTTTCCAGAATTATTTGTGATAAGAAATTAAAACTTGACCTGGTAAACATTGATCATGGGATTATTTTACAAACAGTAAACTTTCACAAAATATGGAAGATAAATGCCATTGACCTTTGGTCCATTTGCTTATTGACAGCCTTTTTAGGCATTAATCTGTGGTTCTTGAAGCCTTTAAAACTGATTAATGTAGAAATTAAATATGATTTTTATTTTGATTGATATTTTTAGCTCACCTGAGCTGAAAGCTCAGATGAGCTATTGAGATGGTTCACCATGCGTTAACTTTTTACATTTTAATCTTCTCCTCCAAAACCACTGGGCCAAATTTAATGAAACTTGGTAACCATCATGCCTGGGTGAAGCCCTTTCAGATTGCACTAATGAAGGAGTTATGTCCCCTTGGGGCCCCATAAGGGGGGAAAGAGTAAACTGAAAATCTTCTCCTCTGAGTCTACAAGAGATATACCTTAGTAATTTCATTTATAACATCCTTAGGTCATCTTTTTTCAGATTTGAACAAATTGTAGACATGGGGCTCAAATGCGGGAAATTGTAAGGCACCGAGTGGGGAAATTGCAAAAATTATATATTTGGCATGTATATTAGAATGTTGTTGATATTGACATGAAGATCATTTGATATATGGATCAAGGTCATATGTTGAAAGGTCAAGGTCACAGCTGCAAAAGAAGACTTAAATTGCTAATTATCTTGAAAACTATTTACTTTTTGTATAGGCATGTATATTAGAATATTGTAGGTATTACGACAACGATCATTATGATACATGGTTCAACGTCATATGTTGAAAGGTCAAGGTCACAGCTGCAAAAAAAGACTGAAATTGCTAATTATCTTGAAAACTATTAACTTTTTGTATAGGCATGTTTATTAGAATATTGTAGGTATTGCGGCAACGATCATTTTGATACATGGTTCAGGGCCATATGTTGAAAGGTCAAGGTCACAGCTGCAAAAAAAGACTGAAATTGCTAATTATCTTGAAAACTATTAACTTTTTGTATAGGCATGTTTATTAGAATATTGTAGGTATTGCGGCAATGGTCATTTTGATACATGGTTCAGGGCCATATGTTGAAAGGTCAACTTCACAGCTACAAAATAAAACTTAAATTGCTAATTATCTTGAAAACTATTAACATTTTGTAAGGCATGTATATTAGAATATTGTAGGTATTGACATGCCAATCATTTTGATATATGGTTCAAGGTTATATGTTTAAATGTCAAGGTCACAGCTGCAAAAGAAGACTTAAATTACTAATTATCTTAAAAACTATTAACATTTTGTATAGGCATGTATATTAGAATATTGTATTGCGACAACTGATCATTATGATATATGGTTCAATGTCATATGTTGAAGGGTCAAGGTCACAGCTGCAGAAAAAGACTTAAATTGCTAATTATCCTGAAAACTATTAACATTTTGTATAGGCATGTATATTAGAATATTGTAGATATTGCGACAATGATCATTTTGATATATGGTTCAAGGTCATATATTGAAAGGTCAATGACACAGCTGCAAAAAAAGATTGAAATAGCTAATTATCTTGAAAACTATTAACATTTTGTAAAGGCATGTATATTAGAATATTGTAGGTATTACGACAACGATTATTATGATACATGGTTCTATGTCATATGTTGAAAGGTCAAGGTCACAGCTGCAAAAAAAGACTGAAATTGCTAATTATCTTGAAAACTATTAACTTTTGTATAGGCATGTTTATTAGAATATTGTAGGTATTGCGGCAACGGTCATTTTGATACATGGTTCAGGGCCATATGTTGAAAGGTCAACGTAACAGCTACAAAAAAAGACTTAAATTGCTAATTATCTTCAAAACTATTAACTTTTTGTAAGGCATGTATATTAGAATATTGTAGGTATTGACATGCCAATCATTTTGATATATGGTTCAAGGTTATATGTTTAAATGTCAAGGTCACAGCTGCAAAAGAAGACTTAAATTACTAATTATCTTATATTATTATAAAAACTATTTACATTTTGTATAGGCATGTATATTAGAATATTGTAGGTATTGCGACAACGATCATTATGATATATGGTACAAGATCATATACTGAAAGGTCAAGGTCACGGCTGCGAATGAAGACTTAAATTACTTATTATCTTGAAAACTAATAACTTTTTGTATAGGCATGTATATAAGAATATTGTCAGTTTTAGGACAATGATCATTTTAATATATGGTTCAAGGTTATATGTTCAAAGGTCAAGGTCATATCAACATAGGGATACAGTAGATTCCACTTAATTGCATACCGGTTAATTGCATATTCCGGTTAATTGCATAATTTTTCTCTGCACCAAACCATTTCCTATTTAAACAATGTAAAAAATTCCGTTTATTTGCATAAACAAAACTCTAAATTCCGCTTAATTGCATAAAAAATTCTGAAAATTATGCAATCTTGGTCTGAAGTTTCATGATTACAAAATATATTTGCCGACAATGCAAAGGTAACCTCGACAGATGTTTACATAAACATGTGTACAGCTAACACCAGGTGAGTTATGAAGCCAGTTTATTAGTGTTCACTTTGTAGAGTAGTCATCCAATTGGTCTGTCAATACGCGTTTGTCAGGAAACGTAATTAATTATGTTAAACCAATTAAAAAGGGCTATGACAGGTGAAAAATTTGTACCCGGGTCACACAAGTTTTATAACGATTTTTTTTAACTGAAATTTATTTCCATGACATTTTCTAAACCCAGACACGGTTTTACTGGAACTTCGGTGCTGGGTTTTTCAAACAAAGATTAAATAAAGCCAAAAACATTTTTTAAATTAATGTTTTTGTTAACATGGTTAAGGAATGTGTATCATTGTATGTACGTTGACTGTTATCCCATAGCAAGTTTGATAACGCGTATTTACAGTTCTTTTTGGGTAAACTCAATCAATCATACCTCAATCAAATGCTTTATTCTTTATTTATTATTTCCTCATTAAGATAAACTGGTTGAAATCATCGTTTACGGCTGAAAAACCCTTTATGTAGCAAGTTTTGTCGGTATACAGATTCAACATCAAAGACATTTTTTCACATAAGGAAGTGACGTTTTATTCATTAATTTCATTGGATCAGACCTAGTTACACATAACAACGGGAATTTCCAATTTATGACTGATCGAATAATTGGTCAATAAACAATTAAAATATAACTTTGTATAAAATTAATAACAAGATAAGACATCTTTCAATTTATTTACACAAAATCTGTTTGAAATTTAATTTTACCGGACATCGTGCACGTTGTCAAGCAACTGGATTTTTTCTATGTCACATTTAAAAATAGATTATCGTACCTTGAAAGGGAGATAACTCGAATAGTATAACTCAGTGCCATGTGCGAACACGTGGATTTTTAAAAAGAAGTAAATAAACAAGAAATACGAATATCGCGAGTGTTAAGCAACAATGAATTAAATATCAACAGATGTTCTAGTTACATACATTTTCTAGGATTAAACACAGATCGATGGTCTGAAAGAAAAGTCCACCCATACCACATTTTGGAATCCCATGTAAATACGAGGTTTAAAACGATCAGCTAGAAGTTTAAATCTTTATTTAGTAAAGAAAATATATTACAAGTCTTGAGATTTTAATTACATGTAATTAAATATTTTTTCAATTATCTTTAATTATTTATTTTTTTATGTCAAAGGAATTACAAATTTTCTGCTGTTTCTACAGTACACCGACTTTGATGTTTACTAAAAAAAACGGCCTCACCGGGAGTATCCGTCAATCGATCAGCTAGAATTTTTAAAACATTATATACAGATTAAAAAAAAAAAATTTTTAATTTTTTTATTCTGAATTATTTATTTCATTTTTTAATTTCAAAGTAATAACTTATTTTCTGTTGTTTCTACAGTGTTCTATGATGCCTACACAAGTACTAAAATGGCCCCAACCCATGTATCCATCAATCAATTGTGCCTAAGGGGCATTTTCGGTTATTTGCATATTCCACTTAATTGCATAAAATTTTCTGACACACAGACTATGCAATTAAGCGGAATCTACTGTACTAAGATTATTAATTATCTTGAAAGCTATTAATTTCATGCATATGCATGTATATTAGAATATTATAGGTATTGACATGACAATCATATATGGTTTGAGGTCATATATGTTCAAAGGTCAAGGACATGGCTGCATTAGGATACTGAAATTGATTAATGATTTGGAAATTATTTATTGCACTACAGTTACTTCATGCATATTATATAAGCTACTTATGAATGAAATGTGAGTGGATATATTTCTGATTAAGTTTTGTGGGAGTTCTTAACTTTAGAAAACTTTTAAAGTTTCTGTACGTAATATAATGTCTATTGCACTTTGCAAACAATATTGGACATATCTTCAGGTGAGCGTTAAGGCCCATGGGCTCGTGTTATCTATTTCTAAGTAACCAAAACGGGAAATCTATAACCAGTAATTTATAATGCCTTCATATAAATATAAATGATTTTATTAGAGAAGTTGAACATTTCTATTGATTTCATTTGATTTAATTTCCAATAATCCATCTATCTTTGCAAATGTGAGCTTAATTAATGACGTATCTTAAGTGCCATGGGGTCCAAGAACAGATCTCACCACCTCTCACCACCTAGATTTGTATCCTGCTTGGTCCAGTCCAAGTGTGAGAAAGTTTGCCGGTTTGCTTGCCTTAAAGTATGTTGTTTACTGCAGGCACTCCAGTTTCCTCCACCATCCTGGAATTGACCACTTTTATATAAGATTTGTGACATGAGTGTAAAACACCATTATTCCAGTCCACTTCTCTACCTCGTTCTACCATTTCAGCATTAATTGTCCATCTCAGTTATGTATTAAATAAGGACATAACAGCATCCCTGGCCCTTATAATACCACTCTTGATGCTTATAATATAATAGTTATATTCTGTTTCTCTTTAGGTTTCCTATTACTGTCTATATGGGCATGGGTCATCTTGTGTGCACCTGACTTCTTCTCTTGGAATTTTGCTTTTATGGTTATTAATGCAATACAGATGTTGTTTTTAATGTACAACATCCGACCTATCAAATTTTGTGATGAGTTAGAAGATGTGTATGTTTCCATATTTCAGCCACTCAGATTACCAAGGTAACAATTTTAAAAAGGCTTAATTTTGTAAAATATCTACATGATTTGAGCAAAACAAGTAAAAACTTTGAATTTGTAAAAGCCTATGTGAGTGTTGAAACTGGAAGCAAATGTATACAGTTGACATACAATTTTGCTGCATTTTACATGCATGTTTGAACACATTTTTGCTCAACTATATTAATGGAAAGTAATGCTTTTAGTTTAATATCAAAAGTTTACATACACATTTTGCATTTTTCCAAATTAGGGACTTTTAGCCAACTTAATAGTATTTTAAGATGAACACTTTTTAAGGTATATGAATATTTTGGAATTCACTTTAATTTTTACCAAAGGAATTATGATAAGAGATGATGCAGATACTATACAGACATCTACATACCATTAATTGCAAGATTAATTGCTTTTATAATATTTTATAAAATATATTCAGGAGGTTATTTAGAAAAATGGTGTCTCCTGATTGTTGTACAATGGCCACACTCCATGAAGGTGAAGCCTATGCCACACAGGGTATAAGTAAAACAGACAAGCTCGGACTACTTATAAGTGGAAGGTGTATATATATATATAAATGGTTTCACATTGTTTGAATTCATATCAAGTTTTGACATGTTTGCCCAATGCGATTTTTATGTAGGTCTGTATGTGGTTCATATTTTAATTATTATTTGGTGTTTGTTCATTGCATTTTTAGCTCAACTGGCTATAGCCAGCTGAGCTTATGGCATGGTTTTGCGTGCGTCCGTGCGTCCGTGCGTGCGTGCGTAAACTTTAATCTTCTCCTCTGAAACCACTGGGCCAATTGGAACCAAATTTGGTGTGGAAGGTCCCTAGGTGGGATAGACCAAAGTTTGTACCAGGCGACCCCGCCCGACATCCAAGATGGCCGCTGTTACTATAAATAGCAAAAAAACATAAATAGCCATTGCTGAGTCATTTTTTAACCGTTTTTGTTCAAATTTGAAATGTAGAGAGTAGATAGCGGGGCATTCAACATATGTAACGGGTTTTTATGAGAAATTTTTCGTTGACCCGATTTTTACGAATTATGCAAATGAGGTGTAATATTTAATCAATTCTTTGAAAATCTTCTCCTCTGAAACCACTGGGCCAATTGGAACCAAATTTGGTGTGGAAGGTCCCTAGGTGGGGTAGACCAAAGTTTGTACCAGGCAACCCCGCCCAACATCCAAGATGGCCGCTGTTACTATAAATAGCAAAAACACATAAATAGCCATTGCTGAGTCATTTTTTAACCGTTTTTGTTCAAATTTGAAATGTAGAGAGTAGATAGCGGGGCATTCAACATATGTAACGGGTTTTTATGAGAAATTTTTCGTTGACCCGATTTTTACGAATTATGCAAATGAGGTGTAATATTTAATCAATTCTTTGAAAATCTTCTCCTCTGAAACCACTGGGCCAATTGGAACCAAATTTGGTGTGGAAGGTTCCTAGGTGGGGTGGACCAAAGTTTGTACCAGGCGACCCCGCCCGACATCCAAGATGGCCGCTGTTACTATAAATAGCAAAAACACATAAATAGCCATTACTGAGTCATTTTTTAACCGTTTTTGTTCAAATTTGAAATGTAGAGAGTAGATAGTGGGGCATTCAACATATGTAATGGGTTTTTATGAGAAATTTTTCGTTGACCCGATTTTTACGAATTATGCAAATGAGGTGTAATATTTAATCAATTCTTTGAAAATCTTCTCCTCTGAAACCACTGGGCCAATTGGAACCAAATTTGGTGTGGAAGGTCCCTAGGTGGGGTAGACCAAAGTTTGTACCAGGCAACCCCGCCCAACATCCAAGATGGCCGCTGTTACTATAAATAGCAAAAACACATAAATAGCCATTGCTGAGTCATTTTTTAACCGTTTTTGTTCAAATTTGAAATGTAGAGAGTAGATAGCGGGGCATTCAACATATGTAACGGGTTTTTATGAGAAATTTTTCGTTGACCCGATTTTTACGAATTATGCAAATGAGGTGTAATATTTAATCAATTCTTTGAAAATCTTCTCCTCTGAAACCACTGGGCCAATTGGAACCAAATTTGGTGTGGAAGGTTCCTAGGTGGGGTGGACCAAAGTTTGTACCAGGCGACCCCGCCCGACATCCAAGATGGCCGCTGTTACTATAAATAGCAAAAACACATCAATAGCCATTACTGAGTCATTTTTTAACCGTTTTTGTTCAAATTTGAAATGTAGAGAGTAGATAGTGGGGCATTCAACATATGTAATGGGTTTTTATGAGAAATTTTTCGTTGACCCGATTTTTACGAATTATGCAAATGAGGTGTAATATTTAATCAATTCTTTGAAAATCTTCTCCTCTGAAACCACTGGGCCAATTGGAACCAAATTTGGTGTGGAAGGTCCCTAGGTGGGGTGGACCAAAGTTTGTACCAGGCGACCCCGCCCGACATCCAAGATGGCCGCTGTTACTATAAATAGCAAAAACACATAAATAGCCATTACTGAGTCATTTTTTAACCGTTTTTGTTCAAATTTGAAATGTAGAGAGTAGATAGCGGGGCATTCAACATATGTAACGGGTTTTTATGAGAAATTTTTCGTTGACCCGATTTTTACGAATTATGCAAATGAGGTGTAATATTTAATCAATTCTTTGAAAATCTTCTCCTCTGAAACCACTGGGCCAATTGAAACCAAATTTGGTGTGGAAGGTCCCTAGGTGGGGTAGACCAAAGTTTGTACCAGGCGACCCCGCCCGACATCCAAGATGGCCGCTGTTACTATAAATAGCAAAAACACATAAATAGCCATTGCTGAGTCATTTTTTAACCGTTTTTGTTCAAATTTGAAATGTAGAGAGTAGATAGCGGGGCATTCAACATATGTAACGGGTTTTTATGAGAAATTTTTCGTTGACCCGATTTTTACGAATTATGCAAATGAGGTGTAATATTTAATCAATTCTTTGAAAATCTTCTCCTCTGAAACCACTGGGCCAATTGGAACCAAATTTGGTGTGGAAGGTCCCTAGGTGGGGAAGACCAAAGTTTGTACCAGGCGACCCCGCCCGACATCCAAGATGGCCGCTGTTACTATAAATAGCAAAAAAACATAAATAGCCATTGCTGAGTCATTTTTTAACCGTTTTTGTTCAAATTTGAAATGTAGAGAGTAGATAGCGGGGCATTCAACATATGTAACGGGTTTTTATGAGAAATTTTTCGTTGACCCGATTTTTACGAATTATGCAAATGAGGTGTAATATTTAATCAATTCTTTGAAAATCTTCTCCTCTGAAACCACTGGGCCAATTGGAACCAAATTTGGTGTGGAAGGTCCCTAGGTGGGGTATACCAAAGTTTGTACCAGGCAACCCCGCCCAACATCCAAGATGGCCGCTGTTACTATAAATAGCTAAAACACATAAATAGCCATTGCTGAGTCATTTTTTAACCGTTTTTGTTCAAATTTGAAATGTAGAGAGTAGATAGCGGGGCATTCAACATATGTAACGGGTTTTTATGAGAAATTTTTCGTTGACCCGATTTTTACGAATTATGCAAATGAGGTGTAATATTTAATCAATTCTTTGAAAATCTTCTCCTCTGAAACCACTGGGCCAATTGGAACCAAATTTGGTGTGGAAGGTCCCTAGGTGGGGTGGACCAAAGTTTGTACCAGGCGACCCCGCCCGACATCCAAGATGGCCGCTGTTACTATAAATAGCAAAAACACATAAATAGCCATTACTGAGTCATTTTTTAACTGTTTTTGTTCAAATTTGAAATGTAGAGAGTAGATAGTGGGGCATTCAACATATGTAATGGGTTTTTATGAGAAATTTTTCGTTGACCCGATTTTTACGAATTATGCAAATGAGGTGTAATATTTAATCAATTCTTTGAAAATCTTCTCCTCTGAAACCACTGGGCCAATTGGAACCAAATTTGGTGTGGAAGGTCCCTAGGTGGGGTAGACCAAAGTTTGTACCAGGCGACCCCGCCCGACATCCAAGATGGCCGCTGTTACTATAAATAGCAAAAACACATAAATAGCCATTGCTGAGTCATTTTTTAACCGTTTTTGTTCAAATTTGAAATGTAGAGAGTAGATAGCGGGGCATTCAACATATGTAACGGGTTTTTATGAGAAATTTTTCGTTGACCCAATTTTTACGAATTATGCAAATGAGGTGTAATATTTAATCAATTCTTTGAAAATCTTCTCCTCTGAAACCACTGGGCCAATTGGAACCAAATTTAATGTGGAAGGTCTCTAGGTGGGGTGGACCAAAGTTTGTACCAGGCGACCCCGCCAGACATCCAAGATGGCCGCTGTTATTATAAATAGCAAAAACACATAAACAGCCATTGCTGAGTCATTTTTTAACCGTTTTTGTTCAAATTTGAAATGTAGAGAGTAGATAGTGGGGCATTCAACATATTTAAAGGGTTTTTATGAGAACATTTTTGTTGACCCAATTTTCAAGAATTATGCTTAAGGTGTAATATTTAGTGAAATCTTTGAAAATCTTCTCCTCTGAAACAACTGGGCCAAGTGGAATGAAATTTTGTGTGGAAGGTCCAAATGTCAGCCTGACTTAAGGTGGTACCAGGCAACCCGGCCTGACATCCAAGATGGCTGTCATAACTAAAAATAGAAAGAAAAAAAAAAGACCATTGTTGATCTTTTATTCCACCAATTGAGCTCAAATTTTAAAAATATAAAGTATACTGTGTGGGATTCAAAATACATAATGTTTTTTTTCTGAGAAAATTTTTATTGACCCAATTTTCAAGAAATATGCAAATTAGGTGTAATATTTAGTAAAATCTTTTCCTCTAAAATCACTGGGCGAATTGGAACCAAACTTCCTGTGGAAGGTTCCTACATCGGCCTAAAAAAAGTTTGAACCAGTCTAAGATGCCTGTTGTTACTAGATATATATATATAAAATAGCCATTGTGGATCCATTCTAAGCTCAACTGGCTAAACCCAGCTGAGTTTATGGCATAGTGAAGCATGCCTGCATGTGTGTGTTGCAAAGTAGGCTTCATTGAAGCAAAAATGGTCATAAGCTCAATTTATTTCCCATCTTAAGCTGATGAACCAATTATGGTAACCACATCACATTGTCTTACAGGGGCCACAGTGGCTGTGTGGTCTTAAACATTCGATGGTACGAATCACAGCACCTTTCACCCCTGACATTGTGCATTAATGCCAAGTGGGCTAGCACTTCATCTTTGAAAGTTTGTCAGTTAACTTGCTGCTTGGTCGTGGTTTTCTCCTATAATCCAGTGTCCTCCACCATTTCCAAAATTGACAGTCTCCATATAAGTGAAATATTCTTGAGTTGAACGTTAAACAGCATTTCAATCAAAAACAAACATTGTCTTACATATGCAGCCAGTTGAGCATCACAGGCCCTATTGGGCCTCTTGTTTATGTAGGTCTTTATTTGGGTCACATTTTAATTATTATTTGGTGTTTGTTCATTGCAATGTTTATGTAGGTCTGTATTTGGGTCATATTCAAATATTATTTGGAGAGTTGACAGTGCACTGGGTACAAACATTGACAGTTTATAATTTTTTGTATGTATTTGTGAATTTTTGGTTCAGTTGTCCGAAGTGCTAGCTTTCTTTATCAGATCGAGACTTTTAGCTTCTTGATTTAGGAATTAAAAATCTTAAAAGTCTGTGGTGAAGTATGACTTCCAAAAGTGTTTTGATCAGTGGTTTTCTTTGGATTCACATATTTGATTGTCTACATAAAATTCAGTCATAACTGATATAAATTCTGTTATTTTGAATATGTTGCCCTATTCAAGGTATATCATTCCTTAACCAGCTAATATAATTTACTTAGAACTTTTACCAGATCTATGATTTGCTTCAATTGTTTAAGAGCTAGTGTACCTGATCTGGGTAATATTGATAGTCAAATCAACATATTGTAAATTAGTCAAAAAAAAAATGTAATGTACTGGATGTTTGAGGTATATATAATATTACAGATTTATATAATAATGTAAATAATATCATTTTCTCTATTTTTATTTCAGGATGAATGTATTCAATCATAACAACTTATTGCATCAGATAGCTGAAAAAGAATTTATTGACTCGCCTGAATTTGAGTCAAGTGTGACTGGTGATGAAAAGTACCAGGTAAGTTCAGATATATCAGAGGAGGAATTTATTGACTCACCAGAGTTTGAGTCGAGTATGATGGTGATAAAAGGCATCTAGCAGGTATGTACAGACATAGCAGGAGAAATGTATTGATGTGTCAGAATTTGAGATGAGTGTGACTAGTATAAAATGTACCAGGTATATACAGATATTCATTGACTCCCCAGAATTTGAATCAAGTGTGACAGTGATAAATGTACCAGGTAAGTACAGATGTCCAAAAGAATTTTTTTGATGCACCAGAATTTAAGTTGAGTGTAACTGGTGACAGAAAGTACCAGGTATGCCAAGACATCTAAGGAGGTATTTATTAACTGACAAGAATTCAAGTCTAGTGAGACTTAAGATGAAAAGTTAAAGGTATAACACATCAGATGATAATGAAATTTATCTGAAAGATTGAGATAGAAAGAAAAACAATTATATGAAAATTTGATGACTTGAAACATTGACACTTAAAAAACATTCATCCCAGTTTTTCAGATGTTGTTAGAATGTATCTATCGATCTTTACTCTATACATAAGTGTAATATTTATATTATCTAAAGATATTTTCTAATTTTAAAGTATAAAGTTCCAGGTAAAACTTGTGATAAATTATGGATAAGTTTTAAAGTGATATTTTTGTCTGTTTCAGGTGTCTATAATTGCAGCCTCATCTTGCCGTTACATTTTTT
Source organism: Tegillarca granosa (assembly GCA_029721355.1). NCBI lineage: Eukaryota > Metazoa > Mollusca > Bivalvia > Arcoida > Arcidae > Tegillarca > Tegillarca granosa. The sequence continues at coordinate 8,778,156 of CM056596.1, read as the reverse complement.
GGCCAAGACAAGGGTTGGAATATTTATTGATAAAAGAACCGTACTTGACACAGTTATTTAACACAATGTTAGGCAGAGATCTTGCAAATAAACTGTATGCTCTAAATGAAAAGGTAAAATTAATTTGTTTATACTGTTATCTTTTTTAGGTCAGCTGAGCCAAAGGCTCATGGTGACCTATAGCGTCCATTGTTTGTCCATCGCCAGTGTGTCATAAACAATTACACATTTTTAACTTCTGCTCCAGAACCGGTGAACCATTGATGATGGAACTTTATACGGATGTTCCTTGATGAAAGCCCTACCAAATTTGCGAAGCTTCTTGACCCTTGCCTTCATTCGAGGTCACAGTGACCTTTTTTATTTGAAAAACCTTTAAACCTATTTTGTCATGAACCAAAAGGCCTAGAAGCTTGAAACTTCCATATATGGCATCATAGCAGGAAGCAATACCAAATTTGCGAAGCAGGTTGACCTTGACCTTTAAATAGAAAAACCTTTTAACCTCTTCTTGTCATGAACCAAAAGGCTTAGAAGCTTGAAACTTCATATATGGCATCAGAGCAATAAGCACTACCAAGTTTAGGAGGCAGGTTGACCTTGACCTTCATTAAAGGTCAAAGTGACTCATAATAATACAAACTTTAAACATTTTTTAATTTACTTAAAGGCCTAGAAGCTTGAAACTTTATATATGACATCAGAGCACTAAGCACTACCAAGTTTGTGAAGCTTGTTGACCTTGACCTTTCATTCAAGGTCACAGTAAATCATTTCTATTCTGATTAAAAAAAAAAAAAAAAGATAAAAATTAGTTTTTTTAATCCTTTTTTGTGAGGTACAGTACTAGATGTCCTAGGCCCATTGGGTCTCTTGTTTGATTTTTAGGCATTATAGTTAAATGCTGCAAATGCTAGGGTAACAACTGCTTCATACCTTTAGCTCTTTTGACATTAATTTCAAGTACTTTCTGACCCAGATCTTATTGATGATTTAAAAAAGGTTACAGTCTGAATTTCAAAATAAACTGTTAAAACAAATCTTTAGAAAATCTTGTTAAGTTTGATCTCAATTCATTGGGTCTATTTATTGTTTGATACAAAGTCAAGTCACTGTTAAGTGGTGTGGCAATCAGCATCGTCTTCAGCCTATATGAACCCATCTAAATAGCAAAATGTTTTTAAATTAATTCATAAAGGTGCAGCCTTGAAGGAATGAAAAATCCAAAGTATGATATTCTTTTTGACTGAACAGACACATTGTATTTATTTTGTTGACAAGTTCCAATGCACTGTAAGAAAAAATAATATTTTCTTTTCCCCCAAAATAACCATGCTTTAAAAACTAGCAAAAAAAACAATAAATTGGCATTTTTCGGCAGAGTATGCATGTTGAGCAATTTTCTGTGTATAATGAATTTAATAATATTTTGTTGCTAAGACAATGTGATATGATTGTGTCCAGACCCCTGCACCCTAGGCCTGCAACAGAAGTACATTGGCAATGTTAAAGTCTGCCTGAATTCACATTCAAGAACACAGTGTTTTCCATCCAAGTAGAAATCAAAGATTTACACTAGACATTAAAACACTGACATATTTTAAATTTAAAAAATGTAGGATCAACAATAATAGAGCTCTTATTATTTTTCATACTCTAAATTTTATTGCTATTAGGTGTGTTCTCCACAAGGCTCTAGAATGGACATTCGCTTACCAACTGTGTCTTCTAGTATAAAGAAAAAGAAGGTTATGAGCAGTAGATTAGAACAAGGTACCAGTCTATCACAGCAGGGTAACTGCATGTCTATACAGGATATAGGACCAATAGAAGTGGAAGATAACTATGTAGAAGGTATTATCCATATTAAGCTACACCAGCTTGTAATATATTTTTGTTGTGATTATAAAATTTTTATGACTCATCTCCCTGATATTTTATCATTTTTGCACTTATTAGATTGCACTTATTAGAATAGATAAATATTATAGCTAAAAAAATCCATAATCAGTGATCAATTAAAATAAGATTAGAATCAATTAGATAGATTTAATTTAAAGCTGTCTTATCTGTTTAGTAGTCTATAGAACTAGTTTTAAAATTAGTAAATGTATTTTAACCTTATAGTGATAGGAGGTAGTGAAGCTTACTGGCATGGTGAAGCAAGTGTGTGCATTATTTCAACCATTTGTAAACTTTAATTATTGACAGCTGTGAAAACACCATGCTGATAAGAATAGAATAAGGTGAAGGAGATCTTTGGTTGATGCAAAAATTTTGTCCAACCAAAATCTAAGATGACACTTTTCATTATAGTGTAACAGGAAAGAGAAAAAATTTAGGATCGGACTGGGGAATGAACCCAGGAATTCTCCCACTATAGAAGAGTGCTCTACAAACTGAGCTACCCAGACTGCTCCATTCCTCACCAGTTATTGCATTTCCCATGGTCCTATGGGAAATCTCATCCTTAATTTTATATGGCCCACAATTGCCAGTCTAACACTTTTGAGGGCCACACTGGCCACCAAGCTGAAACAGAAAGAAGAAAGAAAGCAGGGTCAGACCAGAAATCAAAACCAGGGACCTTCCACACTATAGGCGAGTGTTTTACCAACTGAGCTGCCCTGCAGACCACTGCAATAGATAAAAAGCCCAAAATTAAGCCAATAAAGATGTATTATAGACTGAATAAGTTCAAGTTTAATATCAATAAAACAGATGTGTATATATAGTCATATGTAACATATTTTGTTGTTATTGACCCAATTTCATGCATTATGCAGGTGAAGAGTAATTTTAAGTTAAATCATTAAAAACCTTTGAAATCACCTGGGCAGTGGTATAGAATACAGTTTGCCAAGCAAGATCCTTATGGTAAATGCAAAGTTAAAATTGTGTTTCATAGTAATTAGAAAACCAAAATAACAGCAATTTTTATAAATAAAAATAATAATAAATAAATGATACAATTCTTTTAATGAATCAATTGAGTTAAAATTTGATAGAGTAGATGTATAGACTTGATGCAAATGCAACAGATTTTTCCAAAATCATTCTTCATTGATCTGGCATTCACAGAGTATGTAAATAATATGTCCATTTTCAATTGAAATGTAAATGTGTCAGTTGAGTGTTACAGGCACAGAAACTAGATTCTTATAGCTGGGAAGTTAAATAGGGTGTAAATTCTGTGCAACATTTTAGATGTAGAAAACTTTTAATTGCATAGAATATAAAATCAATTATAGAACAATTAAATATTAGAGGAATCATATGTATCAGCATTGTATTGTTGACTTATGATAATAGTGATTGTTTTAAACTTGAACCAGCTAGTTATACAATGAATACATCAACCTAAATAACTGTTGACCCTCGGGCCACTAATAAGTGAGTTACATCCCTCTAAATTCTACCTGAACATATGATTTATTCCAGAATCTACATAGAGGCTTTTGTGTTAAAATTAGAACTTTTTATTTTCTCAACAGTCTTTGTTTGCTACCACTGCAGTAGCTAAGTTGGTTGAGCACTTGCTCTGTAAGTGGAAGGTCGTGAGTTCGAACCCGACTGGGTCTGACCGAAGACTTGAAAGTGGATAGTAACTGTTCTTTCACCAAGAACTCAGAATTACAAAATAAAAGTCACAGTTCTTTGGGATGGGAACGGTAGGCATGGCTGTATAATGCCATCAACACAATTAACAGGCAAAATTTCTGAAACCTTTGCCTATAGCTGGCGGCATCTCAATATAAGTGAAATATTCTTGCTTGCGACATTAAACGCCATTACTTAACTCACTCATTGTTTGCTAGATGTTGACATGAGAATTATAAAATCATAATAACTGTCGGAGAGTAAATCATACGCCAGATGTTTATCAGTTTAGATTTATCAAGAGGCAGCAGCTTGAGAACATTGTAGATTTGAGCTGGTTTATCCAATATGTCACGATCCTCACAAAACCCTTATAAAGTAAACTTAATAATCATATACAAAACTTAATAATCATACACAAATATCCGTTGTCTTTGATATCAGAAGTGTAAAAGTTCTCATGGTCATGTGCTTGTATAAATTACTCTTCAGTATTGTTCTTTATTGTAACATAATCAATAAGAAATTAAAAGGAGTAAGACTGATGTTAGATATAACAGATCATAAGTGTTTACAGAATCATGATATCTGGTATAGAACAGATTACAACAAGTTACAATAGGTCTTCTTAGCTTACAATTTATCCACAGCTAGATTATATATTAAAACAAAAAGAGAAAATCCAATTATGCACAATTTAAAAAATTGTCGGAATATCCAGTTACCAACAGATTTCTGTTGAATATGACATACCAGTAATTTATTATTCAATTTTTATTTAAGGAACTAGAATAAATATTTACTGAAATTGCTTGCAAAATTCGAATTCTAAAATCTGTAGTGATATCATGTTTCAATATGATGATAAAATAGCAATACGAAGATTAAATTTTAATTTGTACTATTCTTAATCATGAATATTTTAGACTATTTCACAAATACTTTCAGTGGAAAATTGATTATATTTAATGTAGTAGATTTAATTCAGCATTGTAACATGGACTTGTATTTCACCCTGGTTGTCATGATTCATGAAGTTGGCTTGGAAAAGTATTTGCATTATTTATTGAATAAAATCACATTGCAATAATATTGTTTAAAGTACATATTTTTGTGAGATAATAAAACCTTGAAGCAATAACCTATTTTATAATTTGATAGCCTTACAACAATTTATTAAGACACACATTATGTAGAATCTTATTACACCGGTAATGAGACTGTATAAGGTTAACTTAAAGATGCTTTACTCCTTAACAATGTGGTATTCTAGCTTAATAAGGTATCACTCAGCATCAGCAATATTTGCTCTATCAACAGAAATAATGTACCTAATTCTCCTGTATAAATATTACAAAAGTACTCTTAATTAGGACATTTGAATTACTTACAAAAGATAACAAAATGTTAAGGTGACAATGATTTAGAGATTAATAAACAACTTTAAAAATGTGTAAGTTTGCTAATGAGAAAGACACTTCGTTAAAATCCTATTTGTTTGAAATAATATGATATGTAATAAGTCATTGCATTAATAGTTCAGAAGTCTTGTAGATAATATAAAAAAAATTTCTCTCCCTTACCATTTAAGCACTGTCCTTCTTCATCATATGTCATTTGATATATACTATATGTGATACAAAGATGTATTACATTATATATGTTGTGTATCAGTATCATTATCTGTCATGTATCAGTAATAGCATTTGATATATGCTACATATGGCATTAAAAATACTTCTGTAATGTATTGGTGATGTCATCCAATGCGATAAAAAATTCTTCTTTTATGTAGCATATATGTCATTTTATGATATAAAGAAGGCTTTTTTGTCATGCATCAATAATGTCATTTGAAAGTGATATTAAGAAAACTGTGTTAGTTATGGATGCAGTTAAACAAGACTAAGCAAGTACAGTGAAAAAATACAAGGGGCATAACTTCAGTTTTCAACATCCCCTTTGTTCCAGATGTAAATAATTAAAAAATAAATTTAAAAAGAAAGAATCAAAATGAAACCTGTATAATTATAGCCTTACACAACAGACTTTCATTATTGTCGAGCCTGGCATTGCCATAAGGCGAGACTTAGGTATTACTTTTCTGGTGCCGTCGTAGGCGGCGTGTCAAAATGTGAAAGTTTATGTTAATGTAATTTTTTTTCTACTCAATCAAAAACTAACCAGGTGAGACATTTAAATATGTTTAATTCTTGTTTTTTTAATAATATTAACTTGTAACAATTTAAATGCTGACATCAACAAGTCACATGTATTTCAAAGTAAAGCTTATTGCTGTATGATGTACTTACTATGGAACAACCTGTCTTTTATCTGTACATGTAATATCATAATATATGTTAGTTTTATTTTGTTTGCTGAATGTTTATTATTTTGTTATTACATGTTTTGGTATATGTGTATATGAATAGTTTGTTTTAGTTGTACATGTATTATAATTGCTTTCAAATATTTTATTGATACATGTGTGGTATATGTACACATTAAAGCTTGTTGTGCCTGTATGTTATGGCTTTAAATGCAGGGCAAAAGTCTGATGTTTGAATTTGATAGTTAAAACATGCAGAGATTACATCAACTGGGTTTTACAGTTAGCAGTGATTGTTTTTGTTTTATTGTTTTTGATAGCCAGCAAAGCAAGATTACAAGTAGATAGTAGAAATGTCAGCATAAGGCCAATTCAACTCAAATGGCAGATTCTCATCCAGGTTGGACAAAAATTTGGGGGTCGGTTGGAGGGTTTTGAATTTTTAATTTTTTATTTTTATACATGTGTTTTAAAAGTTTTTTGCACCCTCACATGGTTGACATCAGAATTGGCAACAGGGCCCTTTTTGTCTATATTGCTGCTTATTAAATTATTGTACACATCTGCTTACTGTTGAATGTCAGCTGTATTTGCCCCATACCACACCATAATTCTTTTGGACCACTGAAGAGATGCAAAATTAAGAAAACCATGCTTTATCCAAAACATGTATGAAGCTACTTTCGATTTCAACCTCACACTTTTGGTTTTTATGGGAGTGCTTAAAACCTTTTTCTGAAATGCCATTGACTGGACATAACTCCTGGAACAGACTTTGAATACGCCCGGGAAGGGCAACAAAAATAAAATGACTTGGGGCGGCACATTTTCAGTGGGGCGGTTGGGGATGAGAATCTTAACCAATTAAGTTGAATTGGCCTAACAAAACATTTATTATTACTCTTTAATCTCATTTTCCCAAATGACATAGAAATCTGAAATATCTGGATAAGTTCATGTTTTTTAAAAAGTCTGGAATAATTTTTTTTTTAACCACAATCTCCAACTTGAATATCTCCTATTTCCTGATAAGTCATGTAATAAGAAAATCATGCTTGTTAACTTAGTATATTTTTAGTCAACTCTAACTTAATATATGTTTAGTCAACTCTTACTAAAAGATTTGGTTTTGTTATGTTGATAAGCAACAGAGTTTTTTGATGAAATTTATTCTAAAGTTGAAACCACTTTGAGGTTGGCATTTTTTAACTGTTCTGGGTTTTTTTTTTAGCTTGCCTTACCAAAGGTTATGTCAGATTATGGCATAGTGCATGTGTGTACTGTTTACAATCATTTTCAACTTCAAAAATCTTCACTAACATCTTTGCTAGTTTCTTGGAATACTTATAAACTACCATAACTATTTTTATGTCTATATATACCTATAGGCAGAGATGTGTGGAGTTAGGATAAATAGAAAACTATAAATTCAGTTTTGTTTAGTTTTAGTCATTATACAATTAAAAATTGTTAATTTTTACAAGAACTATTTTTGACCCCAGTGTAGTGGTTTAGGGAGAGGATATTATAAGAAAAATAAAACTCTAATAAAAAAGCCTTTTAGCAGTTGCAAAGTTCTACATAGTTTCTCTGTTAGAAGACAGTCCTCTTTGCATATGGTTTGTATACAGAAAAATTAGTGTCTAAATAGCCTAAAAAACTGCTTGTGAAAATTTAAATATAAAACTTAGCTTTAGTGAAATATTAATTTGAATTTCAGATCTGATGGAAGAAAATGAGAAAACAGAGCTATTAAATGGTCATTTGAGGCCATCCTTGATGAGAGGTCATAGTTTGTCTACATGTAGCGAGACACCGTCTGGATCTCATGGCTCAGTTGTATCTGGACTACATATGAATATTTAGAAAAAACAATGATATTCTGCAGATTATCTTCATGCCTGAAACATTTAACAGGGTGTTAATGATGTGAATAGTTTTTAAACATGTTTCTTATGCTTTAGGCAGTTTAAAATTGCATTGCCATTTAGAAACTTAATGAAACTATTTCAAGCCTTTTGGTAAGACCGATGCAAGTTAAATATGAAACAACGGTAGTTATTATGAACTTTAATTTGGCCTTTAATGGATGAAACAAGCTTTTACTAATTTATATGTTTGTAATATTTCATGATCTGACTTTTAGTTTTAATATATGTTAAAGTCTACTTGTTAATAATGAGCATAGAATCTGAAATGTGACAACTTGCTTGTTGTTGTAAAGTGAATAAATGTGCTAAAAGCCAGTTGTTGAAATAAAATGTGTAATAAAATACAAAAACATTTGTTCATTTGATATCAAATTCTTTTAATTGACAAATTATATGTGATTATTATTGTGTTATCATGTTATACACAATTCCCTAGTGGTTGTCCAGTTATTATCTCCTTTTGATGAGATTCTTTTGTATTGAAGTCCTTATCTAGTGACTGTGAATACAAAGCTGATATGTTCAGAAGGTGGTTTTCAGCTAATATTCAATAGTTTAGATGAGCTAGTGCAATGGATGGAAACCACCACAACCCAGTTTCTGGTCTCCAACATCAGTTACCTTTCATATTTAATCATAACCTCAAAAATACCAGCCAACTTGACAGAACAGAACAGTGATTTTCATGCCTGGATTAAAGACCTTCTGATTTCACTAAAAGAGTTACGACACCATTGTGGTCATATAAAAAGAAAAAAAATTAGTTTGAATATTGAAAAAGTCCTCTATTATTAGATACCATACAATATATGCATCCTGATATTTAATGTGTAACATTCTTAAGACTCAGGCTTTTTACATGTTTGCACATATCTTAGTCATGGGGCACAACATGGGGAGTACAGTGGAGTAGAGTAACAGTGTTTAGTACTGCAGTCTAGATTCTTTTTGCTGCTATCAAGGCAGTCAGTTCCAGGACTTGAATCTATTTCACAATGTAACATAGAGGTGTTATGTCAGTTAGGTGATATCTTGCTGCGTACTTTGAAGAATTATTTTAAACTTTTACATTTTTGACTTCTTCTCATAAGCCACTGTGGCATTTTTGTTTAAACTTGGTATGGTGTTTCTTATAACAAGGTCTTTCAGATTTGTACAACTGGTTGCCATAGCAACCAAACATAGGTCACAGTGACCTAGAATGTAAAATATATAAAAAATACTTCTCCTCAGAAACTGTAAGTTTAATGCAAAATCTGATGTGAATTTGGGTCCCTTAGGTCCTCAAACATGTGTTTTGTACATTTCATGAAATTTCGTCAAAAAATAGGTGACACGTTTTTCTTGTTTTTGGTCATACTTCATAAAAAGTGCAAAAATGTCTATAATGGGTGCTCATATTAAAAAAAAAACTTCTTCTGTGAAACATGTGAGGCCTTAAGTTTTCATATTTGGTTTTTAGCTCAACTGGCAAAGCCAGGGTGACTTTATTGAATGGTAAAGCATGCGTGTGTGCGTGCATGCTTCCGTAAACTTTAATCTTCTTCTCTAAAACCAATAGGCCAATTCAAATGAAATTTGGTATGAAAGGTCCTTAGTTGCTATAGATTAAAAATTGTATCCGACATGTCCGTCCTAAATCCAAGATGGCTGCCATTACTATAAATAGCAAAAACCTATAAATGGCCATTACAGGTTTATTTATTTACTGATTTTGTAATTTGAAACATAGAAAATGGATGTTGGGGGATTAAACATATGTAACGGGTTTCGCTGTACGATTTTTAGTTTTTGCAATAATTACGTAATATGCAAATAAGGTTTTTTTTTAGCTTTGAAAATCTTCTCCTCTGGAAGTACATGGCCAATTGAAATGATATCGAGTATGGATGGGTGGTATAGATTCAAAATTGTATCCAACATGTCTGTCGGAAATCCAAGATGGCTGCCATTACTATAAATAACAAAAATCGAAAAATGGCCATTATGGGTTTATTTATGACCGATTTTGTTGACATTTGAAACATAGAAAACAGATTTCCGGGAAAAAAACATATGTAACGGGTTTTTCCGTACGATTTTTTGTTTGTGCAATAATAATGCAATATGCAAATAAGGTTTATTTTTAGCCGAAATCTTTGAAAATCTTCTTCTCTGAAAGTACATGGCCAATTGAAAGGATATTGAGTGTGGAAGGTCCTTGGGTGGTATAGATTCAAAATTGTATCCCACATGTCTGTCAGAAATCAAAGATGGCTGAAGTTACTATAAATAGCAAAAATCCAAAAATGGCCATTATGTGTTTATTTATGTACCCATTTTGTTTAAATTTAAAACATAGAAAATAGATGTTGGGGCATAAAACATATATAACGGGTTTTTTCCGTACGATTTTTTGTTTGTGCAATAAAACTTAATATGCAAATAAGATTTATTTTTAGCTGAAATATTTGAAAATCTTCTTCTCAGAAAGTACATGGCCAATTGAAAGGATATTGAGTTTGGAAGGTCCTTTGGTGGTATAGATTCAAAATTGTATCCGACATGTCTGTCAGAAATCCAAGATGGCTGCCGTTACTATTAATTGCAAAAATCTAAAAATGGCCATTATGGGTTTATTTATGTACTGATTTTGTTTAAATTTATAACATAGAAACTAGATGTTGGGGATAAAACATATGTAATGGGTTTTTCTGTACAATTTTTCATTTTTGCAATAGTTATGTAACATGCAAATAAGATTTATTTCAGCCTAAATTTTCTGAAAGTACATTGCCAATTGAAAGGAAATTTATGATAAATAGAGCTTGAAATAATAGAAAATAAGGATATTGCTAGTGAGTTTGTTTACATTTTACTGATTGGATATATTTAAAAAGAAAAAGCAAAGAACAAAATAAGGGTATTCCAGGTGAGCGATACAGGCCCTATTGGGCCTCTTGTTAGCATTAGCTTGAGCCTCTTTACCAAGTTTGAACAAATGGTGGTCCCCAGGCTATTTTTGGGCCTACCCCAGGGGGCCTATGTATACATTTTATATACTAGGAAACAGCATTAATTTTTTTTCTAAAATTATTTTATTTGAAAACTAATTAAATCTGTCCATATTTTACAACCTGTGGACGTAGGCTAACAATTATAGCAAATCAGTATTGAAAATCTTTTATCTATTTCTCGGCTAATAATTATAGCAAATCAGTATGGAAAATCTTTTATCTATTTCTCTAAGACTTTCATATTTGGCATTTCACATCAGCCTCACTTCCTTCAGGTGAGTGTAAAGGCCTCATTGGCCTCTTGTTCTTTTAGAATCTAAAAAAACTTCCTTTTTGATATGTTTTGCATTAGGATTGCACATATCACAATTATTTTGTCATGTATGACTCGTCAAGTCCGAACCATAGGATGAGAATTTCCATGTTCAGAAAAACTGAACATTCACTTACAGCAGTGTAAAAATATGTGTTGATGATGTTTATTTTAATTATTGTTATGTCATTCGCTTTTGTTGATGGTTTTAAGATTTCTCTATTTCTATTTTGAGAAAGAAATTGTGATGAAGAAAAATATGTATATTGGAGACATGAAAGTTATTCAATAAATTGTTTTAGGAGGGGATAAAAATCACTCTAGATGGAAGACACCTGCTTTAACATTATATTTGTAATATCAAATTGGTTTTAATATGGTATTTATCAAAAAATTAATCTCATAAGTTTCATTTTGCTACACTCAAATATAAACATTGAATTTGTAGTTCGTTGAAATGCTCAGTTATTGTTGTATCATTGACATATATAAGAACCTTGTAATGTAAATATCTTTGCAGCTGAAAAACATTTATTTCACAAGAACTGAAAAGACAAGACAAAACAATAGGTTTTTTTAAGGAAGGGGGGGGGGGGGGGTTAATGAGAACTGTTACAAATAACAATATTGTAAAAAACAAAATGTTCAAGCAAATTGCACTGTACTGGTAATTGTCTTTTTAATTAGGTTTTATCCATCAATCATTCCAAAATCTCAAATTCAAGGTGGTTTTTTTTTTTTTTTTCAACAATAAGTTGAACCACAGCCTAACTGTCACCATAGTAATAAAGAGATCTTGTCTATCGTTAAGGTTTTATATGAAGTATTATACAACATGAAATAGTCATTGTTTTAATAGCATTTATATCACACAGATCAAAATAAAGCTTCTGTTTACAGTTGAGACTGCAAGATATTTAAAATACATGTGCACACCAACCTCTCATTTATCACTGTAATAATCCTGCATTTTAAATATCACAGACATGTTATATTGGAATTATTTCTAAAGAATGTAACAAAATTATATTTACATTTGTGACAAAATGATTTCTTTGCAAAAAATGAAATAATATTTATATTGATGACATGACGGTAATTACCGCTAGCAAAGCATCAATCTTGTACAATACACTACACCAATACATAAATGTTTTAAAAGTACCTGTTATGTTATTAGAACACATGATACAATGTATATACATGTAAAAGCTTTTAGATCCTTATATTTTGTATGGAAAGGCATCAATCTTGCACTGTTTAATAAATATTCTAAGTTAAGCTTTCTCACAATATTGTTTGTAAGATACAATGAAACTTTGATAACTCTAACTGCAAAAACTTTGATTTTGTCTTTGGTGGTTTTCCAGAAGTTTAAAATTTCTTATTCTGTTGTCTGGGTCTAGTAATTTCTGTCTGTCTTTTTGCTTTTTGCTGCCACTCATTTGTCTGCATCTGTATCCATTTAAGTTTATGTTCAGTCATTACTTCTTAAAAAGCTTCAAGGAATGTCAAGATTTAGAGAAGATTATGATCCCAATAAATGTTCATGAGTATATTTGTAAGTTTATATCTTAAAAAACAAGATCACAGAGGTTAGTTGTTTGATAAATAGTGCCCATGCCATAACTCTATGCTGCTTCGGAGGAATTTATTTTAACTTCACAGAAATGAAGAATTGTGTTACATAATCTCAATGTCCCATGGGTGTCATGAACATGAATCATCTAATATCATGAAGTTCAAAATGTCTGAGTGGGTGCATGTGTTGGATGCAATTAATGGGGCATGGAATATTAGTCCTTTAAGCAATTCTAGTTTTTTTGTTGTTTTTTTTAGTTTTGTTAATGTTGGAATAATTTTGTGTATTTTTCACACCTAATGTTATCTCTAGATCAACAAAACATAAAAAATATTGTAAAAAAAAACTAATGCTTAAACTTTTATAAATTTTTAAAAATTCAATTATTTTTTAGCTGTATTGATTATTGGATATTACTAGATCTAAAGAAGAAATAAAAGTATATTGAAGTAATTCATATCTACTACAGACCTACATTCTCCTTAATAAGTAATATCCATCACATTTGTGACATAATCTAGAAAGAATGTCAATTCCTAACTAGTAATCAAGTTACATGCTTCATCTGACACTTTGAGGATGTCTACTTACTAGCTAGCAACTTCGTACTGCTAATGTTGAGTTTAATTTCCGCAAATTGACGCGGTTAGGTGTTCACCAATCATTGTCAGTTTGAATTAATGTGTATTAAATTAGTTCTGCTTTTATAATTATCGTATAAAATATTATAGTGGAGCATTTAATAATTTAAAGTTCTATCATTTAGAGGTTCGTTACAATAAGCTTTTACCAAAATTGTAAATTTTTGCTTATAAATATAAAATTGTTCGAATTTTTTATCTATTATTTCTGTTTCTTCTCTATCTAATTTCTAAGAAATTTGCATAACATTAAATTCAGTGTTACTAATTTTCACTCTTCAGTAATCACTAACTAATTGCTTGCATTTGAAATTATAAAGAGGACCAATTTCCTTCTTCCAATATTGAATTGGAAAATTGGTGAAGTTGTATTTTGAATTTGTGTCTCAATGCTTTTGTACTTTAAAATTTTTCTAAAATTTCAAATTTCAATGTATATGACATATTAAGCTATTCATCATCTGGTATTTTTTTATTCTTGATTTAAAATAAATCGCACAAGTATATTATGGTTGATTTAACAATTTTGTGCTTGAAATTTGAATTAATAAATCATGAGAGAAAGAGAAAGTGTGTTACTACTTAGAATTTTAAATTGCAGGTCACTTATCATACATTTTTCACTTCAAAAGACAAATTTAAGATAACCATCCCAACTTTACAGAATACATGAGAGTTTCTGCATGCATTATTTAATTGATTTAATCTGTTTAGTCACAGGTCATATTATTAAAAGATGAAGCAGTTGAACCTGTCTTTAACAACTACTCATTGAAAATCCTAAAATGTTCATATTTTCCATAGTGTATGATGAAATAAGATAGAAGGAAGTTATTAACGTTTATAATTGTTCTTGAATGTTGTAAATGAATTTTCTTCCATGTTTCTCTTCTTCCTGACTTCTCCTTAATTAATCATTTTGCTGTATGTTTGTTTATATTTTTTGTTATAATTTAACTCATCCCTTTATGTAAAATCTATTTACTTTGTCTCACTTTGACCTGAGAGTCTGACTCTGGTTTTGTAGTCTCTAAGCCTTCTATAAGTAGACACAGCCTTAAACCTGTTGATCTCACCACTGGACTTGTTGTCAGAATCTTCTCCCTCCAGTGGCGTTCAGATTATTGGCTTATAGCAAACAGACCACCATATACATCTGTAATGGATGCTCATGCAAACAGCTAAAAGCTCTCCAGATGACTATACATTTATCACTACTGAATCGTTAGATAATGACCAGGGAACCTGACTGCTGGACTTGTGGTCTTAGAAATATGACATGATTTCGAAAAATAAGGGTAAAATTTCCAAACAATATAAATGTTGTGCTTTTAGCTCACCTGAGCACAAAGTGAACAAGTGAGCTATTGTAATCAGTCTTCATCCATTGTGCATCATGTGACGTGCGTCGTGCATCAACTTTTACTTGTTAACACTCTAGAGGCCACAGTTTTAATCCAATTTGCATCAAACTTGGCCACAAGGATCATTTTGACCAAAGCCAAGTCAAGTTCAAACATGGGTCATGTTGGGTCAATAAATAGGTCACTAGGTCAAATCAAAGAAAAACCTTGTTAACACTCTCGAAGCCACAGTTTTTTAATAAATCTTCTTTAAACTTGCTCAGAATGAAAATCTTGACCAAAGCTAAGTCAAGTTTGACTATGGGTCATGTTGGGCCATTAAGTAGGTCACTATGTCAAATAATAGAAAAACATTGTTAACAACACTGAGGCCCCAATTTAAGTGCAATCTTCATTAAACATTGTAAGATTAATCCTCTTGACCAAAGCTTGCTTAAGTCTGTATATAGACCATGTTGGGTCAATAAGTAGGTCACTAGGTCAAATAATAGAAAAATCTTGTTAACACTCCTGAGGCCCCAATTTGAGTGAAATTGTCATCAAACATTGTCAGATTGATCCTCTTAGCAAAAACCTAGCTCAAGTTCTTAGATGGGCCATGTTGGGTCAATAAGTAGGTCACTAGGTCAAATAATAGAAAAACCTTGTTAACACTCTTGAGGCCCCAATTTGAGTGCAATCTTCATCAAACATTGTCAGATTGATCCTCTTGACCAAAGCTAGCTTTAGTTAGTATATAATGGCCATGTTGGGTCAATAAGTTGCACTAGGTCAAATCAAAGAAAAACCTTGTTAACACTCCTGAGGCCCCAGTTTGAGTGTAATCTTCATCAAACATTGTCAGATTGATCCTCTTGACCAAAGCTAGCTTAAGTTTGTATATGGGCCATGTTGGGTCAATAAGTAGGTCACTAGGTCAAATAATAGAAAAACCTTGTTAACACTCCTGAGGCCCCAATTTGAGTGCAATCTCCATCAAACATTTTCAATTTGATCCTCTTAGCAAAAACTAGCTCAGTTTTGTATACAGGCCATGTTGGGTCAATAAGTAGGTCACTAGGTCAAATAATAGAAAAACCTTGTTACCATCCTGAGGCCCCAATTTGAGTGCAATCTTCATCACACTTAGTCAGATTGATCCTCTTGACCAAAGCTAGCTTAAGTTTGTATATTGGCCATGTTGGGTAAATAAGTAGGTCACTAGGTCAAATAATAGAAAAACCTTGTTAACACTCCTGAGCCACCAATTTTAGCACAAT
Organism: Tegillarca granosa; assembly: GCA_029721355.1. Taxonomy (NCBI): domain Eukaryota; kingdom Metazoa; phylum Mollusca; class Bivalvia; order Arcoida; family Arcidae; genus Tegillarca; species Tegillarca granosa. The sequence continues at coordinate 8,762,141 of CM056596.1, read as the reverse complement.
CTTTATTTTACTTAGTCAGAATGATCCTCTTGACAAAAGCTAGCTCATGTTCGTATATGGCCCATGTTCAATAAGTAGGTCACTGGGTCAAATTATATAAAAACCTTTTTAACTCATCTGATGGCTCAATTTTTGTCCAATCTTCATCAAACCTAGTCAGAGCATTCCTTTTGACAAAAGCTAGCTGACTTTTTTTTTCTAGTTAAGTTGTGTCAATAGATTGTGAGGTCAAATTATATAAAAACCCTGTTAACACATCTGAGGCCCAAATTTTAGTCCAATCTTCATCAAACTTGCCGAGATTGATCTTCCTTACAAAAGCTAGCTCAAGTTTATATATGGGTCATGTTAGGTCCCTAGTTCGAAATAAGGAAAAATCTCTTTTAAAAATAGAGGCTCCAGTTTGCAAAAATCAAGCTGAGTGTACATCATTTTCAGGTGAGCGTCCAGGGCCTTCATGTCCCTCTTGTTTCAAATTACAAGCTGAGAAAGATTTTTTTTTTACTCTATCTGTCAAGCAAATTTCAGTTTTCAAAGTTACACTGTAATTACTTACAGCTTATCATCTTAGGGTTTATTTTGTACATAATATTGGTTTTAATAAATCAGCAAATTCGTGTCTCAAGTAGTAAGGTATTGCAACTACTGATAGGTAAAATATGAAATATAGAAATGGGTGACTAAATGACATGTTCTTCAAGAAATCATTAGGATAACATATATTGAAGTGTAAAACTACATCACTCAACTAAATTTATGTACAATCCAGATTTAAAATACACAATCAAATAAATGTATGATATCTTGTAAATATCGTTAAGAAATGATATGTAATGGCCAATTATTTTCTTAAAAAATGACATGAAATAATTAAATTGATGTCAATGTCAATAATGTTTCTAGCAATCAATGATAGAAGGCATATATGATAAAGTCCTCATTTAGTCCCCCCAATAAAAATAATGAAAATTTGAATGAATTAACAGTTTAAAGATAAAATTTGAGTTAATGTTTTTCTGTTAAATTGACATTAATTTTAACCCTTAATGATATATAGTTACATTATAAAATCCTTAGTTGAAAATACAACTTTAACAAATTTGAGATTTAAGCCAGTGCAGTCATTTTATGTCTATTTTGTTAATATTTACATGATTTTTCTCTTCAGAGAGAAGTTAGAAAAAATATATACTTCATTATGACTGACCGCCAAGAATAGCGAACATCACAGAAAACATGACAAAATATAAATATATGATAAAAGTGAAAAAAAAATTAATAAATAAATAAATTATAAACTTGAAATGAAGGGATAAATGTGCAAAAATTGAATTATAAGGTTTATAGCATGAAGTAACTCCTATTTCCCCTTTAATTTTCACTGACCTTGAAACCATGAATAGATAAACCCTGCAAAGGATTTATATACTGTTTAACAGTTAAATTATGAGAAAAATTACATTATATAACAAAACAACTCATTACAGCAAAAATGAAGATAAAAAAATCTTAAATAAGTATGTCATAAAGTTCTTTATAAAGTCTGTTCAGCTTTGTGGTAAATGTTCTGATTATGTATCAGACAGGAGAAAAATAGGATTTGTAGAAGTAATTTGTAGTTAATGATGTTTACTTTGCCTTTGAGGTACATACTTACATGATTATTAGAGGAAAGGTAACAAGATTTGTCTGGTCTGCATATTCAAACAATTAGAGTAAACCCAGGGTTCATGCTGAGACTTAATTAAAGATTGATGTTTGTCAAATCATGTAATCACTAAAGCTGGACAAATCTTACATAAGAACATAAATTACATAACTTGCAATGATTTTTGCCTTTTTTGGACATTGAAGTAAAGAGTGAACTTAATGTGAAAATATATAGAAAATTCTCGTGGAGAAAAGCAAAACTTTACCCTTAATTTCAGATGGTCCATGGTAGGCCAAGTGCTTAAGGCATTAGATGAATTCAACTCCAGTCAGCTGTAAGAAATGTAAGGGATTTGTCTTGCTGTAAGCCACAACTTGTTTGGTCTATCACCACCAGCTAAAATAATTTGGTGTGCAAGATCTGTTTATCTGTCACATTGTGAGCAATGTGTATGTCTAAAACTCTAAAACTATCTTAGTACACAAGTGTTTATGTCGTTGTGTTTGTGACAGTGAATTGTGTAAAACGTTCATGGAAAATCCAATTAACTTGAATTGAATCGGACTATAATTCAAGTCTTCTGGATTTTCTATGGAAGCTTTGCATAATCCACTGTCACAATCATAGTAACACAAACAAAAGTACAAAGCAGATCATCTTTGTTAGCACACACTACATGAAATTAAGTTTACATTAAACCTCTAGATTAATAGAAAAAATGCTTGATCACAATAATTTAATGTGAGCTAATGGCATAGCACAGTATGTGTATGTATGTGTATGCTTGCTTATGTGCGTCATTAACACCTAATTTTGACTTCTCTGAAACTGCTGGACAGATTTCAATGAAACTTGTTCAGAAGCATGTATGGGCCGGTGCAATTCAGATTTGTTCATGGCTTTGCCATGGCTAATAAAACTAGGTCAAAAGTGACATAGGTGTGCAAAAATTTTCATGTGATATTTGGCTTCCCTAAGGTGTTAAGCCTATAGTTTATTCATTTTGTCAACAAAATTAGGTCAAAAATGGGTTACATGTTTTTGCATTAATTTTTTAAAAATTTTGTAAACTGGCTTTAAATTATTATAATTTGACTATTTGAACAGATAATGATATGGGGTTTTCAGTTTTGACTTTTTCTTGGAATCATCTTCAAAATGGGGTCAAAGATCAAGGTCATGACCTAGTTTTTAATTTGTGAAGTTTTAGACTATTTTCTAAAAACTATAAGAGATATATCAAATCAAAACGTTAAAATGTTCAGCATGACAAAATTTAACAAGTTACCAAGTTTCTTAACTATATGATAACCCTTGTAGGAGTTGTTGCCCCTAAAATTTTATATTTCGCTTACAGATACTAAAATTGTGCACTTGTTTGAGAATTATAAACTTTTTGTATAGGCATGCAATTAGAATATTGTTGGTATTGATATGTCAATCATTTTGATATATGGTTCAGGGTCATAGCTGGATTAGAATATTGAAATTGTTAATTATCTTGAAAACTATTAACTTTTTGTATAGGCATGTATTTAGAACATTGTAGATATTGACATATTGATAATTTTAATATATGATTCAAGGTCCTAGGATTAAAGGTCAAGGTCATAGATGCATAAGATGGCTTTTTTTCTTTTTTTTTTTTTTTTTTTTTTTTTTTTTTTTTTTTTTTTTTTTTTTTTTTTTTTTTGAAATCTATTAACTTTATATAAGCAAGTATTATTAATTAGAATAATGTAGATACTAGTATTGATATGCAATCATTTCAGTATATTTTCAAGGTCAAATGCTCAAGGTCAAGTTCATAGCTGCACAAGTACACTAAATTGGTCAATTATCTGGGAATTATCCATTGCATTTAAGTAACTATATGCTTTAATTTTGCTATTTATAAATGAGCTGATTTCTGATTAAGTGTTGTGGCAATATTTTGGAAAGTTTCTGTAATTGCAGTTATTGTTTATTGTACCTTGTACACGTAAATGATTTGGGCTTATCCTCAGGTGAGCATTAAGACCCATGGGCCTCTTATTTCTACTCCACTCCAATCTTGGGGTAAAAACTGGAAATATTTTATTTAAACAAATCTGGGATGAGGGTCCCCAATGGAAAATCTATAGAGGGGCCCTGTAAAATAAACAAAATTAAAAAAAGATTCATATATAATAAATATAGCAGCCTTATGTCAAGAGGTTTTCAATTTATACCAATTTTGGCTGAAGAGTCAAGCCCCAAATGAAGCTATTTAAAAAAGTCATTATGAATTATATAAAAATCATATCTGACTAATGCACAGTGCTTTAGATATTTCAGAAGTAGCAACCTTAAGACAAACAATATTTGATTTGTACAAACCCTACCTTTTGAGACCCCAAATTGGGAAACTTTAGAGTGGCTTCTTTGAAGTTATTGAAAAATTCTTTTTAAAGAACATCTTTACAAGAATCTCACTATCAGTCTATAAATGTTTGTCATACAGATATTTGGAGAACAAAATTCCATATTTAAACAAAATCATTCAAAATTAACAAAAATTTATGTAAAATTTACTGACCTAATTGGGAAAAATAACCTGACTTATTAAAAAGTGTCTTTAATTTGGTGCATATAACAATCTTTTGATGTTTTCAACAAAATAACAGATCCACTATGTACAAAATATCCTTTATATACCTTCCTAGTTTACCATATAGGATATAATGTCATGGTTTGAATATTCATGATGATCACCCCTTGAAAAATCTGTACAACAATGAAAAACCCAATTATTACTTATGGCTCTTTCCTACATTTTTCTGATTGAAAAAACAATCAAAAGTTTTTTTTTTCATATTTCTTTTTATTCAGCACCATGTAGTAAGAAAATGTGATATGCATATATTCATTTGACCTTTATCTTGGGTGAGGCCAATTGGACCACTGAAGTTATTAAATTTCAGCTTTTTTCCCAAATCTGCTCTATGTACAGAAGAATTCAGAGAAGATTAATGAAGTTAAATTTAAAAAATAGAATTTGGATAGGTCAATGTTTTTTAATTCAGTGTTACTGTTATTTTTATGAGGAAAGTTTTGAATAAAAGAAATATTTAGAAAAAACGTGTGACAAACTATTATAGACCAATAGTAAATGACTTTATAACACTCCCAATATAGTTTTTATTCACAAAAAAAAAATGTATCTATGGAGTCTTAAATCAGAAGTTGGGTGGGGGGGGGAAGGGGCTGTTGGCTTTAAAAATCTTTTTATTGAGCATGCAATATTGTTGTCTGATGTTTTAAGATGTCATTATTTTTAGAACATTTAGTATTTAATCTCTACAATTCTTGGTTCTTGGGCTTCATAAGACCTGACTTTAGAGGGGTCAATAACTTTATAAAAATTGACCATCAATCATTTAAACAGATATTGAACACTTAAAAAAAACCAAAAAAAAAAAAAACAGACAAACAGGAGAAAGATGATAAAAAATTGTAGAAGAATATAAGAATCCATTATATGTTTATTGAAGTATCACCCTGGGGGTTGTTTATTTCAGTTTGAGGTAAAGTAATGCTGTGTTTGGCTTCAGATATGATTAATGTAAAAAATGGTGCAATGTTTGCAAAGCCTTTTGATATTTTATATGTTTTATGTAAAAAGAAAAAAGACCATCATCAAGACTGTAGTGAATTTAATTAATACACAATGTATAAACTATAAATAAAGATATTCATTGTAAAATCTAAGTCTTCACATTTCAAATGCATTGTAAACTTCTCTATATAGGATGTATGGCTGTTATTTTTAACCCAAGATAACATAATTTTTTTCTACATGATGATATGATTGTGGTTTTATGCAATTACTTTTGGTTATGTGAACTCAAACCCTATCTCACATGATCAGAAATAGAAAAAAGACCTTAATCTCATTATAAAATTAATCATTTTTCTATAAATACCGTTTTTAATCTAGAGTGAGAATTAAAAAATATATACATGATTTTATAAGTAATGACTTATTTTACTCCTTGACTGACTTGTTTGAGTAACAGTAATTACACATCAAGGAATAATTACATGCTAGATTTATGCTGAGTTACTCTTGTATAGACTGTTATTTATTGCCTGACCGATACAGTTAAATAAGATATCATTTGGTCAAAGCAAAGGTTACAGAGTTTGTTTAAATTGAATCAGTTATTGGGGTAGCTGATCGTTATAATTTTTTTCTGTGTACTTTATATTTAGGTCATTATTAAGTATGAAAAAAACTAATTGAAATGGGCTTGTTACTCTCATTTTACATTTGCAGATCAATTTATTGATTTAAGATGTAATAGTTTTAATACTCATAAGATTTAGAGATAAATTCATTGCTTTGAGATGTGATTTATCTAATACTCACAACATTTGAAGACCAGTAAATAAATTGAGATGTTATATTTTTTATGCTCCCAACATTTGAAGACCAGTAAATGAGTTTGAGATGTGAAATTTTAATATTCTCAACATTTGAAGATCAGTTATTGAATTTGAGATAAGATATTTCTAATACTCACAACATTTGAAGACCAGTAAATAAATTGAGATGTTATATTTTTTATGCTCCCAACATTTGAAGACCGGTTATTGAATTTGAGATGTGAAATTTAAATATTCCCAACATTTGAAGATCAGTTAATAAATTTGAGATGTGATATTTCTAATACTCCCAACATTTGAAGACCAGTAAATGAGTTTGAGATGTGAAATTTTAATATTCCCAACATTTGAAGATCAGTTAATGAATTTGAGATAAGATATTTCTAATACTCCCAACATTTGAAGACTAGTTAATGAGTTTGAGATGTGAAATTTTAATATTCCCAACATTTGAAGATCAGTTAATGAATTTGAGATGTGGTATTTCTAATACTCCCAACATTTGAAGACCAGTAAATGAGTTTGAGATGTGAAATTTTAATATTCCCAACATTTGAAGATCAGTTAATGAATTTAAATTGAGATGTGGTATTTCTAATACTCACAACATTTGAAGACCAGTAAATGAGTTTGAGATGTGAAATTTTAATATTCCCAACATTTGAAGGTCAGTTAATGAATTTGAGATGTGATATTTTTAATTCTCCCAACATTTAAAGACCAGTAAATGAGTTTGAGATGTGATATTTCCTACATTCCCAACATTTGAAGAACAGTTAATGAGTTTGAGATGTGAAATTTTAATATTCCCAACATTTGAAGGTCAGTTAATGAATTTGAGATGTAATATTTCTAATACTCACAACATTTGAAGACCAGTAAATGAGTTTGAGATGTGAAATTTTAATATTCCCAACATTTGAAGGTCAGTTAATGAATTTGAGATGTGATATTTCTAATACTCCCAACATTTGAAGACCGGTTATTGAATTTGAGATGTGAAATTTTAATATTCCCAACATTTGAAGATCAGTTAATAAATTTGAGATGTGATATTTCTAATACTCCCAACATTTGAAGACCAGTAAATGAGTTTGAGATGTGAAATTTTAATATTCCCAACATTTGAAGGTCAGTTAATGAATTTGAGATGTGATATTTTAATACTCCCAACATTTGAAGACCAGTAAATGAGTTTGAGATGTGAAATTTTAATATTCCCAACATTTGAAGATCAGTTAATGAATTTGAGATGTGGTATTTCTAATACTCCTTACATTTGAAGACCAGTAAATGAGTTTGAGATGTGAAATTTTAATATTCCCAACATTTGAATGTCAGTTAATGAATTTGAGATGTGGTATTTCTAATACTGAGTCCAACATTTGAAGACTAGTTAATGAGTTTGAGACGTAAAATTTCAATATTCCCAACATTTGAAGATCAGTTAATGAATTTGAGATGTGGTATTTCTAATACTCCCAACATTTGAAGACCAGTAAATGAGTTTGAGATGTGAAATTTTCATATTCCCAACATTTGAAGATCAGTTATTGAATTTGAGATGTGGTATTTCTAATACTCCTTACATTTGAAGACCAGTAAATGAGTTTGAGATGTGAAATTTTAATATTCCCAACATTTGAAGGTCAGTTAATGAATTTGAGATGTGATATTTCTAATACTCCCAACATTTGAAGACCGGTTATTGAATTTGAGATGTGAAATTTTAATATTCCCAACATTTGAAGATCAGTTAATAAATTTGAGATGTGATATTTCTAATACTCCCAACATTTGAAGACCAGTAAATGAGTTTGAGATGTGAAATTTTAATATTCCCAACATTTGAAGGTCAGTTAATGAATTTGAGATGTGATATTTTAATACTCCCAACATTTGAAGACCAGTAAATGAGTTTGAGATGTGAAATTTTAATATTCCCAACATTTGAAGATCAGTTAATGAATTTGAGATGTGGTATTTCTAATACTCCTTACATTTGAAGACCAGTAAATGAGTTTGAGATGTGAAATTTTAATATTCCCAACATTTGAATGTCAGTTAATGAATTTGAGATGTGGTATTTCTAATACTGAGTCCAACATTTGAAGACTAGTTAATGAGTTTGAGACGTAAAATTTCAATATTCCCAACATTTGAAGATCAGTTAATGAATTTGAGATGTGGTATTTCAAATACTCCCAACATTTGAAGACCAGTAAATGAGTTTGAGATGTGAAATTTTCATATTCCCAACATTTGAAGATCAGTTATTGAATTTGAGATGTGGTATTTCTAATACTCCTTACATTTGAAGACCAGTAAATGAGTTTGAGATGTGAAATTTTAATATTCCCAACATTTGAAGGTCAGTTAATGAATTTGAGATGTGATATTTCTAATACTCCCAACATTTGAAGACCAGTTAATGAGTTTGAGATGTGAAATTTTAATATTCCCAACATTTGAAGATCAGTTATTGAATTTGAGATAAGATATTTCTAATACTCACAACATTTGAAGACCAGTAAATAAATTGAGATGTTATATTTTTAATGCTCCCAACATTTGAAGACCAGTTATTGAATTTGAGATGTGAAATTTAAATATTCCCAACATTTGAAGATCAGTTAATAAATTTGAGATGTGATATTTCTAATACTCCCAACATTTGAAGACCAGTTAATGAGTTTGAGATGTGAAATTTTAATATTCCTAACATTTGAAGGTCAGTTAATGAATTTGAGATGTAATATTTCTAATACTCCCAACATTTGAAGACCAGTAAATGAGTTTGAGATGTGAAATTTTAATATTCCCAACATTTGAAGGTCAGTTATTGAATTTGAGATAAGATATTTCTAATACTCACAACATTTAAAGACCAGTAAATGAGTTTGAGATGTGAAATTTTAATATTCCCAACATTTGAAGATCAGTTAATGAATTTGAGATGTGGTATTTCTAATACTCCTTACATTTGAAGACCAGTTAATGAGTTTGAGATGTGAAATTTTAATATTCCCAACATTTGAAGGTCAGTTATTGAATTTGAGATGTGATATTTCTAATACTCACATCATTTGAAGACCAGTAAATGAGTTTGAGATGTGAAATTTTAATATTCCCAACATTTGAAGATCAGTTAATGAATTTGAGATGTGGTATTTCTAATACTCCCAACATTTGAAGACCAGTAAATGAGTTTGAGATGTGAAATTTTAATATTCCCAACATTTGAAAATCAGTTATTGAATTTGAGATGTGATATTTCTAATACTCCCAACATTTAAAGACCAGTAAATGAGTTTGAGATGTGATATTTCCTACATTCCCAACATTTGAAGATCAGTTAATGAGTTTGAGATGTGAAATTTTGATATCTTCAACATTTGAAGGTCAGTTAATAAATTTGAGATGTGATATTTCTAATACTCCCGACATTTGAAGACCAGTAAATGAGTTTGAGATGTGAAATTTTAATATTCCCAACATTTGAAGATCAGTTAATGAATTTGAGATGTGGTATTTCTAATACTCCCAACATTTGAAGACCAGTAAATGAGTTTGAGATGTGAAATTTTAATATTCCCAACATTTGAAGGTCAGTTAATGAATTTGAGATGTGATATTTTTAATTCTCCCAACATTTAAAGACCAGTAAATGAGTTTGAGATGTGATATTTCCTACATTCCCAACATTTGAAGACTAGTTAATGAGTTTGAGATGTGAAATTTTAATATTCCCAACATTTGAAGGTCAGTTAATATATTTGAGATGTGATATTTCTAATACTCCCAACATTTGAAGACCAGTAAATGAGTTTGAGATGTGAAATTTTAATATTCCCAACATTTGAAGGTCAGTTATTGAATTTGAGATGTGATATTTCTAATACTCACAACATTTGAAGACCAGTAAATGAGTTTGAGATGTGAAATTTTAATAATCGCAACATTTGAAGATCAGTTAATGAATTTGAGATGTGATATTTCTAATACTCCCAACATTTAAATATCAGTTAATGAATTAGAGATGTGATATTTCTTATATTCACAACATTTAAATATCAGTTAATGAATTAGAGATGTGATATTTCTTATACTAGATGTGATATTTCTTATACTCACAAGAATAAAAGATCAGTTAATAAATTTGAGATGTGATATTTCTAATACTCACACCATTTGAAGATCAGTAAATGAATTTTAAATGTGATATTTCTTATACTCCCAACATTTGAAGATCAGTTTATAAATTTTTGATGTGATGTTTCTAATACTCACAATGCCTGAAGATTTAAGTTTCTTGTTTTGAGATGTGATATTTCCAAAGACAAAGCCATTTTTAGATGACAAATTTATCATTTGTACAAAATTGTTATTATTAAGTAAATGGTTTAGTTTTTAAATAAGGATATAAATACAAAAATAAAAGAAAATATTTATAAAACCTTCTAGATTTAACCATAGAGCTTTTAATTTTTAAAATTAGAACTATTTGAAGGTGTGTTACCATTGTGCAAACACAACTGATTTTAGATTTTAATGAGGGTTAATTTCAATTACAAAATATAAGTAAAGAAACAATTACATCTTTTAATAGGATACAGAAGGATAAAATTAAAATCTGATTTCAACCATAAAACACAGAAGTTACAAGTTGTCAGGCTTTTTTTGTTTTGTGCTGCTGCTCTTATATTTTTTAAATTTAAAAAAAACCACATTTTTCAAGCAAATCTGAACATTATAGTCAACAGTATAGTTGACTTGTAGAGGGTCTGTATACATATTCATTTAGTATGATTGATACAACAGATACTGTTATTAAGATTTAGGTAGATGGATGCTGTCTTGGAATTGCTTACATTTTAATTTATACTTTATTCTCCAATGTATACATTACTGATAACTTACTGATAATTTGTAACTTAGATATGTAACCATATGTTTTGGTTTTTATGTGTTTACACAGGGTATTTATTTATTTATCTATTATTTATTTATTCATTTATTTTTTTATTATTATTATTATCATCATTATTATTAGTATTATTATTTATTTTATTATTATTATTATTTTTTTGCCTTGAAGGTGTGCAGTGTTTAACAGTGATTCCTGGTCAAAAATTCTCACGGAATTTCAGAGTTTGAAAAGGTTAAAGTTCAACTAATCAGTATTGCTCTTGTAGAACAATTTTCATCATACACTTAGAAGATAAAGGCTAATATTTTCAGTCAAAAAAGATAAATATTAATGTTACATCTAAAACACTTAAAATAATAATTTAGAGGACCCTTTGATTTTTTCAAAACAAAGTCAAATCACTTAAATCATGAAATTGTCAATTTACACTTTGTCACAAATTTACAGATATGCTTGCCTCTCTTTCCAATACCTGTCCTTAAAAGACACACTTGCCTCTTGGCAATACCTGACTTTTAAGATATGCTTGCCTCTTGGCAATGCTTGATTTTAAAAATATGCTTGCCACTTCTCTCTTTGCAATATCAGACTTTAAGGATACACTTGCCTCTTTTCAAAACCTGACTTTAACTACACTGCATTTTTGCAATACCTGACTTTATAGATACCCTTGCTTCTTTGGAAAACCAGACTTGAAAGATACCCTTGATTTTTTGCAATATCTTACTTTAAAAAATACACGTTGCCGTTATTGAATTGAAAATGATATATATGTTTAGACAATAACCTGGGAACTTTTAATTTCATATAATGTGTTATTGATGTAAATAAGTCATGAACTTTGAAAACAAATAGAAACTAATAATGATATAAAATCTCATTATTGGACATTGAATTATCATCTCAGGATGATTGTATCATGTCCCTAGAGACATAAAATTTGACATTTTTACATCAAGAACAATGGATATTTATTACTTCAGAGAAAAAAGTCATCCTCAAAACTCATCATCCAAGTGTCATTGATGCATGTTTGATTATATGTTTTTGTTTTGTTGAAGTCTAAATACTTGGATATTGATATTGTCTGTATATAACATGTATTACAAGTAAAGTCTCTAACTTATAGTTTACAAAGATTAATATAAATGTCAATGCTGCAATAAAAATGTATATTTATGCTGCTCAAATCGGAATACTGCAAGATTCTGATCTTCTCTGAAACTAGTGAAAAAAAGTAAAATTTTACAAAGTTTTTTTTAAGTTTTGAATTTTACACAGTATTTTTTAAATTTCTTAAATACCATTTTATATTCATCTCCTTGTGCCACCAAATCTTATTTTTAATCTTAGTTAGTTAATTTGTACAAATGTTAACAATCAGTAGGAATTGGTACAATAGGTGGAATTCTGAACACAAGCAATTGTTTATCTAGCTTTCTATTTTTAGTTATTTTTGTCTGTTACTCTAACTTACACCACAACACTGTAAAAAATAAATTATGTTATCAGTTAATAACTTTACAGCATCAGTAACCTATGCTCCCAGTGCTCAAAAGCTTGGGTAGGTTAGTAATAATGTAGTTCAAAAAAGAATCTGTGGGCAGATTATTTTAAAACAAGCATGTTCTAAATAATAAAAGTAAGAGTTCTTAAACAGCAAGATAAAAAGTACTCTTGTCAATCAAAAAGTGTTTAATAACTATAGATCTTTAATGATGTTCATTTCTGGGTCTGGTTTGGATACCAATTAATTAGTTCTGTAAAAGTGATTTTTTTTTTTTTTTAGGAAAAAATCTTACCAGAAGTCATTTGCTATGGAATTATACCTGATTAGAATTTTATATATGAAATATATATCCCTTTATCCTTTTTACTGAAATGCATCCCAAAAAATATCAAATGTGGATTTGCTGTGCTAGTCTTGACCAATAAGTGGTCAAAATATGCTATTGCATTTTTTTTTTATAATTATTTCTTTTTTATTTTTGTTTTTATTTTTTAATTATTTTTATTATTATTATTATTTTTTTTTTTTTTGCTTATTAGGCACAAATTTAAAATAACACAAGGTACCAATTACTGTTGCATTTGTAATAACATATAACATCTACCCATGGGTAATCACAGTTACCATTAGTACCCAAGGATAACTGTTAATACTTCCCATGCTTACCTGTGTGGAATATTGAAAATAAGTTGTAAAATATTGAAGCAGATGTTTATATAACTTCAGACAAAGGACAAGCACGTAATATATTGAGCAAACAGTATCAAGAGTTGTTTGTTCAAGTGAACTAAATCATACAGCTTTAAATTCACACACTCATATCAAAAACAAAAAACAGATAATTTGTTAGAGTTTTTTTTATTATAATAATGCATGCTATTTAAATGTTTGTAAACAGTAAAAAATTTTAACTCCAACATCATTAAGAGAATCTTTTAAAAAATTTTTTGGTCTCATATAACCAGAAAATTATCATTTTTAAACATGAGATTAAACTAGCACACTAGCAAGTTGTAACAAATCAAAGCATTTATTTAGTAGCATGTATGCAGTTTTAGGTCAATCCAATCTGAGACCTATTTCAAATCATTTTTGTCTGCCACCACATATTCATGTTGCTTCATATTTTTTATTTATTTATTTTTTTTATTTATTTATTTTTTTTTTTTAATTTTCAACTTCTTCCCAAGAACAAGTGAACTCATGATTTTGAAATTACGTAGGAATGTCCTTTGGTTAAATTCCTTTAAAGTATGTCAAAATTGTTGACCTTGCTCTTCATTCATTAGGTTACAGTGACCTACAATAGTAAAATCTTATTGCCATGAATGAAATGCCTAAAGGATAAAATCTATGTATACAGAATAGTTATTTCCAAACATAAAATGTTTTGTGTCTTGACATACATTCATTGTCAAAGTTTTCTTCAGTAGTAACTGCCTTTAACATATCTTTGACATAAAAGTTTAAACTTTATATACAACATTAGTTATAGAGGACTTATAATATAAAGAACTACCAAGTTTGTGAAGTTGGTTGATTTCAAACTTTATGCAAGGTCAAAGAAACCTTGGTAACTATGTACATTTTAAACAGCAATGGACAGAAATGATTAAATGGTTGAAAGTTTGTATTATGCATTATCAATACATAAATTGCTATCAAATTTGTGAAGTTTCATTTGGCCTGAAAGTTATGGGAACCTTAAAAGTAAACCCTTTTAGCATTTAATTTTCATGAGCCAAAAAGCTTGAACACTAGAAACTGCATATGAAACATTAGTGCATAAAGGGCTAACATAATTATGAAATTGTTTGACTATGTCTTTTATTCAAGGCCACAGTTATTTGCAATAGTAAAACTTTCGGGCATAGTTTTATAATTAGCTCACCTAGTTTACAAATAGTATTTACTTTGACCAAATCTCGAAGTGACAGTTACTCTAAACAATAGTAAAATCCTTTGAAACCTTACATTATGAACCTAGAGTCATATCTGTTCTGTGTAGACCTTTCACAACCTTGTGTATGAATAATCATTTGATGATATACACCTATTGTAATTCATTTGTCCCAAGCAGAAATGTATCACATTTCCTTTCTTCATTAAAGTACAAATTTTCATTATTATGTGTAGTTTCTATTGCTTTTCAGTCTTTTTTTCTCTATTATGTCCTACAACAAAAGTCATATTATCATTATAGCTGAAATTTCAGACCAGACATATAATTTTAGAAGCATTAAAGTAAAAATGACAGAGTACTGTATTAAAGCAGTATTCCACCATACTTTACTTAATTTCAGTAGACTAGCTGATACTAGCAGACATATATACCTAAGCATTTAGTAACATATTGATCTGTAGTCAGACTCTGATGTAACATAACAATTTACTTCTACACACAAGTATTATAATTCAATCTACAAGATATATAAAGTGCTTTTAAAACTTTGTTAGCTAAGTTATCAGAACCCTGGCAGAAACTTTTGTGATGTAGTTATAAAAATCTATTTGTATTATAGATAACAACTGTTGTGAGAAATATTGATAAAAAGGTATGTTTATTTTTAGTATATATATATGTACATGTTAAGTCATATGAATGTAATATTGCTCTAATTATCCTTTATTTTTTAACAACTGGTTGGAGTTGAAGTTGGGATGGGGCTTGAAGCTCATAGTCTGATAAGTTATACAAGGATCATCCCATGGCTACTTTTGGTACTAGTGTACATGTATTAGTTTATGTCATGAGCTTGTTTTAGGCCCGAGTTAAATAGACAGAGATAATTGATCTTGGGTAAAAATAGAGTTGATTTCATCTTGTCTTAAATTTTGATAAAAAATAGAGTTGATTTCATCTTGTCTTAAATTTCCATAAAATATAGAGTTGATTTCATCTTGTCTTAAATTTCCATAAAAAATAGAGTTCATTTCATCTTGTCTTAAATTTCCATAAAAAATAGAGTTGATTTCATCTTGTCTTAAATTTCCATAAAAAATAGAGTTCATTTTATCTTGTCTTAAATTTCCATAAAAAATAGAGTTCATTTCATCTTGTCTTAAATTTCCATAAAAAATAGAGTTCATTTTATCTTGTCTTAAATTTCCACAAAAAATAGAGTTCATTTTATCTTGTCTTAAATTTCCATAAAAAATAGAGTTAATTTTATCTTGTCTTAAATTTCCATAAAAAATAGAGTTAATTTTATCTTGTCTTAAATTTCCATAAAAAATAGAGTTCATTTCATCTTGTCTTAAATTTCCATAAAAAATAGAGTTCATTTTATCTTGTCTTAAATTTCCATAAAAAATAGAGTTAATTTCATCTTAAATTTCTGTAAAGGCAGGTATGTAACCAATGTTACTAAATGTTTTTAAATAATTAAATGTTTTTAAATTTGTAATTATAGTTACAGCTTAATTTTAAAAGAATTTAAATTTGCTGAAAAACTAATATATCACACTATATGTAGTGGATAAAATTTGTTATTTTTGTGAGTTAGTGAAAACCATGAAATTTAATTATGGTAATTAAAATTACAAGGCACCCAATGAGATTTTTTTTTTACAAAACACCATTCCACAGAATTTACTCCCAACAGAATTATTTGAGATTGCAAAACCATGACATTTTAACTCAAAAAATATTCATAATTCTACATTAAGTTTTAGTAGGGTGCTTTTAGTGAACAAACTCTTTAACAGCACTATTATATTTGGGTTGTCACAATTACTTTATCTCTAATCTTTGTCATTGTTTTTTATACATAACTAAATAAGGTTGACTCATAATAGTATTTTTTAAAGTAATAATGGATTACAATAATCAACATTTATAGATGTCATAAATTTTATGCTGGTTACATTTGAATGGTTTTATGTATTTGCTAAACAATAATTTAATTTTGTTTGTTTTAAATGACTTTTATTTTATTATTTACCATATAGATAGCTTTTTCCATAATACAGTAGAACTTCGATAACTCAAACTTCGATATCTGAAATACCACAGATAACTCGAAGTCTTAATTTTGTCCCTACTTGTTTTCAAGTCTATTCTAATACCCCTCCATAACTGGAAGTAAGAATTTGGTCTGTACTTTAAAAATCTATTAAAAATTAACTTCAAAAACTTAAAGTTTTTCTAACAATATCTGATTTATGGCCCGGTAAATAAAATGATCAGAGAAATCACATATCGGTATTTAGGCTACCATTATTAGAGAAGTGAACGAAGTAATTTTAGTTATCCACCATATTAATTAATATCAATTAATGGAAAAATATTTAGTACCATCATGGACAATTTAATCTAACAGGTATTATAATCCCCTACTCTAATTACAGAACAGGAGTATTATGCCACTGTGGATTAGAGTTTAACTTTCGAATTAATTTTTAGAGCATATCTATTGCTTGTGGTACTCACGACTGCATTGAAATCTTAAGGATATATCGCACTGCTTTGTAATTTTATTAACTATCTGTTCGTTTTTTCTAACAAATGTAATAAATAAATATTGCTGACAGACATTTACATATATCTAATTTCTGATTCCGTTGTTTGTATACATTGTGATTTTAATACATGTTTATAACATGTTCTGCAAGTAGTCATCAATATCAATTCTTAATATAATACATTATTATTATATTTTTTTTTTGTTTCTCTAAACTCTTATTTGTTCATTGCATTGTTATCCCAACTATAACTAACTAGGTCAAGGTGACCTTGGTCGAAATTTTTTTAAAACTATCTTTTCAGAAAATGATGGTTTGATAACAAGTCTAATTTGATTTATGACTTTTTTTTGGAATCTTCAGCCTATTTGTTTGTGTATGTGCATGTATATTTTTGTATACATTGTTAAAGCTGCATTAAGTTTTTCAATTTTCTGAATTTTTTTGATTTTCTAAAAATATATTTTTTTAAAAATAGATATCCTCTAACCACAATGCATGAGATTCATTTTCGAAAATTTCATTTCTTTTAGCTGTAAATAAATGGAATCCTCTAACCTGTTGGTCAATGTTTAACGATGATTATTATGAGCTTGGAGCATGCACATGGTTGTACAGAAAATCCAATTAATTGAAGGTGAAACCTGACGAATTGCATTAATTGTCCATCATTAATATCCAGATGTATTTGAAATGGTGTTATGTCTCCCTTACTAAGTCACATATGACAAATTCAATGAAGTCCTGTGTTTAATTTATTGTATTTCACCATTTTGAAAGTTGTGTTAAATGACCCAGTTTTTTATGACATAACCATGTTCTAATATTAGATCCCACATGCTACATCTCTCTTGGAAATTACTGTTATTTCTGTATTTATTTGAGCTTTTTTTCGTTGAATCAAATGTAACATTGTTCATTAGGAACATCATTAATTAGATTAGCACCATTTTAATTTTTTTTCTTTGAAAACTTAATGCAACTTTAACATATATTTGTCTCTCAACTTTTTTGTTCATTTCATTGTTATGCAAACCATGTTTCTAGTTTTCGTATTGTTTGAACAAGCTTTATTAATTCCAGATGTAGCCTAGGTTTTTATCTTTGCACTTTTTCTACTTTTCAAAATATACTAATGTGGACATTAATTTTTAGCTCACCTGGACAAAGGTCTGACATGACACAGTGTGTACATGTTTATACAGGCCAGAGCAATTCAGATTTGTTCATGATGGGACCTTGGCTAACAAAACTAGGATAACAAAATAAATAAATCTTTTTCTCCAAAATAGATGATTGTAGAAAAAACCTGATGTAATATTTGGCATCTTTGGTTCTTAAGACTTCAGTTTGTTAGGTACTGCAATTTGCTGTGGTCCTTAGCTCATTATAACATTAATGAAAATAGGCAGCATATTCCTGCATTAAATTTCACAGTGCTTCAGAGAAATGAAAATGACAGGCATATAATTTATCATTGGCTGTAATTTTGTTTGAAAAATATCTGTGCAAATTTTCGCATATAATGCATAACTTTATTTTCACTGATGTGAAATTGATGAAAAATAATTAACCACACAATTTCATTATTTTATGAATTAAGTTTAATGCAAACTAAAAATACAATCAAGTGAATTTCATTAAGGAATCAAAATACTTCAACTGTTTATTTATCGGGTGAGCATATCAGGTCCATGACAGTTTTTTGTTTAGAATTTGCTTTTAAATTGTTTTCTGTTTTTTGATTACATTTCTTGTCCAAATATATAGAATTTTATAAAGGGAGATAATTTATGTCATCTGCAATATTTGAGAAAACAAGTAGATTTGGTTATAGTTATTAGTTGATAAAAATTGCTACATATGTCCTCTGTAAAACTTTTCTTAGAATTGAGAAAATAGTTTGAAGTTTATATTGCATTTTATTTGCTTGGCCTCTAAACTTTTAATTTATACCAGTAGGATATGATCAGTGATCATAAAAATGTATTATGATAATCTTTTTTACTAGATGAGTTAAAATTAAAATGTGTGAAATCTCTCTGATCTTTAGAAGTATAAGTTGTTACGTAACTCCTTTGAGAAGTCAATAGTTATTGAAAGTTCTATTCTATAGTTTTGACACATTATTTTTTACATTACTTGAGTATATTATATATATATGGTCTTTTTGCATAAACTTAAATAACCCTGAACTGACCACCTTGACATAAGTGAAACAATCTTGACTCAGGTTTAAAACATTTACTTTACTCTACTCCTGTTGGGTCTGGTAAAACAGTTACCTAACTATTACTACATCTTACACACAGTGGTATAACATTGAAGTTAAAGTATTCTGCCGCAGTTTCATAATCATGCTTTTACCAAGTAATCCTTTAATTTTAATCTGGCAAAATCTGGCAAATAAATACTCACAACAAACTAGAATAATGATATTTTATTTTGAAAGAAATTTTGACGTCATAAATTTATGACTATTTTGAAAACTTCTACATTTGTTAGATTTCTTTTATGGAAAATCTTTCAAATTGGTGAAAAATGATTGTGAAACTTTGAAGGGGCTGTTGTATGTACTGACAGATCAACATACAAATAAGTTAAGAGTTATATCATATTTAATACAACTTCTGATATTATTTCTTCCCAATGCCAGATACTTGGTATAATTGATTGCAAATTTCACAATATTGAATACAACATCACTATACTGTCAATATCATGATTTTTTATCTTTATCAAATCCAGGAAATGAGAAGTGAGATATATTGGCATTTCGTTTCACACAATGTTGTACATGTATTTAAAACTTTTAAATAAGATTGCCATGATCTTGTTTATTTCTTTGGTTGCAAGCAAGTCAGTATTAATTTATTTTTATCTCTTCTGATAGAAAAAAAAAACATGTTATATCAGGTTTTAAGTTGACAGTCAAGATTGGCACACGCTCCTCTGAATTAACATGTAATCGAGCCAAATACTTGTAACTTTTGATCAATTCCTTGTTGACTTATATTGATCTTGAGAACATATTCGTGGCATGTCACTCTAGGATATAAAAGGCTTATAATTATCATTGTGAAGAGTTTATTTTTCATGATCAGAATATTGTTGGACTCCCATTGAAACCAATATGGTATTTGGCCATGTGATTTGATGAAAAACATGAATTTGATACCAATAAATAATTAAATAAGAATCACTATTCTTTTTCAGTGTTAAGCTGTACAGTAAGATCTGTAGGGGAGCTATCCTGTTCCTCTGACAGCTCTTGTTTATTTTATTACAAATAGCAGATAGTTGTTTGTGTTTTAAATTGTATTGATCATGTCTTGTTTTTGGTAAAAATAATTACTTTTTTAACTTGCTTTTAAAATTAACAATTAAATTGTTGTTTTGGAATGCCTTCAAACAACGTAACAACAATTCAATTCTATGAATGACAATGACATTAATGTAACAATATCAGTTACCCTTGGGAGCCTCACTCCTCCATGCTAACAAGTTACATAATAGTTACAAAAAAAGAGAAAAAAAAAGGAAAAAATATAAAAAAAACATACATAATTTGATGAAGTGTTAGAAAGTTTAATATACAAGCCCCTAGACAGGAAGATGTGAAGCACTGGGAAAATTACACTGAAAGGAAAACATAAAACACAAGAGAATGTTACCCTTATTAAACTTGGCAAACATTTAACAGATGACAAGGTCCACTTTGTTGGTATGCCTATCAAGGAAGTTGTTGATTATAAAAGTAATTTATTAGCTAATTTCACTTCATACACTTCAAGGAGTATTACATCAACAAAAAACTCATCCATTTTAATTAGAAAATGCACTTATGAAAAATTTTTGTCATACTTAAATATAGTTTTAATGTTGAATGATGGGTATTTTTTTTCTGAAGTTTGTATACAAGGAATTTTATCAGTAGAGATAATTGTCATTTTTATAGTTAGGGTTGTCTTGATATTTCTGACACTCCAAAACATCATGTAAGTAGAGTATAATTAAAAGGAATCAAACACTAACAAACCAATCCATTCTCTCATCACATTGCCATAAAGTAAAAACTATGAAAACGTACAAAATGCTGTCTAGATTAGTAGTACAAAATTACCCACCATGTTTGAAATCAAAATTAAAAATGAAAGGAACATGGGATACTGGAAAATAAAATATATCAAGGATAATTTTGGATACAGTGACACCATACTTATCAACAACATAAAACATTTAAGGGCCTTGATAAACCTAGGCGTGGGATATCTCTATTAAATTGTTAATAAAGCAGCTTGTTCATTGTATAATGTTCCTATAGTAGGAACATACTGTATTAACTGTGAAACAAATACAACATATCCAGGAGAAGCTGGTATATTGCTGCTTGGATATGGAAATTGACAGTAAAAAAATTGTTTTCATCATGTTTGTCATTTAGCTTTATTCAAATGTTGCCTTTGCTGTGTGGCATAATTGAGATGTAAATCTAAATGTAAAACAGAACTTGAAGAATCAGTTGTATCTTTTAATTCAAACTCATTAGTATATAGATGTCATTCATATACATTTGGGCCTGAATGCAGCAAGAAATAGCATATTGTTTTTTAGCTCAGATGAGCTATTGTGATCCATCTGTCTGTCATTCAGGGGTGCTTCGTGCATAAACTTTTAGTGACATTACATTTTACGTTTTACTATTTTAATCTTTGCCTTAAAAACCACTGGGCTAAATTTAATAAAACTTGGCTATCATCATGCCTGGGTAAAGGCTTTCAGATTTGCACAAATGAAGAAGTTATGTCCCCTTGGGGCACCAATATATGGGGAAATATTGTAAAACTTTAAAAATCTTCTCCTTTGAATGTACAAGAGGTATACCATAGTTATTTCATGTATAATATTCTTATGCAATAGTTTCAGATTTGCACAAATGGTAGTGATAGGGCTCAAAATTGAGAAAATGACAAGGCAGTTAGTGGGGAAATTGTTAAAAATTATATGTTTGTCAATGTATCTTGAAAATTTTAAATTTTTGAATAAGCATGCATATTAGAATATTGTAGATATTGAAATGGCGATCATTTTGATATACAGTTGAAGGTCATAAATTCAAAAGTCAAGGGGGTAGTTGCATAAGAAGACTGAAATTGTTATTTATCTTGAAAATTATTGATTTTTTCTGTAGGCATGTAGACTAGAATATTTTATAGGCATTGATATATATTGTGATCATTATGATATATAATTTAAGATCATTATAAGGTTCAAAGGTCAAGGTCCTAGCTACATAAGAAGACTGAAATTGTTAATTATCTTGAAAATTATAAACTGTTTGTATAGGCATGTCTATACTAGAATATTGTAGATATTGAAATGACAATTATTTTGATATATGGTTCAAACTCATTGGTTCAAAGGTTAAGGGCATAGCTACATAAGTATACTGAAGTGATTAATGATTTGGAAATTATTTATTGTACTATGGTTACTACATGCAAATTAGCTACTTACTAAATATTTTTGATAAATTATTGTGGCTGTTCCAAACTTGAAAAAACTTGAAAAGTATTTGTAATTAAGTTCTTTGAAAACTATATTGAACATATCTTCAGGTGAGCATTAAGGTCCATGGGTCCTTTTGTTAACTTATTTTTCCAAGATGACAACAATGACATTTTAATATCATTAAACTTTTTTTTTCATAAATTTTATTTGCAATTTTTAAAAAAATATTTTGGAAAATGTTTTTATTTCAGAGAGTAGAAATGAACACAAACTTTTTCTGATAAGCTTACTCTTATTTTTCAGTCATGATAGGTGGAAATCTGCTGAAAATTGGCACAAAGAAGAAAATTGATAATTGTCATTTTTACTGCATTATAATATGATAAGATTATAATTATTAAACAATAAAATATTTTAATATATTCTTAAAAGAGAAATATTTTTGTTTACTTTTAATCAACTTTCAGTTTTGGTTGATGTCACTCACATTTTGAGGCAAATAATGCCTGGCCATTAGCATCAAATATATATCTAACTAGTAATTTAGTTCAAGGAAAATTGGCTAATGCATTAGCAAGTGTGAGAGGGTATTGTTTTAAAAATTTTGTCTCTGTGATTATAATCCAGCTGTCCGTCCTAGCAGATTAAGCTCTGTAGATACATGCACTATTTAAGAAATACATTGAAATTAATGAATAAATCTATTAACTTACTTATTAAGAAATGGAAATACAGTCTTAAAACTGGAAATACTCAGCTTATAATATGTTTACTTCAGTAATGTATAGTCTTGACATAAGTTTACACAAATACTTATATTGATATACATGTACCAATTTAGAAAAGTAATCCAGCTTTTCTGAACAATATTTACCATCTCTAATTGGAAATGGTAATTATATTGAAGGTTTAAATGAAATTGAAATTATGACAAGTATTTAAGAAAACCTCAATAAAAATAATTAAATGACTAGTTAATGAAAAATAAGTATCTAAATGAGTGAACACCTGTCTAAAAAATTAACTATTAGGACATATTAACAGAGTTAAAGATTTTAGGATGTTTTTAAGATAGGTTGATTAACTTTTTATAACATGAAAAGGGAAAAATGTACATTTGAATATAAAACACAAATACCAGTTAAATTTTGATGTGCCAGATGTGCACATTTCGGAAACTGGGTATTAAACTCTTGTCCCCCCTTTACCTAGTGCAATCTTTTACCATTTAAAATATAACTGCAGTTAAAAATTCTTGCTGCAGCTAAGTCAATATTGTGAATCAGGAAGTTTTTCACCTGCAGTTTATTTTGATTTTTTAAGAATTATCATTTTAAGTTATTTGTATACTTTTATCTTCCGGTTATTGCAGTTAGTGCAAAATGCAAGTGAAGTTTTTCTTGAGCCTGGCATTGCCATAAGGCAAGACTTAGGTGTTACTTTTCCGGTGTCAGTGGCAGTGGTGGTGGCGTGTCAAAATGTGAAAGTTTATGTTAAAGTAATGTGTTTTCTACTTGATCAAAAACTAACCAGGCAAGGCATTTAAATCTATGGAATTCTTGTTTAAAATTAAGTATATTCAAAATATTAAGTTCAGCCATCAAGAGCATGCATTAACAATACTTGAAATATTGGTCATTAGTCAAACCTGATTGACACTTATTCAACAACCGACCAGTACATCAAAAGTAAAAAGTAACTAAGCATGTATATAAATCTATCAAACCAATCAGAGCTGGGGACATAAAAAGATACAGTGACACACATGCTCACAATGCTTATATCGGTATCTCATTATAATTACCAAAAGTGTTATACTATTACAATTATCAAAGACTTTTTTGCTTCATTTAAGAGACAACATAAAAGCAACCCATTTCAAATTAAGATATTTTTGCTCCATTTTGACTAAAATTTATCCACTTGCAATAAAAATGATTGACAATTGATTGAACTACCATACACTTCATTGTAAATAGTCAGGTGTGAGGTATTGTAACCATTGTTTGAAAACTATTTAAATTTGACAGAAAAAATTTGGAAAGTGTGTTCATGTCTAGAAATTACAGACAAGTCCATGTTCTTGGTAAAAAACATTAGTAGATTTTATATTTCCTGGAATTTTCCCAATTTGCATGTTCACATTTCCATGGATTTTTTGTGACACTTTTCATGGAAATCCATGGATTTTAAGAAGACACAAACATGATCTGAACTTAAAGTTATACAGTCTGAAAGCATTTGACTTAATATTTTACAACTATTAGAAAATAATAACATCATAAGTTAAACATCCTGAGTTAGGAGATTTACAGTATAACTACATGTAGTATACAGTTAGAAATGCATGTTTTTAATTTTAAAAAAAAACCGTCATAACTTTAAAAACTTTTAAAAATTAATTTGTATATAATATTATAACCATATTCTTTTGGGTTTTTTATATATAGAAAGCTGATATTTTTACTTTACCAAATGTCTGATGGTGGACAAAGTCAGAGTGATTTCAAGATAAATACTAATTAATGATAACACTTTTGGTTACATTGTGACAATAACTTGCTCTGAATTGTCTGAGTTATGATACAAAAATATCTTTGTTTTTTCCAACCTGTAGCAACCACCGTTATCAATGGAAATTTTTGTTACTTTGCACAAAGTTGTCACTATATGTATATTTAGTATGTGTATTTACCTTGTGATTCCTAAGGACCATTGTAAGATGTTTTGGTAGTGCTACAATATGAATGAAACAAACTCAAACACAGATGAATTAGTATGTAAATTTATATGATTCAAATGTGAGATTCTGTGTTTTTACAGCCATAGATTTCTAAAAATGATTAAGTACAATAACGAACTCATCAAATTAAGAGAAAATCACAGGGGTATGACAAATCTAGACTAATTTCCTGTAAATCTACATGTTTTATGTCCTCTGTCTCTGTGTTAGCTATGATGGTCAATGATATGTGATATGTGTATTATCTCTATTTGTTCTTGGGGATTAAGTTTTCCGCTAAAATCATTATATAAGTTCATGAATGAGGTTATGTCATGAATCCAACAGCCATATTAATCTTTAATAGTTTTTGTGCCCTTTTGCTGGCTTTTCTATTACAAATACCATGCTGTGAACATGAATTAAAAAAGTAAGATGAAATAAATTGTGATGGGAGGAAAAGTAGGGGGCAGGCTGGAAGGAAAATTAAGAAATTTATTATGGCCAAATGATACAGAATGTAAATAAACTGTCTTCATTGAATTTTATGGATTTGGCATATTTTGTTAAAAAATATTTTTAACTTTATTTGTCCTTTAGGCATTTTTGCTACTCTCTTTTTATCTGTTTTTAAAATAAACTTGATTATTCAAATACTAAAACTCAGCTATATTAAATTTTACATAAGTTCTAATTATATCAATTTGTATGTAGCTGCCAGCTCTGCTTAATGTACAAATTTGCATCATTTTCTCAAAAAGCCACTTTAATATGAAATTTTAACTGCTTAAATTCCTTTTCTTAAGACTTTAATATAAACCAGGCAGTTAGATAGGTTAAGTGTTTCTGACAATTACTGTACAGACCTGACATAATTCTTACTACCATTTATTCTTTTTTAAGTTGTTGAATATTGATTTGCTAGTGTTAAAATACATATTAATGATTTCCAAGACATTTTAGAAAAAATTGGATTTAATTAAAAAAAGATACACATTGTCTACATTGATAAGATCACAATGCTTAGGTTCTAATCTCATTTGGGCAGATTCTAATATGCAAAAAGTTGTCAATTCACTGACAATAAAGTTGGTTATTTTTTTAAGGCCTCTAGATTTGTGCATCATCAAAAAATTGACTGCCTTAATTGATACAAGTGAAGACCTTTCAACTCAACATGCTGTGTCTTGTACTGTGATAATACTATTTTCTCTCTCCCATTATAAATGGTTATATTCATATATAATTGAATCAGCTTGTCCGTCTGTCTATCTGTATACAGTTTGGTTTCTAGACAATAAGTTAAATATATTTAACCAATTTTCATTTTATTTGGTAAGTAGCTTCATTGTATAAAGCTAAACTTAAGTTTGATTTTTGTGATTTATTTACAAGAGTATTAGTACTCATTGTGTAGAGTACAAAGACTTTATGAAAAATAGTATTAAAATAGTTTTTTTTTTTTTTTTTTTTTTTTTTTTTTTTTTTTTTTTTAATTATTTATTTATTTATTTATTTTTTTTTGTCTTAGCACTATTTTCTAAAAATTATATACACAAATGATTCAAAATTATGTCCGGACCAAAACCTTTGAAATTGTAAGAATGTGGTCAGATTTTAAACAAATTATCCAATGGTGAAAGAGCGTCATGACCAGTTTTATACATGTATTGTAAAGGTCAAGTACTTATAATAATTGAAATCAGTATAAGATCTCATATTACAACTTAAGACTTGGGACTGTTATAGTCATCTTTTAAGAATAATGACAAAAAATTTCAGAGACCTAAAGATTGGAAAAATAATGTGGATTGGATTGGATATATACTTTAGATTACTTTTTTATCACAAAAGATTTATTAACGTGTAATTTCAGCCAGAATTCTTGACATTCATATATCACACAAATATTTCCAGAATCGCGAAAATTAAATTGCAAAATTTAAAACATGGGCAATCGACTGTGATTGTGGATATTATTAAAAACAATAAAACATGCCACAATTAGAGGCAATAGCCTTCATATGACAACCAGTAACTAATACATACAACATACAATTTAATACTTCTCAGAAAATTAAAAAAACATTTCATACTTATTATACTAGTATTTGATTTAAAAAAATCAAATCATTTTTCATGAAGTTCTTCAAAGTTTTTAGGAGCCATGTAGGATGTTAAGTAAGTTAACCTATTAATAGAAATACATGTACTGAATAGTACTCAACTTAAGTACTCAACAGCTTAAAATTCTTAGATAAATAAAAGTAGTTCTTGCCCAAAAAGGTAAAGGTATTTACTAAGGAAAGGTAGGTAATTGCCTATGGATCTCAAAATTAAATATGCATATGGATTGTGGTCTCAATTTTACATTTTAGGGGTCATCACATGAAATGTGATGCCCACAAATTCAAATGTTATCTACAGTACTGGCAATTTTTTTCTGGTAATAAATATCCTAAATATTATTCAAAAGTTCATTTTATCATGACTTGACTAATCACAGTGAAATAATGATATATCTGGAGTATTGAGCTGCACCAGATTGTTGTTCAAATCATGTTGATTTTTTCAAATTATCATAAAATTACCTTCTTTTTTTAAATGATATAATTCAATAAATTGTAATTAAGCTGACTTTATCAGTGTGTTATTAACTTGTTTGTAAAAGGTCAAAACAATTTACTCTTATTAAGAACTAAGTCGTAATGTAGCTGTTGTCAGCATGTAATATAAGCTTCAGGTATTACAATAGCATAGATAAACATGTGTTCTAGGAATAATCCCCACAGTAAGGAAGATAACAACAACTGTTTATCAAAATAATCCCCTCAGCCAAGTCAATTATCAAGAAATTCTCATGAAAATAAATTTTACTGGCGACATAATAAATAAACCATGTTTTTTAGACAATTTTTTTTTGTAGACATGTTATGATGTTGTTTTTGTAGGATTCAGGGAGGTTATCTTGGACTGGAAATTATGCAATTATATAAGTGGTAGTTTGTACAGCTTATTCTCTATAAATTTTATATGTGTATTGTGCTAAACCTTAGGGTATTTAATGAAAATGCAATAAATTCAGATTAAATGATAGAATTTTTCAATCATTGATGTATACTAATATATTATTAATATTACTAAGTATTAGAGGTTTGTTGCTTATCCACACATTCTGTGATCTGTTCCATGTTGCAACTGCATGTTGCAAATACAAAGGTTTCAATTCCAGAAATTGATTAAAAATGTCACAAGCCAAGCCTTTTTTCTTCACTTTCTGTTTTAAACAAATATTGCTATGGTTTGATCCTCTTTTGAAATTTTTTGTTTTATGTTCTCATTTAAATAAAGATATCTACTGTGATTTGGTCTCATTCAGACATACATTTTGCTTTTATATGTGTCCCTATTCAGACATACATTTCTGCTGTGACGTGGTACTATTCAGACATACATTTCTGCTCTGACATGTGGTCCTTTTCAGACATTTTTGCTGTGACATGTGTCCCTATTCAAACATACATTTCTGCTTTGATATGTGTCCCTGTTTAGACATACATTTCTGCTGTGATATGTGTCCCTGTTTAGACATACATTTCTACTGTGATATGTGTCCCTGTTTAGACATACATTTCTGCTGTGACATAGTGGTCCTATTCAGACATACATTTATGTTGTTACATGTGGTATTATTCAGACATACATTTCTGCCATGATATGTGTCCCTATTCAGACATACATTTCTGCTGTGATATGTGTCACTAATCAGACATACAATTCTGCTGTGATATGTGTCCCTGTTTAGACACACATTTCTGCTGTGACATGTGTCCATGTTTAGATATTGATATCTGCTGTGGTAGGTGTCCCTATTCAGACATATATTCTGCTGTGACATGTGGTCTTTTTCAGACATAAATTTCTGCTGTGATATTTGTCCCTGTTTAGACATACATTTCTGCTGTGATATGTGTCCCTGTTTTGACATACATTTCTGCTGTGACATAGTGGTCCTATTCAGACATACATTTCTGCTGTGATTTGTGTCCCTGTTTTGACATACATTTCTGCTGTGATATAGTGGTCCATTCAGACATACATTTATGTTGTTACATGTGGTATTACTTAGACATACACTTCTGCTGTGATATGTGTTCCTGTTTAGACATACATTTCTGCTGTGATATGTGTACCTGTTTTGACATACATTTCTGCTGTAACATAGTGGTTCTATTCAGACATACATTTCTGCTGTGATTTGTGTCCCTGTTTTGACATGCATTTCTGCTGTGACATAGTGGTCCTTTTCAGACATACATTTTTGCTGTTACATGTGGTATTATTCAGACATACATTTCTGCTATGATTTTTGTCCCTGTTTTGACATACATTTCTGCTGTGACATAGTGGTCCTATTCAGACATACATTTCTGCTGTGATATGTGTCCCTGTTTAGACATACATTTATGCTGTGACATGTTGTCCTATTCAGACAGACATTTCTGCTGTGATATGTGATATGTATGTTAAGCTTGTTGATCTTCTGAAAATTAATTGTTGTTATTCTGATTTTTTGGTGATGTTTTTCAAGTGAGCTTTTATCTGCCTTTTTTGTCTGGTAGTTAGTTAATGTACTGTAAAAAAAAATTAGTATGGCTGAATACACATCATGAGCAATTGATGAATGATGGCTTCATTAATTGGAACATATATATTGATATACATAGTGAGAGTAGATTTGCAATATTATTTCTGTATTCATAATTCAGGTAATTTTTCTAATTGATTACATAGTAACTAGTATTTTTGCCTTATTTTTTTCTGTGCATTTATGACATCATTTAATTTTAATATCTTCAAAGAACAACTTATTATAAGAATCTTTAATTTTAAGGAGTTATTATTGAGCTAAGTTGACATTTTTTTGTAATTGACAGCTTTAGTATATTTTTAATGATAATAAATGAATGTGCAAATTGTTTTAGCAAAGGTGTTAAATTTAATGTGTACAACTATTGACAGTGTCTTTAATATGTTTTCAGGCAGGGTACCATACATACAGGCAGGGTACCATACAAACAGGCAGGGTACCATACATTAATATTGTAATTTATGTGTTAAAAAAACTACACAATCTTCATTCTTATATACATATTAAATATTTGTATATTGGTATATGATTAAATACTTTAAAAAACCAAAAAAAGACAATTTTTTGGAATAGAATGAAAGCAATGGAAAAGAATTAAACATATAGCAAAATAAATTTCTATGAAATAATGCTAAGTCAAGCTAACCAATCAAATGAAGTTGACTACATGCACAAGGTTTTATAGTCTACTGGAAACTATTAGACTGAATGATTACATGTGATTTAAACAATTGATGAAGGATTCTTAGCATTTTTTCTTAAGTTAAATGATTTATAGAAGACAAGGGAATGTAATGATTTGAAGCCATAATAACATTGTAGGATTTGTGATGAATTAGAAACTTGCTTGCTTTCAATAGTACAAGGTTTAACAATCAATGTTGCATAAAAATATATAACTCCCCAACACTAGTTGAATACTGACAGCAGGTACTTGTCATATATGCTATACATGTACAGTGTTATATATTATGTCTTTAGCTCACCTGAGCTGAAGGCTCAAGTGAGCTTTTCTGATCAAAATTTATCGTCGTCGTTGTCGTCATCGTGAGCGGCATAAACTTTTACATTTTCAACTTTTTTCCAGAAACTACAAGGTAGATTTCAATGAAACTTGATCAGATGCATATATGGGCCTAGTTCAATTCAGATTTGTTTGTGAGATTGTTTATGGCTCCCAAAACTAGGTCAGGGTGACCTATGGTTCCAAAAAACTCAAAAAATTTTCTTCTCCAAAAGCGATGATGGGAGAAAAAATCTGATGTGATATTGAGCTTCTCTAGTGTCTTAAGCTTATAAATTGTTCATTTTGTGAAATTTGGTAAAAAGTTAGTTTAATTTTTTTAATTTCGTAAAATGGCTTCAAATTATTATAACTTGACTATATGTATAGATATTGACATGGGGTTTTCAGTTTTGACTTTTTCTTGAAATAACCTTCAAAATGGGGTCAAGGTCAAAGTTCAAGGTCATGACCTAGTGTGTAATTTTGCAGTTTTTAGGCTATTTTCTTAAAAAATAATAAGAGATATATAATATCAAAACATTGTTAAAATGTTCAGCATAACAAAATGTAAAAAGGTACAAAGATTCATAACTGTATGATAATGCATGTAGGAGTTGTTTCCTCTGAAATTTTTTTTTTTTTTTTTTTTTTTTTTTTGCTTATAAAAATTGTGCATTAGCTTGAACTATGAACTTTTTGTATAGGCATGTATAATAGAATATTGTAGAAATTGATATGGCAATTATTCTGATATAAGATTCAAGGTCCTATTTTTAAAGGTCAAGGTCATAGGTGCATAGAAAAGACTGAAATTGTTAATTATCTTGGAAACTATTAACTTTTTGTATTGGCATGTATATTAGAATGTTGTAGTTATTGATATGACAATCATTTTGATATGTGGCTTAAGGTCATACATTCAAAGGTCAAGGTCATGAGTGCATAAAAAACTGAAATTGTTTTTTATCTTGGAAACTATTAACTTTTTGTATTGGCATGTATATTAGAATGTTGTAGTTATTGATATGATAATCATTTTGATATGTGACTCAAGGTCATACATTCAAAGGTCAAGGTCATGGGTGCATAAAAAACTGAAATTGTTTTTTATCTTGGAAACTTTTAACTTTTTGTATTGGCATGTATATTAGAATATTGTAGGAATTGATATTATTCTGATATAAGATTCAAGGTCTTACATTTAAAGGTCAAGGTCATAGATGCATAAAAAGACTCAAATTGTTAATTATCTTGAAAACTATTAACTTTTTATAGGCATGTATATTAGAATATTTTATGTATTTTTGCAAATGATTTTGGATATATCCTCAGGTTGGCCATATCCTCAGGTGAGGGTTAAGGCCCATTGGCCTCTTGTTAATGATATGTGTTGTCATACTGTAGATGTATTATTCTAACAGATATCAGGTTTTTTTTTCAGGGATATGTTGGCTATCTTGTAAATATTGGCTATAACATTTGTCCCATGTCTCAGACCTTTGTTGATATTGGCACCTTGTTATATATATTTCATCATGGTAAACATTAGTCTGTAACTTTTGTTTGGATTCAGTTTGGAATAGTATCTTTTGTATTATTTATGGCTTATTTGCCAATTTACATTGTGTTTCTAGCATTTTCATTTCTTAGACGCTATTTAGAATTTTCCTGTGATATCACATGACTTAAAATTCTTGTCTGATTTGTTGTACAAGCTGTTGGCCATCAAATATGTTTATTTTGGTAAAGCAATATCAATTTTGTTCAAAGACAAGAATTGTAATTAGTTACCATTCTGTTTGAATTTTTTGAAGACTGATTCGCCTCATGTTGACAATTTTTCTGTTTCATTCAATTTTTGATGATTTTTTTCCTGTTTTAATAGGTTTGATTGTCAGCAGTATTGCTCTTGTTCATGAAGTTTTCAGAAAAAAAAATATTTAAAAACATTATTTTTATTGAAACACAGTTTTATGGTTATTGAAATTGGCAATCAGCAGAATCAATTTTAACAAGCCAGGCAGATTTGATATTTTACACAATTTTGTCAATCTGTAATGTGTTTTATGTCAATAACTTTACTTCTGGTTGTTAAAAGATGATAATTTTGTAGTTGGTCATCAACAGATCTGTTTCTACATCTGAAATTGTTCATGCAGAATACTGCAGATTTTATTGACATTTTATTTAATTACATTTAAACACAGATCAATATCAGACCATGTGGTTACAACAAGGATATCAAAATATTAAATTTTCAGTAGCTCAATCTCCCTGGATCTGTTTCAGATTTCAGTTAATATTAAATTTATGTCAACCACATTTTGATATTATTTTTGTTTATTCATGTAAAACAATGTAATAAAACTGCATAAAAAACCAGAGTAACAGTCTAATCTTTCTACAATATAACTACCTAATATAAAATTTACAATATCATTGTCAAGGCAGCTATATATTCATCTTAACAAACTTCATATGCTTGCAAGTCTAGTTTACATTGCCATAATCTTATTTCTTAAAATTTAAGGTTGTTTTTGGATAATATATGAAAAAGAAATTTGGATAATATATGAAAAAAAAGAGATAAATCCTCAGATTTAAGAAGGATAATCCCAACTAATTTCTAGTCATGTTGACATTTGATTAAAGATAATTAAGTAGCAAAAGAAATATATATTAACAATATTTCTTCTTCTCAAGTTGTACTAATTCCACATTGCCTTTTAATTAATACATTAAATAAAGGAAGGTTATTTTCATGACAGAAAGATATAAAACCAACGTGTTTCATAATGTCATGCATGCATCAGTTAGTTTCTGAAACTTAGTTATAGCTGGTGACATCTTGATATAAGGGACAAATGATATATGTTTTACCCTGATGTAAAATCTGTTTCAAGCAGTGACACATTGAGCCTGAGAGAGAGAGAGAGAGAGAGAGAGAGAGAGAGAGAGATTTTAATAGATTTATATAGAAAGTACTAGAGTTTTCCTGGAAAAGAACAAATAAACACTACATGTTGTTCGAGTAAATGTAGACAAGGTTGTACACACTGGTTAACATACTAATAGAAAATGATGTGTATTGATGGAATCATTTAATACTGGGTAAAATATTTAGATTCCAATTACTGTGTTCTGATGGGATTTACCTGATAATTCAAAGAAAACAATATTACAGGAACAATATCCTGAGTTTTATTAAATTCAAAACAGCTCATCCTAATCATGTTGCAGTATTTAATCATGTTTGCTAGCTATCACCAGCTTAAAAAGGTTTTATATTGAAGTTTTAAATTGTATTTTATGTTTGGTTTTGTAGCTCTTTTAACCAAAGGTTATGTGAGCTTATGAAATAAGGCCACATTGTGGGTGTATGTGTGTGGGTGAGGTGGGTGTGATTTACACTTATTCATGATGTCTCTTTCGACACAACAGGACAAATTTCAATGAAACTTGTTACAGACATATAATGTGAAATATAAAATGTATATGGGCCTATAAATTTCAGATGTTGCCAGAGCTACCAAAATTAGGTCAAGGTGACCTAAGTTGATAAAGTTTTCTTCAAAATCAATGGAGTGAAGAAATAAATAATGTCATATTAAATTTGGCTTCTCTTAAGTCTATAGCTTGTTTACTTTTGTGCTATTCCAAGATTAATTAGTTGCAATCATTATTTTTGACATTTCAAGGCAAGATCAAACTCATGGTTTTATTGATGGATTAAGCTTTCAATTGCTATATCTTGATAACATTAATTTTTGTCATGGAATTTTAAATCTTATGTTTTTATGATATGACCTTCAAAATGTAATAAAAGTCAATGTTTAAAATTATAACACATTTTTTGACCTGCTTGGTTTTTCCTGTATTTATGCTTCTTTTTGGAAATATTCCAATGCATATTTTACTTTTTTTCTAAATTTACCCAAAGTCATAGTTCGAGGACATGACCCCATTTGCAATTCCAACCTTTATTTGCTTTATCAGGTGTGTACATATATAAAGATTGACTTGGATGTTTCACTTTTAAATATTTCTTGCAGCGAATACCTTAATGGAGTCAGGATCAAAAGTCAAGGTGAAATCATAATATCCTTGTGCTTTATATAACTTTTTTCTCCATTTACGTTATATAAGGATATATATTTCAAAGCAGATTTTAAATTTTTGTAATGTTTTCTAATGTCATAACTTTAATGTTGACCTTTTTGATATTGAAGAACCACTTTTTCTAAACATTGCATACTTACAGTTTTTTATGAAACACATTTTGCAATAAAATTTTAGTTTTCCTTGAATTTATTAATTTGCTTTATGGATGAATCTTAAACAAGCATTTTAAAGAGTTTACTATGGAAGAAAAGCATTTTAGTGAGTTATTATTATTCAGGTAGTATATTAGGCCTATTTGGTCCCTTAATGATTTTTGTCTGTGGCATACTGACTCATTGAGGTAGCACTTTAACAAAAGATGCCTTGAGCGCACGCTAGTACATGGCAAACAATAATATAATGTACATCTCATACATACACAGGCTTGGTCATAGATTTATCCATTGAAATTATTAACCTTGAGTTTGTCCTGAATAGCCGAAAAACTGTAGGTGCCATGGTAAACAACATAATAACCATATAACCAATCTTCTTTTACAGGGTACATTGACTCCTTGAAGGCTGTCAAAGTTTTTATATCCTGAATAAAAAGCAGTGTTCTTACAACTGATAGACTCACAGTAGGCTAATACTTGTCCCTGCAAAAAATCAGAGTCTTTTACAAAATCTGTCTCTCTTAAAAGGTTGAAATGATAACAAAGTAAAAACCCATGTATAATTCTATCTGAAATTTAATCAGTGAAAAAAATATCCATTTGAATCAACAACCATATAAACTATTGATTTTACAAAACCAGTTATGATAGATTCTGAGATTAGATTCGGTTGAACACTACCAAAGTGAAGCATTATGGGAAAATTGAAGCATCAAAATTTACACAACCACAACTGGTAAATGATGCTAATCTTTTTGTGGCTAGCTATTGAGTCTAAACAAATGATATTAAAATACATATCCATTATGATGTCATTTTCACAAAAATATAAATTTAGATTCATGTGACCCTGAACAATCACTGAACAGGGGACTGTCTTTCAAAGTACAGAGTGTTTGTAACAGACACTCCTTATGTTTTACCATTTGATTTGACTTTGGATTATCAATGTCTTTAAGCTTTTTGATGTATAATTTAAAGTTTAGGAATGTCACATTTAGAAAGTCTGATAAGAAGATTTTGTTTGCTCTCAAATACAAAAGTTGTTGCTATCCATTGTGTATCTTGTTTTTTACTAAAAACAAAAATTTCGACATCCTTGGATGGGTTTTGATTGGCTTGATGCAAATGTATACCAACATGAGACAATGCTTTACATTAAAAATATAAGCACAATATATTTCTCTGTGAAGAAATTGCTAAAGTTTAGATTAAATATTTAATCTTTAATCAAATAGTTTTTGGTTAAAATCTGTTTGGAAGAACCAAGATTTACAGACAACCAGTGTTGTTATTTTTATTTTCTTTTCTTTTTTTTTAATTATTTACTTGTTCTGTTTACTGTGTAACACAAATAATGATGTCTTCAGATAATGAAGCATTTTATCTAATTTGAAAATAATTTGCACACAGGGACCTTAGGCATTCTCCATGAAATTTAAGAAACATTTTAGGGTTAACAAATCATCATTATTGTTATTGGTCAGCCTAGTACATTTGTTAAGATGGATTAGGTTTATAAATCCCCGAGAGTGAAGGGTTTTCTTACAGCATTAACAACTAAATACAATTAAACAATAATTATTACTTCTGGGAAAACTTACAACATCATTCGGTGTCTTCAGTTTTAAGTAATATACTGTCAAAACTTGTTGTAAGCTTGACTTTTAGGATTACATATAACCATAATAAATTGTCTGGAGATTTTTGGTTGTTACTCAAGTCGGGGTGAAATATTGTCCAATGTTTTAAATTTTGCGTCAACAATAATTTATTTTGTAGAAGATGTAAATAAGTAACACATTTTGTATTGTAACTTTCAGTAAAAGTTGTTTGAAATAGAGGATGGGGTCATTTAAGAGACTTTTGAAATGTTTGACATTCCTGTTATGGTTATACATGTATTCTTAAAAAATTGGTTTGTCAACTGAAAAGCAATTTTCCAAGTAAAACTCATCAAGACTTTAGAAACCTCATTTGCTGAGTGGTCTAAAGCATGTGCTTATGAATCGCACTACCTTTCACTACCTATGTTTGAATCTTGCTAAAGGGCAGATCCAAATTTGAAAAAAAAATTGTAAGTTTGCTTGACAAAGGTCAGTGGTAGAGAATGTTCATTAGTTTGCATGCCAAAGGTCAGTGGTATTCTCAACCATCCAAGAACTGACCACTTTGGTATAAGTAAAATGATATTAACTGGTATGTTAAACACCATTACTGCACTCTTCAGGACTTTGTAAGACATGTTCATTTTTACAGAGCATCTTTCTTAAACTATATGATTTTTTTATCAAACTAAATATTTTATATCATATGTGTTTGCCTCACAGGTTAAAATGTGATGTTGAATTTACTAAGTTATTAAATTAGTGATGTATTAAAATTTTAGTTCATGTCCAGTGTTGAAATCAATATTGTTGATAAAAGATTTTTCAGGGTAAATAAAAAGATTATAAACTTTGTATACATGTATATTGAAGTGTTTTTTGTATATCAAATATAATTGTTGGCTTTCTATGTATTACATGTACATAATTAATGAAACAGCTTTTAAAAAGTCATAAAATTGGAATAGAAACCTTTGATTATTAGCGATTTATCATATAAATTTAATTCTATAGAACTTGGGGATACATGGCGCCACAATTATCATGGGTATTAAAACAGTTTAAGATTTTGTGTGGTTGTAAATGTTGAATTTTATAATTGCACATTTCAGACATATTCTTTAATGTAGACATACTTGAGAATATCGTGGGTGGAATTTACTGTCAGTGATAACAGGCATGTACCATAAGTGGTTTGTTAAAACTACATGCTTTACCATAATTACCAAGCCATTATAGGAAAGTCAAATGATATATGATGGTAATATAAAACTTTGCTCACAATAGATAATAGTCTTTAAGATTTCTGAACAAGTGTGATAACTGTAAATTAAGATGAAGACTGATTTCTTGGAATGCAGTTGAGCGATTTTCATTGTTAGTTTTATAGATAAATTATAAAATTTGTCTAGCAGCTTTGGGAAGTCAAGGATAATATTAGGAAGTATTGATTCAGCATTGTTTATGTCCTTTTGAGAATCTTATACTCCTTAAATCTATTTGAATTGATATAAATTTGTATTAGGAAGAGTTAAAGCATATATCGTGTTTCACAGCTGTCTGTGTTCTAGAGAAAAAAAAGATAAGCCACATAGACCCAACTATCGTAAACATATGAAAAACCAAACAACATGACACTCAATAGACAAAAATCGCAGATGTTTTAAATTAGTATGAATTGAGTAAAGTAAAATATATGTCAGTTGTCTGAGCTGAGGTTTAGATAAAATAGATATTTATTTTATTCAATATTATTCAACTACAATAAATCTTGAATCTAATTTTAAAAATAACAAATTTGTCTTAGATGTTAAAGAATGAAGATTCTGTTAAATGTCACATGATTGTTGAAAACAGTTGCTATAAGTAAGCAAAGCTTACCCTCTCAAGTTTCATTAGATATTTATAGTAAACCTTACTTATCATTATTTGACAATTTTTGTTTGCTAATTTTAGATTTTCATTAAAAATGAAATTTTTTATGTCTTCTGATATACCACTGTAAAATATTTGTGGGAGGCATAGTTATAGTATTTGAACTCAATCTGTTTGTCTTTTTGTAAATACAATTTGGTCGATGTGCAGTAATTTAGGTTAGTTTTCATTAAATTATATATACAATAGAAGTTATTAAAAGGAGAACCCTGTTGATTTTGCAGGTCAAAGGTTATTGTTAATATAAGTAATTTAAGTGTTTCTAAACATTGACTCGTTCACTTTGCTTAAATTTCATCAAACTTATTTGAAAGATATTCTTGAAAGAAAAAACCTTTTTTTTTTTTTTTTTTTTTTTTTTTTTGAAGTTTATAAAACAACTGTCAAGATTGCTGTTACTATAAATGGATTTGAGGTTCCCAATGAATGATACATTTTGGATTTGGTGGCATATGTTTTGTAAATATTTTTCTAGTTTTAAATAAAATTTCTAAATTAACACATGACACAGGCAACATTAAAGCAGTTTATTTATTATTAAATAAAATAAACTTTGTTCTGGAATCCATAAAATATCTTGAAACACTCCATAGGTATTGAACTGCATCATTTATCTCATTTTAATTTTCTAGTTATTCTTATAAAATAAATAAAAGCCAGTGAGCTTAAGAGGCTGATACCTGGTAGTCTCTTTTTCATTGCTGATGGAATGCTGGTATATAATTCTTTAAGAACCTTATGATATCTATGTAATAAGAATGGTAATTTATAATCTTTATCTCTCATGTTCTGAATCTGTATTTGTATTACTTTTCAAAGAGAAATATTGACGCTTAAAAATAAATAAATTCGTAAAATGAAATAAAGATTGATTTTATCTTAGAAATTTTAATTGAAATTTTGGAATCTTCTTAAGATAGATACATTTATTTACTTTTCTAATGGATTCGTGACAAATAATGAGCTGGATTTATGCTAGCTTTATTTAAATTTTATTTCTTTAGTGACTCTACAGCTTATTGTATGTAACCAACTGTGGTCATAGTTTGACTGTATATTTCACATTGTTATCTTTAAAGCTGCATTAAGTTTACCAAATTTCTGGTTTTTTTTTTTTTTGATTTTCTAAAAATATATTTTTTTAAAAGTAGATATCTTCTAACCACGATCCGTGACATTCATTTTCTAAAATTTCATTTCTTTTAGCTGTAAATAAACGTAATCCTCTGACCGGTTGGTCAGTGTTCTATGATGGTAATTATGAGCTTGGAGCTTGCGCACAGATGTACGGAAAAGCCTAGAATCGAAAGTGAAACATGACAGATTGCATTAATTGTCCTTCTTTAATATCCAGATGTATTTGAAATGGTGTTATTTTTCCCTTACTAAGTCACAAATGACAAATTCAACGAAGTTCTGTGTTTAATTTATCGTATTTGACCGTTTTGAAAGTTGTGTTTAAATGACCCGGGTTTTAATGACATAACCATGTTCTAATATAAGATCCCAAATGCTGCATCTCGCTGGGTAAATACTGTAATTTCTGTATTTATTCGAGCTTTTATCGTTGAACCAAATGTAACATTGTTCATTAGGAATATCATTTATTAGATTAGCACCCTTTTATTTTTTTTCTTTGGAAAACTTAATGCAGCTTTAACACTTTTTCAAGAATTATATATATATATATATATATATATATATATATAAATATATATATATATATATATATATATCTTACAAATCATAATAAAAATTAATAGGGGTGTTTTTAAGCCAAGGGACTTAAATGTTTTTGAAATTGTTTGACCTTTTTTTTCATTTAAATGGAAGTCACAGTGACCAAAATAAAATCATGTAACTGCTTCTTGTCATGAAATAAGCTGCCTAAAAGCTTAAAATTTATCGAAGTATCAACTGATGTAAGAAGGGTTGTGAGGTTTATAAAGTGTTAAATTCAGTAGTTTACACATTTAACATACTGTCATGAAATGTTTAGCCTGGAAAATTGAAAACTTATATGCAACAGGAGTGCTTGAAGCACTACTACACTTGTAAATTTTATATATTCAAGGTCAAAGTGACTGCCAGTGGTAAAACCATTTAGAAAATCTTTTTTATCAACTACCAGTAATTTGTCTAGAACCTTGATATTTATTAACAGCAAAAGTGCTTAAAATACTACCAAGTTGTTTGACCTAGACCTTCACCTAACATCAAAAATGCTCTTCAATAGAAAAACTTTGAAACACATTCTGTTCATGAATTGAAATATCAGTTCTTAATGGGCTTAACCAAGTTTGTGAAGCTTGTTGGCCATGGCCTTCATTCTAAATGATTTTGCCAAGTGTTCTACCATCGTTAGTCTGAGTATCTTTGAATATAATGGAATCAACTTAGTAATTTTATCAGTGAGACACTCATCCTAACATAATATTCACTCTACCATATAAGTGGAAGAGTAGATAATCTAAGAACTCTCTATATGTATTCCTGAGAGAGTCGTATTTATTGAGTGGTTGAGGCACACAATTTACTTTTCCAGACCTAACACAGGCTAACAAGCTATACCAGTAGTGTGTAAGTAGATGTTTACTCAACGAAAATTATTTCCAAGTTTCGGATGAAAAATTTAATTAATTATTGGTTTATTGGTGTAGTCTTGTTTTTCTTAATTACAATTGCAATTACTCCTTACACAATTGACATATTGTTTACCTTAGTAATTTAATAATATGTAATGATTTCTACATTAAATTAATTAAAAACATGGCATGATACTCAAGGGGTTGGTCAATTAAATGAAAAAAATCAAAGGCTATTGGACTTAATAAAATTAGAATTAAATTGGACATCATTGTAAATAATTATATTGTAGTTCAACATTTGTTTTGATTTGATTTCTAGAAAACTCAACTTTCAATATCACATTTACAACTAAATTTCAGTAATCACTTATTTGATTTCTTTATCATAGTTTACAGAAGTATTCTAATGTAATTGACTTAACTCTAAAATAAACCAGTTCGTATTAGCTAGAGTCAGAATGTAGCATCAAGAATGGGTTCTCTCAGGTCACATGATACTACTTAAAGTTTGTCTTGAACAATGTGGTACTATTTTTCTGAATACTAGTAAATGGGTGTGGAATGTTTGTGTAAATGGATGAAGAATAGCATAAATTGGCTTTTTCCTATACAAACAGTAAAATCTCAAAACCTTAAATACTCATAGTACAACTAGTTACTTTGTAGATAAATAGATAGATAGATAGATTGATTGATTGATTGTTAATTCTGTCAGTTTTAATTACACTTAATGTTTATGAACTAATACAATTTTTCAAAGCAAGTTGCAATGAAATAAAGATACTTGCAGCTATTAGCATATTTGTCATGACAACTGTCACACCCACTAACATATTTGTCAAAAAGAAAACAA
Organism: Tegillarca granosa; assembly: GCA_029721355.1. NCBI lineage: Eukaryota > Metazoa > Mollusca > Bivalvia > Arcoida > Arcidae > Tegillarca > Tegillarca granosa. The sequence continues at coordinate 8,720,029 of CM056596.1, read as the reverse complement.
GTGTTTTAACATGGGACACAGATATTTTTCAAAAGCATTTAGGTGCAAATAGGTCACAAAAAAGGACTTAAGTTGAAGCAGAAGAGAATGAAGGAAATATTCTCATTGAAAATAATAAAAACTAACTCAGCAAAACTTGTATGCCTGCACTTCATTTGAGACACAAGATAAAAAAAGTGTTTGACATGATTTATGTATTACGTGAGCTAGCTTGTCACTGATAACAATTCTTTAGATAGACACCAGGCATATTGACCAATCAAAACCATACAGTGATGTAATGTAGATACTTTTGTCAGGGCCCTTATCTACCCCTCTTATTTGACATCTACGCAGTAGTGTTTGTTTTTTGTCAATCTGCCAATCGGCCTATAGCTAGCTATCCAATAATTATATTATCATGATTATGTCTAAAAAAGTTTTTGAAAAAAACTGATCAACATTTGCTAGCAAGTACAGAATTCCAGTCTGATCTGTTACAGAAGTTTTTTCAATAATATCAATATTGCTGCAGGTTAACATTTATTTATCTATGGAAGAGCTCTAGTGATGTTTTGGAGTTGATTCTAACTTTAGTCAGCTATGCTATCTGTATAGAGTGTTTTTCAGTACATTGTCATGAAGCATGAAGATATCAAACACTCAAGTTATTAAATCCACTGATTATTGAATAGAATCAATATATTTTAACATTTTGTGGTCATTATCTCTTACAAGTTTCTCAGTTTTACATCATTTTATTGTAGACAGGGGGTTTTTACCAATATTTTACAATCATAATCTTGTTTTTGTCACCATGTGGTCTTTGATCATTATAGCATTGTCAATATTGGGATCAAAGACATCATATAAAGTAGGCAATAATCTATGATGCTGTGTATGTATATGTGATGTGATATATACACTAGTATTGCGTCGTTGTCTTTTTAACCTGTGACTTTTAAACTGCTTAAGTTCTACTTAATCTATATGAATCTTTGGACAATTACGAGAGAATTAGATTTAGTGTCTTTGATCACATTGACAGTTCTATATTGTCAGCCATGATTACTGTCGATTAGTCAATATAAAAAGTCACTTTAAGGATTTACTCTTTCTGCTAGAATTCATCATCATCAGTCACTTTAGTACAATATAAAAATGATTCTGTGTATATATACATAACATTCACTGTTTTTAACGTTGATACAGATGCAGTTTACCGATTGTTATGGATGTAATGATTTATTATGTTGAATTTTGGAAAAGTTACACATGTTAAGATCAGATTTTTGTTTTAGACCAGGTATGTATACATATGTGTATTGTGTATTACTTCAATATGTTATATATACATAAATATGGTAAAATGCAGTTTGTAAATTATTACTTCCTTCATGTTTTAAAATTATCTGTGTAATTATAATTATAAATAATAATAATATATATATATATATATATATATATAATGTAATTTTTTATATGCCAGTAGCATTTTAATAAATAAAAAAAAAGGGTTTAGTAGCATACAATATATAATATACTGGCAGAATTATTAGGGTTCACCATCATACCACATGCTACTGGTGGCAGAATTATTGGAGTTCATCATCATACCACATGATACTCATGTGGTATGATGATGGCCCTAATAATTCTGCCACTAGTATCATGTGGTATGATGGTGAACCCTAATTATTCTGTAGTATCATTCAGTATGATGGTGAACCCTTATAATTCTGCCATTAGTATCATGTGTATTCATGGTGAACCCCATTATTTTGCCAGTAGTAACATGCAATATGATGGTAAACCCTTAAAATTCTGCCACTAGTATCATGTGGTATGACGGTGAACCCTAAAAATTCTGCCACTATACTGGTGGCAGAATTATTGGGGTTTCATCATCCTACCACATGATACTAGTGGCAGGTTAATTAGGGTCATCATCCTACCACATGATACTAGTAGCAGAATTATTAGGGTCATCATCATACAACATGCTACTAGTGGCAGAATTATTAGGGTCATCATCATACCACATGATACTAGTTCTAGAATTATTAGGGTCATCATCATACAACATGATACTAGTGGCAGAATTATTAGGGTCATCATCCTACCACATGATACTAGTAGCAGAATTATTAGGGTTCACCATCATATCACATGATACTAGTGGCAGAATTATTAGGGTCATCATCATACCACATGATACTAGTAGCAGAATTATTAGGGTAATCATCATACCACATGATACTAGTGGCAGAATTATTGGGGCCATTATCATTTCACAGGATACTAATGACAGAATTATTTGGGTTCATCACCATACAACATGATACTAGTTGCAGAATTTTTGAGGTTCACCATCATACCACATGGTACAAGTGACAGAATTATTAGGGTCATCATAATACCACATTATACTAGTGGCAGAATTATTAGGGTTCACCATCAAACCACTTGATACAATTGGCAGAATTATTAGGGCAATCATCATACCACATGATACTTGTGGCAGAATTATTGGGGTTTCATCATCTTACCAAATGATACTAGTGGCAGAATTATTGGGGTTCAGCATCATCATACCACATGATACTAATCGCAGAATTTTTATTTTCTCACCATCATACCACATGATACTAGTGACAGAGTTATTAGGGTTCAGCATCATCATACCACATGATACTTATCGCAGAATTTTTATTTTCTCACCATCATACCACATGATACTAGTGACAGAATTATTAGGGTTCACCATCATACCACATGGTACTAGTGGCAAAATTATTAGGGTCATCATCATACCACATGATACTAGTTCTAGAATTATTAGGGTCATCATCATACAACATGATACTAGTGGCAGAATTATTAGGGTCATCATCCTACCACATGATACTAGTAGCAGAATTATTAGGGTTCACCATCATACCACATGCTACTGGTGGCAGAATTATTGGAGTTCATCATCATACCACATGATACTCATGTGGTATGATGATGGCCCTAATAATTCTGCCACTAGTATCATGTGGTATGATGGTGAACCCTAATTATTCTGTAGTATCATTCAGTATGATGGTGAACCCTTATAATTCTGCCATTAGTATCATGTGTATTCATGGTGAACCCCATTAATTTTGCCAGTAGTAACATGCAATATGATGGTAAACCCTTAAAATTCTGCCACTAGTATCATGTGGTATGACGGTGAACCCTAAAAATTCTGCCACTATACTGGTGGCAGAATTATTGGGGTTTCATTATCCTACCACATGATACTAGTGGCAGGTTAATTAGGGTCATCATCCTACCACATGATACTAGTAGCAGAATTATTAGGGTCATCATCATACAACATGCTACTAGTGGCAGAATTATTAGGGTCATCATCATACCACATGATACTAGTTCTAGAATTATTAGGGTCATCATCATACAACATGATACTAGTGGCAGAATTATTAGGGTCATCATCCTACCACATGATACTAGTAGCAGAATTATTAGGGTTCACCATCATATCACATGATACTAGTGGCAGAATTATTAGGGTCATCATCATACCACATGATACTAGTAGCAGAATTATTAGGGTCATCATCATACCACATGATACTAGTAGCAGAATTATTAGGGTAATCATCATACCACATGATACTAGTGGCAGAATTATTGGGGCCATTATCATTTCACAGGATACTAATGACAGAATTATTTGGGTTCATCACCATACAACATGATACTAGTTGCAGAATTTTTGAGGTTCACCATCATACCACATGGTACTAGTGGCAGAATTATTAGGGTCATCATAATACCACATTATACTAGTGGCAGAATTATTAGGGTTCACCATCAAACCACATGATACAATTGGCAGAATTATTAGGGCAATCATCATACCACATGATACTTGTGGCAGAATTATTGGGGTTTCATCATCTTACCAAATGATACTAGTGGCAGAATTATTGGGGTTCAGCATCATCATACCACATGATACTAATCGCAGAATTTTTATTTTCTCACCATCATACCACATGATACTAGTGACAGAGTTATTAGGGTTCAGCATCATCATACCACATGATACTTATCGCAGAATTTTTATTTTCTCACCATCATACCACATGATACTAGTGACAGAATTATTAGGGTTCACCATCATACCACATGGTACTAGTGGCAAAATTATTAAGATTGGCAGAATTATTAGGGCAATTATCATACCACATGATATTAGTAGCAGAAATATTACAGTTCACTATAATACCACATGATACTAGTGGCAGGATTATTAGGGTTCACCATCATACCACATGATACAAATGGCAGAATTATTAGGGCCATCATCATACCACATGATACTGGTGGCAGAATTGTTAGGGTCATCATCATACCACATGATACTAGTGGCAGAATTATATGGCCATCATCATACCACATGATACTGGTGGCAGAATTATTGGGGTTTCATCATCCTACCACATGATACTAGTGGTAGAAATATTAGGGTCATCATCCTACCACATGATACTAGTGGCAGAATTATAAGGGCCATCATCATACCACATGATACTAATGGCAGAATTTTTATTTTCTCACCATCATACCACATGATACGAATGACAGAATTATTAGGGTTGACTATCATTCGACATGTTACTACAGGCAGAATTATTAGGGTCATGACATCATACCATATGATACTAGTGGCAGAATTATTAGGGTTCATCATCATACCACATGATCCTAGTGGCAGAATTGTTAGGGTCATCATCATACCATGATACTAGTGGCAGAATTATATGGCCATCTTCATACCACATGATACTGGTGACAGAATTATTGGGGTTTCATCATCCTACCACATGATACTAGTGGTAGAATTATTAGGGTCATCATCCTACCACATGCTACTAGTGGCAGAATTATATCGGCCATCATCATACCACATGATACTAATGGCAGAATTTTTATTTTCTCACCATCATACCACATGATACGAATGACAGAATTATTAGGGTTGACTATCATTCGACATGTTACTACAGGCAGAATTATTAGGGTCATCATCATACCATATGATACTAGTGGCAGAATTATTAGGGTTCATCATCATACCATATGATACTAATGGCAGAATCATTGGGGTTCACCATCATACCACATGATAAAAGTGGCAGAATCTTAGAGTCCACCATCTGACCACATGATACTAACGACAAAATTTTTATTTTCTCACCATCATACCACATGATACTAGTGGCACAATTATTAGGGTTCACCATCTTGCCACATAATACTTCTGATAGAAATTTTGGGTTTTAGGTCATCATCAAAAATACATAATATCATGAAAATACCTATCATCACCATCATCATTCTTTTATCCAGGCCTTTGATTATTCCTTTTACAAGAGTGAGGTCTGGCTGTGCAGTCAAGAACGATGTCTCCCCCCCATGTTTGGTGATCTAATGAGTTAGTATCACTGATTTTTAGGGATCCAGGTTCTGTTTAACTAGGTCATACCAGGTCAGTTTTTGTCTCCCCAGGGCCTGCTGACCAGTGACATTTAGTTTACAGATCCTAGATATCCATCCTGTACTGTGCTCTACATGACCGAACCATCTCAGCCTGCTTGTTTACTATTGACTTAATTATTTGGATTTACCGCCATACCTCATTATACTTGGGGTTTTCCATCACATCACATGATGGTACTACTGAAGGAATTATCAGGGTTCACCATCATACCTCATTATACTCATAAAAGAGGTTTTGGGTTTTTTTTCACATCACATGATGGTACTACTGAAGGAATTATCAGGATTCACCATCATACCTCATTATACTCATGAAAGAGGTTTTGGGGTTTTCCATCACATCACATGATGGTACTACTGAAGGAATTATCAGGGTTCACCATCATACCTTATTATATTCATGAAAGAGGTTTTGGGGTTTTCCATCACATCACATGATGGTACTACTGAAGGAATTATCAGGATTCACCATCATACCTTATTATATTCATGAAAGAGGTTTTGGGGTTTTCCATCACATCACATGATGGTACTACTGAAGGAATTATCAGGATTCACCATCATACCTCATTATACTCATGAAAGAATTATAAGGGCTTATACCACATAAAACTTCAAAAAGAATTATATGCCAAGTAAAATTTTTTTAACTTTAATCAATAAAAACAAGGATTGTATTTTATGGGAAAGTGCATGGTACATTTTTCTTGATGTTGCACTATACTTCAAACAGATATTGCAAAAAAGAACTAAGATGACAACAGAACAGAACTGAAGCAAGTTTTATTGACAAAATTTAAACTAAAATGTAAAATACAAATATAAATTCATTTTTATGAAGTACTGAAACTCAAAAAAAGAAGATATTTTTAAATCCAACTTAAAATGTTTTACAAATTTCAATGAACAAAATATAATGGTTTATGCAAACTAGGTGTTATTTAAAGCTAATTCTTTGATAATCTTCTCCTCTAAATTCACTGGGTCTTACTGCCCTAGTGGCTCACCAAGGTAGAGCATTTGCATCAAGAGCAGGAGGTTGTGGGTTCTAACCCTTGCTAGGTCATACATAAAACTAAAATCTGAGATACTGCTTCTTCACATGGTGCTCTGCATTAGGAAGACAGAGGATTGACTGGTTCAACTGGTGCCAGAATAACAGTCTGGGGGAGTGGTATGCTTGTCTATGGCATATCGATTCTGTTAGCTAAAAAAGCTTAAAGGATTTTATTTAAACTAAGCAGAATTGGTAAGTAGGCAATGCTGTGTTGCATATCAAAAAAATTGCTGTTGATTGGTCACGTGACCAGATTCTGCACTTTGAAAAATTATTTTTTAAAGCTTTAAAAGTTTGAAAGTTTGAATACAGTTGGAATGTCATTGGGGACATCATAATTATATGTGTTTGTCATCCATCTGTCTATCTGTTTGTCTGTATGTCTGTCTGTCTGTCTATCTATCTATCTGTTTGTCTAGAGAAGTTGTTTTTACATTTTATATGATTTTATTGAAACTAAAAAGAAATGATAGGTGGTTAGTGCTTTGTTGCATTTTAAAATCTGGTTACCATTGATTGGTCATAGTTTGCACTCTGATTGGTCAAGATAAAAAATTTATTAAAGATCAATTTTTAAAGCTAAGAGATTGAAAATTGGTGTACAAGTTGAGTGTCTTTGGAGACATCATTTAAAAACTTATTATCTTGCTGTTAGTCCCTCTGCCTTTTTAGCTCACCTGAGCACAAAGTGCTCATGTGAGCTATTGGTATCAATAGAGGCGGACCCTCCGCCGTCCGTCCGCCCATCAACAGTTGCTTCAAATGACTTAAATTCTTCTCAAAAACTTCTGGTCACATTTTGTTTAAACTTGGTCAAAAGTATCTATAGAGCATTGCTTGTCAGATTTGTGTTTTTGGTCGCCATAGTTAACAAATGTGGGTCACGATGAATTGTGAATTTCAATAATATTTGTGAAAAATTAGGTTACACATTTTTGCGTTTAATTTTTGTATATTGTAAATAGTACTTTTTTACAAAAATTACAATAATGAATAAATTTAGGTGAACTCTTTTTCCAAACATCATTTTCTTATGTGAAGAAACATATGTTTGACAATTTTCATGAAATTCTGTAAAATACAAGTCGCTTTTTTCTGCCTTTTTCATTTTCAATTCTAGCAACCCAAGGGTCGAGAGTTCAAATCCCAGTGGGGCCACTTTTTTTTTTTTAATTTTTTTTTTTTTTTTTTTTTTTCTGAATTTTTTGACTTACAATGGTGCATGGAAGAGATTTTATGAATTTTTACTTTTTAGTGTAATTATTATTTTTGAAATATATGTGATACTGATATGTAGATTTAGCTAAAACCTTGAATTTTTTTTTTTTTTTTTTTTGTTTTGTTTTGTTTTACAAAATCATTTTTATGTGACATTATTAATTAATTGAACAATTTTTTTAAAATAATTTGCAGTTGCAGTTGAATTTTAAAATTTTTTTTCAAATATTTTACTTAATGTGTCAAATCTGTAAAGTCTTAAATCCGGATCTGAAAATTGCTCATGTGAGCTTTTGTTATGGATAGGAACTCTGCCATCCATCCATACATCCATCAAAAGACTTCTTCTCAGATACTACTGGTCACATTTCATTCATATTAGTCAATAGCACCTTTAGACCATTGCCGTTCTCATTTGTGTTTCTGGTTGCTTTGGTTACCAAAAGTAGGTCACAGTGACCTATATAGCTAAAAACCAAAACAATAAAAATAATGTTATCTGAAACCACTTCTATTGAGGCAACATGTTATGACTTAACCAGGTACATGTATTATCAAGACATACCAGTTACATTTAAACTCAGGTGAGCAAATTAGGGCCATCTTGGGCCTCTTGATTTTTTATGGTTTTCAAATTATTACTATAGTTAGTGATGACCAATTTCAGTTATAGGATTGGTTTCTAGATATTGAGTTAAATATAATATGGATTGTCATTAGTACAATCATATTCATATTTGATTAACAATCACATTTTAAACAACATTTGTTAGTCACTACAGAAGCTGCAAATTAAACTTTATAGTGGTCACTTTAATTCATTTACCAAATTCACATCAAAAATGAACATTTTTTTGCAAAAAAAAAAATAAAAAAAAAAATAAAACAAAAAAACTTGCATACATATTTGATACAATATATCTATGCACAATATATTGATTGAGACATTAGTTCAGTAACTAATGACCAGTATGTAATGCCTAATCTTTCAAGTTCATGCAATCACACTTTTGCAAACATTGGCCAAATGTTATGCTGTCTGGTAATTTATCTATACAGGCCCTATTTTGCCATTTATTTTTAATTGCATATATCTTAACTAGTCATTGCTTTCAATGTGAAAATTGCAAGTGCCTAATAATCAAAATCTTTTTATGCAAATCTGCAATATATTTTTGAACTGTTTCACTTGTTATCCAAACTACCTTTTTTCACATGATTTGTATGTTATAAAGGGCTTATTTCAGAATCCTAGAATTTTCTGAATATATATATATATATATATATATATATATATATATATATATATATATATATATATAAGGATTAAATTGATTCAAATATTAATTTGTAAAGTGATATTGTACAATGTTCAGTGATATATTTATGATACTTATAAGTGTAAAATTTCAGTATATAAGTTCTGGTATGGCATTAGTTTCAGAGTTAACTTCACATTACCTATATAATCATAGTTGTCATCCGAGATTTGTTAATGATACAGATAAATACTTTAGTAGCTGACTCAACAATGTTATATACAATGCAATGTATGTATGGGTGGATGCATATATGATCTCTCTCTTTCTTGGTTTATTTAGTTGGTAGAATGCTTCCTTTGAAAGTAGGTGGTCTGAATTTTGTTTCATTGCACAACATTAACCATCACAGCTCATTACCATCACTGCAGAATTAATTTTTATAGTGTATATGCTAAAATTAAATAGAACATGTGATTGTCAAAACTGGGAAAAGTTCATAACAACACTCTATTCTGACAAGAGGCACATTCTTTACCATCTTTGACATGTATAAAATGTAGGCATATCTTATTTTGATTCTGTTTCAATAACTATGATGTTAAGCAAAATAAATTGATTATATTTGATGATAAAATATAGTTGAAGGTACCACATACAAACTACATTGTAAACATGAAACTAAAATTGCTAGTATTATATCTTGGCATAGATTGAACATGACAGTGGTAAGCCTCTTGTAGGCTTTATGATGTTTAATTCACAGATTGTGCCAGCAAAGTAGCAAAGTCTTGAGAACAGAACCTTTAGCTATGCTTTTATAATATTGTAAAATGTGGATCAATTCTTATTGAATCAAAATTCTAGTTAGAACCAGATTCAGTTATGTTGTTTATGATTTAAACCAGAATCAATCATGCTATACAGAGTATATTCTGGTTAAACCTGGTTCATTCACATTTTAAGAGTTATTATCATTACAGATTTAAGCATAAGTGATTTTAGATATAATAAGCCTCATACCTTACATTTGACATTTGTGTTACACTTAGATGAAATGTCAACTTATTCTAATCGTTATTCTGTTTCCATGACTGTACTGTTTATTAAGCTTAATAAAAGAGTTAAAGTTGAGTTAAGAGATTGTTTTAAGTGTCCCTATATAAACATAGTATTTCATAAGAAATGCATTAATACAAATGTTTTACATGATGACTGATGTTGTATGTTATAACTTGGCATACTTACTGATATGATGACAATGATAAGTTTGCACTTGCATAGGTCACAGATTGTCAATGAAACAGCAAAAGAGTAACTAAAACCTGTCTTGCAATAGATAGGCTAAAATGCATGCTACTGAACCAGTTTTGCAATAAACAGGCTAATTAGCCACTAAACCTGTTGTTTAATAGATGAACTGGTTAGCCACTAAACCTGTCTTGTAAAAGATGGGCTGGTTAGCCACTAAACCTGTCTTACAATAGATAGGCTGGTTAGCTACTGCACCAGTTTTGCAATACATCTAAAATGCCTGTTTTAATTTCCAATTACACAAAATTGGTTATCAGTTTGAATATTATGTCATGTTATTAGGCAGATATGTAATGATTTTTACAAGCTATTTTGTTGTTACAACATTACATCTTTAATGTTACACCATTTAGCATTTTATTAGAGATTGAAACTGCATAAAAAGTTAAAATTACATCTGAAAATACTACTTTATGAAGGATAAAATTAGATTAAGGTTTTTACTTCTTCACTAATTAACAGCAGTTTTATATAGTTTTATAGCAGACTAAATGTGCATGTAGAAATAGATTAAATTTGAAATGTAAAATACATACTACTAATAAATCTACAGAAATCTGCATAATGTTTTTCTGTACAGCTGGAAAATGTTTGTAGGAAACACATAGAGTTTAGCCTGTCTATCTATTTGTCCACCTGCCTCTCTTATAATACAGCTGTCCCACAAGATAAATGTTTTGATGGATTTTTATCAAACTGTTAACACAATATATTATGAAGAGGAAGAAACCTATTTGTTTTTGGGTCAAAGGTCGATGTCAAAATAGATTTGGAATTTTTGCACAATAAATTCAGATTATTGTAACAATATTGTTAAGTAAGTTGAAATGGTTAGAATAACTTTCATTATCATTATGATGTACTCAAGTAAATGTTTTAGGCCAGTAGCCTGTTTATTGAAATATAACAATGTGCATGAGACAATACATGCACAATTGTATTAAAACCTCAGAAAGACTTAATATGTGGTTGTTATGGTGATATTTTTTATGACTGTTTTTATTTAGTAATGCATATTAGTATATTACTCTATAGTTTTTGTTAAGTTATTAAAGCTTCTGTTAGAACCCAGACATACTTCCATTAAATTTTGTCAATAAATGCTTCATATCCATGGAGACCAATTTTACATTCAAAAATTTGCTTTTTCTAAAACAAACCTTTCACATTTCTGTTATAGTTTCAGCTATATTTATATTAAGGAAGTATTTATATTAGTACAAGTGTACTGCAAATACTTTATTGCTTAACTGAGTAATTTTGACACTTAGTTTTTGACACTGTAGTCAGTTGACTGTACTGTTTTTTATGATTTGTAGTTTTTGACACTGTAGTCAGTTGACTGTACTGTGTTTATGATTTGTAGTTTTTGACATTGTTGTCAGTTGACTGTACTGTTTTTCATGATTTGTAGTTTTTGACACTGTAGTCAGTTGACTGTACTGTGTTTATGATTTGTAGTTTTTGACATTGTTGTCAGTTGACTGTACTGTGTTTATGTTTTTTTGTTTTTGACACTGTTGTCAGTTGACTGTACTATGTTCACGGTTTGTAGTTTTTGACACTGTTGTCAGTTGACTGTACTGTGTTTATGGTTTGCAGTTTTTTACACTGTAGTCAGTTGACTGTACTGTGTTCACGGTTTGTAGTTTTTGACACTGTTGTCAGTTGACTGTACTGTGTTTATGGTTTGCATTTTTCGACACTGTTGTCAGTTGACTGTAGTGTGTTTATTGTTTGTAGTTTATGACACTATTGTCAGTTGACTGTACTGTGTTTATGGTTTGCAGTTTTTGACACTGTAGTCAGTTGACTGTACTGTGTTTATGGTTTGTAGTTTTTGACACTGTAGTCAGTTGACTGTACTGTGTTTATGGTTTGTAGTTTTTGACACTGTTGTCAGTTGACTGTACTGTGTTTATGGTTTGTAGTTTTTGACACTGTTGTCAGTTGACTGTACTGTGTTTATGGTTTGCATTTTTCGACACTGTTGTCAGTTGACTGTAGTGTGTTTATTGTTTGTAGTTTATGACACTGTTGTCAGTTGACTGTATTGTGTTTATGGTTTGTAGTTTTCAATTTACACAAGTATAATATTTTCAAAGTTTTTTTTATTTAACATTTTATTGAATATTTTAAGTGCTAATAAATGAATGCACTGGTATTTACAATGACCTTTTCATAACCCTGTGAAAATTTGTTCACTTATAGCCCATGTCATAAGTTCTGGGATTACAAAGGAAATCAAAGAGCCCTGGGAAAAACACTAACTTTCAGCAACTTAACTGACAGACTTTTTCACACTTGCATCTGCAAGAGTGAAATTAGAACCTTTTCTTATAGGAGACAGATTCAAGGTTCATAAAAACTTTGAAAATTTGATTTTTTCATGTCATAAATTTTGAATATCGACGGGATATAAAAGTGATAAATCTCAGTTAAATGAGATGACAATGTGCCATTTACCTGATTAACAAAGTGATAAAACTCATTTAAATGAGATGACAATGTGCCATTTACCTGATGAACAAAGTGATAAATCTCATTTAAATGAGATGACAATGTGCCATTTACCTGATTAACAAAGTGATAAATCTCAGTTAAATGAGATGACAATGTGCCATTTACCTGATGAACAAAGTGATAAATCTCAGTTAAATGAGATGACAATGTGACATCTACCTGATTAACAAAGTGATAAATCTCAGTTAAATGAGATGACAATGTGCCATCTACCTGATTAACAAAGTGATAAATCTCAGTTAAATGAGATGACAATGTGCCATTTACCTGATTAACAAAGTGATAAATCTCAGTTAAATGAGATGACAATGTGCCATCTACCTGATTAACAAAGTGATAAATCTCAGTTAAATGAGATGACAATGTGCCATTTACCTGATGAACAAAGTGATAAATCTCAGTTAAATGAGATGACAATGTGCCATCTACCTGATTAACAAAGTGATAAATCTCAGTTAAATGAGATGACAATGTGCCATCTACCTGATTAACAAAGTGATAAATCTCAGTTAAATGAGATGACAATGTGCCATTTACCTGATGAACAAAGTGATAAATCTCAGTTAAATGAGATGACAATGTGCCATCTACCTGATTAACAAAGTGATAAATCTCAGTTAAATGAGATGACAATGTGCCATCTACCTGATTAACAAAGTGATAAATCTCAGTTAAATGAGATGACAATGTGCCATTTACCTGATTAACTTCATCAGAATTAAGGTTATTGAGCCTGTGGTTTAGTGAAGTATGACTGTGAACCTATCATTAACCTTTAATCTTCTGTTTTAAAATTGTTCTGCTGGACCAATTTTAATCATATTTGGAGTGTATTGTCTTTAGGTGGAATAAACTCCAGACACACGATTTGTAAGATGATAGATAACCAACTGATTGTAAGATCAAAGATATCTAACCATTTGTAAGATCAAAGATATCCAACCATTTGTAAGATCAAAGATATCCAGCCATTTGTAAGATCAAAGATATCCAACCATTTGTAAGATCAAAGATATTCAACTGTTTGTAAGATCAAAGATATCCAACCATTTGTAAGATCAAAGATATCCAACCGTATGTAAGATCAAAGATATCCAACCATTTGTAAAATCAGAGATATCCAACCATTTGTAAGATATAAGTTATCCAACCATTTGTAAGATCAAAGATATCCAACCATTTGTAAGATCAAAGATATCCAACCATTGGTAAGATTAAAGATATCCAACCATATGTAAGATCAAAGATATCCAACCATTTGTAAAATCAGAGATATCCAACCATTTGTAAGATATAAGATGTCCAACCATTTGTAAAATCAAAGATATCCAACCATTTGTAAAATCAAAGATGTCCGACCATTTGTAAAATCAAAGATGTCCAACCATTTGTAAAATCAAAGATGTCCAACCATTTGTAAAATCAGAGATATCCAACCATTTGTAAGATCAAAGATGTCCAACCATTTGTAAGATCAAAGATATCCAACCATTTGTAAGATCAAAGATATCCAACCATTTGTAAAATCAAAGATATCCAACCATTTGTAAAATCAAAGATATACACTGTAACAAAAATGAAAGGTCTTTACATTTTATTGATAAATTTTTAAGTGAAGTTTTTTAATATGCACTGTAATTTTTTCAAAGGTTATAGCTCTGATTAACAGGTCAGATGCTCAGATATACTGTATTTGAAATAACAATAGTAACCAAGTTTGATTGGGGCACCTAAGGGAAGATTTTTTTCTGTTTGACAGAAATATTTTTCTCGGGTACATATTTTTAAGCTCTATGGTTTACTTTGATGCACCTGTGCACCATCTTGGACACCACTAAATGTATTAGGCTTTTTTAGGAATACATATCATGGGTACCAGAAGCAAATTATTTTGTAGCGTTTTGCCGATCTGTTACTGTGTAATTAAATCTTGACTTGTAAACTTTTGGTAGCGTTAAACACCATGTTACTGGTTCATTAAAACAACAGAGGAACTCATCCTTCTTTGTGGAAATTGGTAGCGTAGTATATCATAGAACAATAAAGTAATCCTGGATAATACATGAATTAATCCTCAATAATGAATAAATAACTATTGAAATAAAGTTCACCATTTATTTACAGTAGGTATTTAAGTAATCCAAAAAATATATACTGCATAATTTATACATTTACACATATTAACACATAAAAAAATACAAACAATAATCCATGTGTGTACCATTCAGTGAGTATAACCAAAAACTGCCCCAAACTTCTCACGGACTGTCTATTTATAAGTTTGGGTGCTGCTCCTGAGGAGCAGCCCAAATTTACCTCAGATTTACCACTGCTCTATAGGAGCAGTATATCGTTACATAACGGGACTGGCAGGCATCAAAGTCAAATATACACACTTAAGGGTACAATATACAATAGGTGTTATTAAGATAAATTAAAGAGCTGCCTATAATTATTAATATGCTACAATTGTAAAATGTCATTTGGACCAACCAATCAGTGTGAATTCTGTTGTTTTATTGATTAGGATAATTATATATCGCCACATTACCACAAACTGATACTTTGTCATGAGTCTCATTTATTGTGGATGATTTACAGTACTTCTCTGTCTTAAATATATGACAGTTAAAAAAAACAAATATTGTCTGTGATTAGGTAAAATGAATTATCATCATTAATCACTAAATAAACCATGTCATTCATTCATTTCATCCTGTGAATTTTGTAATTTTTATCAAGTGTTGATTCCTTATCAACCAAAAAAAAAAAACTATAAAAAAAGTTTTCAAAATGATAAACTAAAAAAAAACTGATACATTTTATATTTGTCTTTAACGACAAATTTAAATGTTATAAGACTTGTGCACAACCAACTTTGTAACATAAACTTAATCGTGTGTACATTTTATAAAAAAATAATGATGAATAGGATAGCTTTTATGTTCTAACAATGATTTTTTTTATTTTATTACAGAAACTTGAGGACAATTGCAAACTGTCTTGGCTGTTACCATGGTAATCCAATCAGAAGAGAATGTAACCAGTACCTGGAATTACTTATTTAATACAACATTCGACCAGACATTGTCAACCATTTTGACTGAAAACAACCACTTGAACACAACTAATATTACAAATCAGACTTCAACATACAGTCAAGAGATGTATATGAATATAAGTAACAGTACAACAGAAATATATCTGGAAGATGGTAGTTGTGAGGATTGGCAAGAGGCTCAGCATGCTTTATTTCAGCTAGCAAATCTGTGCTTGGTTGTTGCTTTTTTGACCCCGAGCAGTTTTAAACATCATGCCTTCTTTTTGAGATGTATACTGAATTTTGGATTTTTGTTCTTTTCACTCTGGGCTGGTCTGTTTGTGTGTATGCCTGATATATTGAGTTGGAACTTGGGATTTTGTCTGGTAAATTCTATACATATATGTTATCAGGGTTATAAGATGTTTCCCCCCAGAATTGGTGCTGAACTTGATGGTGTTTATATTAAAATGTTTAAACCATTACATATATCAAGACAGATGTTTAAAGACCTTAAAACAATAGGAGACTTATATATACTTACTAAAGGAAATACATATGCCAAGGAAGGAAAAACAAAATGTGGGGAAAAAATATCAATTCTGTTAAAAGGCAGGTAAGCTATAACTTATTATTAAATTATCTTTTTTATCCAAATTTATAAAAACCTAAAAATGAAAATAAGGGTAAATCACCAGTATTTTCTTCTGAAAAGATGTTTTTTTTTAATATCAGTAAACTTAGGCAAACATTTATACACACACACACACACACACACACACACATTAGCTGTTATCCAAGGGGTTGCTGTGCATTATGCTATGGCATATTGTTAAAGTAAACTACCAGCATCATGACACTAGCCAGCACTCAGGGCCACTTTTTGGTAAAGTGTTAGCTCACCAAGTCGGTATGCACCATACAAGACAACCATACAACAGAAAACAAACATACCACTCCCCCTCCCCCCCAGTCAAATATGAACCTGTTGATACTGTTTCCTCCTAATGCAGAGCAAAAGGTGAGGAAACCAATGTTTTTAAATTTAAAATGTATGACCCTGCCAGAGTTTTAACCCATGGCCTTTTGCTCTCAAGGCAGATGCCCTACCACTGATCAACCAGGTAGTATTATACTTGTTGAGTGGATTCAGGTGATCAACCTATCTAGTGATAGTTTTTAGAATTAAATGTTAGTAAAACCCATAATGAATGTAAATACTACACCAAATAGCGTATTTGATGATTAAATTACAAACTGTTCTAGGATAAGTCACTTTTTACCATTTCTGGTTGATTGCTTGCATGACTTAAAAAACTTAAAACCTAACATAGAACAATACTTATATTTGATTTGAGTCAAAATAAATTCTCAACAAATGATATAAAAGCCATTCATGTTGTTTAGAAATACATTTTCAGTTGGTGGGGTTTATACAAATTATACCATGTGTTGTGGTCTGTTGACAGCTCATAATACATTGATGGACTTGAATTGTAAAACATCTCACTACATCAGCTTAATGAGAACTCACAACACCAGCTTAGTTAGAACTCACAACATCAGCTTAGTGAGAACTCACAACACCAGCTTAGTGAGAACTCACAACATCAGCTTAGTGAGAACTCACACCAGCTTAGTGAGAACTCACAACATCAGCTTAGTGAGAACTCACAACACCAGCTTAGTGAGAACTCACAACACCAGCTTAGTGAGAACTCACAAATTATATTCCCATTGCTCCTTCTGACATTCTTAGAAAAAAAGATATAAAAATTTAAATTCTTAGAAAATACTTTTAAAATGAAACAAGGGTTCTAAAAATGTGTAAAATGTGCTTTAAAACTTTAATTATCTCTGGTTTAAGTTTTGTTTGATTTGAGGTGTCAGTCTAGTCATTAATGATTAAGTCTTCAGTGTGACATAAAGTGTTTATCATTACAGTAGCCTAGATATTCATTAGCATTGTTGTATTAGCAAAGGATAACTTAGAAATGAATTACAGATCTTAAATGTTCTCTAAGTACCAGTACCACAGTAAGTAAATGAATATAGAAAACTGTCAACAAGACAGAAACTATTTAAGTAACATCTTCAAAGAACACATTTAGTGTGATTTCTTGTTTATTTGTATGAGAACATATTATAACAAAATCCCAAAAGCAATGTAAGAAATTTAGTTTTGTAGAAAACCATGATGGTGGAAATAATGTGACATTCTCGTACTTGTATAAATCTTTTTCTTTGTTACATAATGATTTTCCATTTTTTCTTGTTTTCTTGTGGTAGCAATAAAAACAATTTCTGAATCCAACCTGGGAAAACTGTTGTATTTCTTCCAGAATTAATGTATCAGCATTACTGTCGCCACTTTGTTTGATTTTGTTGGGAGATAAAACGAGGACTTGCATTCCTCTGCTGTATAATGAGATCATATAACACTGTTACTTCAGGAAGATAGTTTATAAACTAATTTAGTTTTGTTTAAAGTATTTATATGTTGAAACATTTTATGGCACTTTTAACCATCCTAAGAGCTAGAGCATTGTTAATTGTTAGGTTTTATCCTTATATCAAAGGAACCATTAATGATTGACTTAATTGGTAATATCAACACTTTTAGCTCACCCAATGAAATTTGTCGAGGTATGCTATTCCATTTTAGTACGTCACATGATAATTTGCACAATATTGATTTGTCACATTTTATGAGTTCTGTTCAATTTTGTTCTGGCATTTCTGGATGACTATAGTGCCCTTGACAGCATGGTACTGAATTAATGTTGTTTTTTTTTTCATATGGATACATTGCTCTTGTGTGTGCCACCCCAAAAAACAGTTATCTCCCCCTTGAACATGACATCTCTTTTTGCAGCTCACACGCTATACTACAAGACAATACTATAGTAGCATAGGTCCCTTGATGTTCCATGTTAAAACACAGTAATGGATAAATAACAATACTCATTTGTCTGTCCTCCTCTCTGTGAAAGACCTTTTCTTTTCATAAAATAATGACATGAAAGTTCTGGTTATTATAGCCTTTTTCAGCTTAAAGCTGCATTAAGTTTACCAAATTTCTGAATTTTTTTTGATTTTCTAAAAATATATTTTTTTAAAAGTAGATATCTTCTAACCACGATCCGTGACATTCATTTTCTAAAATTTCATTTCTTTTAGCTGTAAATAAAAGGAATCCTCTGACCGGTTGGTCAGTGTTCTACGATGGTAATTATGAGCTTGGAGCATGCGCACGGATGTACGGAAAAGCCTAGAATCGAAAGTGAAACATGACAGATTGCATTAATTGTCCTTCATTAATATCCAGATGTATTTGAAATGGTGTTATGTATCCCTTACTAAGTCACAAATGACAAATTCAACGAAGTTCTGTGTTTAATTTATCGTATTTCAACATTTTGAAAGTTGTGTTTAAATGACCTGGGTTTTGATGACGTAACCATGTTCTAATATTAGATCCCAAATGCTGCATCTCGCTGGGTAAAAACTGTAATTTCTGTATTTATTTGAGCTTTTATCGTTGAACCAAATGTAACATTGTTCATTAGGAACATCATTTATTAGATTAGCACCGTTTTATTTTTTTTCTTTGGAAAACTTAATGCAGCTTTAAGAAATTGGTTGATTTTAACCTTTTAATAAGTCTTGCTTAATGTGTAGCATCAGGACCTTCCAAAATGTAATTGACATTGACCTCCCTTCAAGGTCATTGACTATGAGTAATAAAACCCTAAAATATATTTTTATCAAGCTCAAAAAAGCCTAAAATCTTAAGACTTAGTAAGTAGATTCAATTTACTTTGCTTACTTTATTGGTACTATTAGTACCTGAGGTACATTAAGAGATAAAAGTCAACTTAAACTATGCAATTATATTTAATTGACTCTTTAGTATACATATTTTTAATGTTATTACATTTATGGAGTGGAAAAAGTCTAATAGACTTTTGTTCTTTGAAAAAAATCTTTCAATAGTACCTTTGTATAAAAACTAAATTGATTAATTTATTATATGATAATATATAAGTTATTTAATTTTTAATTGTGCAAATTTAAGACCATAATATGCAGATTGTGATTTTTTATTACCTTACATGATAACTATAGGCTAATGCTTAGATTCACTGAGATTTATCTGAGTGAATAACTTACTCAATCTTGATGGAAGACTTATTCATTTGTGTAACTTTTAAACCAATAATTTGCATGCAACATGCACAAATGAGTTAATGGAGTAGAAATTTGTTAAAATCTCTTATTACAGAAATTTAATCTTAAAATTGCATTAAAAAATTTATATTTGTTTATTGTTTTATATCATGAAGTTGTCTCAATTGAATGCCTTTAGATAAAAGTCAACAGTAACCTTCAGTCACTAAATGGTGGTGGTACATGTATAATGACAATGTCATTATACCAAGGTGTAAATTTAGATATATAAAAGCCTTATACTTAATACAAAATATCTACCTAAAAAAGATAGTTCATGGGTTTAAACCCCAGCCAGGTATATAAAACTTAAAAATTGTAAATACATGTAGTGCTTCCTTGTTCACCCAGTGCCAAGAAAATGGAGTAAGAGAATGGAATGGTATATTTGTCTCTATCACTCTGACTTGGTGAGTTAGCACCTTACTGGACGGTCACCCTAAGTACATTCTAGTACACTGCATCCATGTTACACACACATTGGGCACAAACACAAACTTGTTTTTAGGTTAATCCATGGAGATTACTAACCTTGCTGTTGTTTTGAATGGCTGAAAAACTGCTGATGTGACGTTAAATAAAATTACAACCAACCAGCCCACCAGAACTTCATACTACAATATAACTAAAACAGAAGTGATTTAGTGCAGATATTTGTTGGATTAGCACACTATAGGTTTCACTTGATTATCTGTAGCTGGTGTACTAAGGTTCAGAAGATTAATTTTTAGTGCAGTCCTATCAACTGGCATTAACTGACTGTAAGTCTCACCAATCTGTCAGTCATTCACACGTTTCCCAGACTAATTTTCTAAATGAATTTATTTTTTATGCAAGTATTATACCTTGATCGGGGTTACAAATCAAGTTCACCTCTGATTTTTTATGAAATTGCCGGCAGTGTGAATGTCATAAAACATTATTTTCTAAATGATTGCAGTTATGTAATTGATCTTTAGTGTAAGACTGTTATCTTTATAGATTATAGATTAATTTTTCACATTTCCTTTTCTTCACTGTTTTATAAAAATCATGAAAATAAGACTGACAAAAAAAGTTAATGAACTACTTTTTGCCTATAATTCATTTCTTTTTATGTCAATGATTGTGATGTGTGGTTAAAAGATATTTTGCTACTTAGTTTCATTATTTTAGGGATTCAGTTTTATGCAATATACAAAATGCATTATGAATTTTATTTCATTACTTAAGCATTTCAGATGTGCATATCAGGCCCATTAGGCCTCTTGTTAAGTTGTCAGTATGCCAGGATGGTTCCTAAAATTTAATGCAAATGAGGAGCATTTGAGATACATGTATATATTCCCCAGTTGATCTAACTCTTGTTCTTGATCATTATCCTGGTCGATATGATACATTTTTTATTTCAATCTCAGGTTTTTTTATAATTATAGCTTAATGTTTTGTAAACTTGTTTCATTGCAGATTAAAAGTAACACATGATCAGCTGTTTCTACATTTTATAGATGCTAATCATTTTATAGATTCTCCTGAGTATGATGCTTGTTATAATGGGGAACTAGACAGGTATCAGGTATTATATTATATTATCTTCAATTAGAGCTCATTCCAACTTCAGTCTGGTAAATACACCAGAATATGATGCCAACTAGACAGGTATCAGGTAATATATTGTTATCTTAAGTTAGCACTTTTTCTAACTTTAATTCACTAGAATATGAGTCTATCTACACAGGTATTGCATTATGTTATCTTTAATTAGAGCTAATTGTAACTTTAGTCTGGTAAATACACCAAAATACGATGCCATCTAGACAGGTATCAGGTATTGCGTTATCTTTATTTAGAGCTAATTTAAACTTAAGTCCAGAATAAGAGGCCAACTAGACAGGTATCAGGTATTATATTGTTATCTTAAGTTAGCACTTATTCTAACTTTAATTCACCAGAATATGTGGCTATCTAGACAGATATCAGGTATTGTATTATGTAATGTTTAATTAAAGCTCATTCTAACTTCAGTCTGGTACATTTTTGATAGGGATTAAGATTACGTTACTTATCTTTTATCAGAGCTGAGACATTCTAACTTAACTCTGGTACATTCACTAGGGTAATATGATGCTCATTTTAAAGAAGAATTAAACAGATAATGGGAATTTATACAGTTAAACAAAACAAAAAAAATAATAATAATTCCTGCTGGACCAAAAATGTTTTTTAGACAAGACAAGTTTTTTCTTTACACTAGTTAATTAGGCAGTGTCATGTCTTAAACATTACCTCAAACCAGAGATTTTCATGTCTCTGCTCAAACTAAATAGGTTTCTCCTGGTTTTCAATGCCTGACTTGTTCCCCTGTATTACATTTATCTATCATTCATTAGAGCTGATTCTAACTTAAGGGTTGTAGATTCACCAAGGTGTGATAAGTATATCAAAGTTTATTCTGATAATATGAGATGATTGGTTTATACCTTGATAAGCCTAACTTGTTACTAAGAATTGAAAGGTGTGTGTCTGGTGATTAAAATTATGACTGAGACTAGCTCAGTTGGATATAGGCTAACCATGTCTCATCCCTTAGAAATCAATTTTCCCCTCTAAGCAAAGATGGGGCCAGAAATTAAAAATGACTGACTATAAAGTATGCAAAGTAATGGTAATTTATAACTAGCTGCTGTTAGTAAGGTTTCCTTTACAACTGATTTCCTGTACTACTCATTGCTAACTTTATAAACAGTTTAATATATAATCTCCTTCTCTTAAAAAGTTGAAGTATTGTCTGGGATGTAATATTAACTCTTATTTCACTTGCCCAAATAAAAGAATTAAATATTCTTGCAGACTTGTTAAACTGATTCACCATTTGATTTGAAACATCACATATACTAAAATTGTGAATTCAAATTTTGGGCAGATTCTTTTGTGACAAAGTTTGTTGTCAGCTTGATTGCTTAAAGCTGTTGATTCTATCTGAGTAATTCAGTATTCCAGTTTTTTGAGACTACTTTTTCCTAACTTACCATGTTGACATAATTAAAGTGATCTTTTCTAGACAGTAAACCATTAAAAATCCTTCTTTTAAATTTTTTTATTAAATGAAATGTGTGTCATTTTCAATAAAAAAAAATAATGAAGAGTAATTAATGAATTTCAGGAAAGTAAATAATTTCAAAGTAATTTTTTTTTATTTTATTTTTTTTATTTTTTTTTTTATTATTTATTTTTTTTTTTTTTTGAGAATAACAAAAATGAAAGTCAATGAATGATAGTAATTATTAGTCTGCAAATAAGTAGTTAGTTAAAATTATACTCTAGCATGTTTTGTTGAAATTTATTTAAATGAAAGCAAGTTGATATAGTTATTATCTATTGAATATTAGTTAATATTTTTATTGTTACAGGTTACAATCATAGCTGTAGAAGATTGTCTGTTATTAACGTGGCCTTACCAAAATCTACAAGATTTCTTTGATTTGAATCCTTTTGTGTCAAGTGTCTTCCATCTGCTAATTGGTAAAGATGTTAGTGATAAACTCTACCAAATACAGGAACTGTTACTAAATAATCCAAATTACATGCAGTCGTTACCAAGTCGACAGTCTTCAATGGTCAACCTGCGAAGCGCCATTGTAACACAATCATCGACAGATTTAGCTAAACTAAGGTGTTTTGGTTTAGATTTCACAGGTTGGTTTGCAGTAAGTTCATTATATATATATGTAATATATTTTTCTTATCATTCAATGTTTCGTTTGTGTTGTAATAACTGTTATATTGTTCATTGTTCAATGTATTTAAATTTCTGGCTTCTAGAGAGATCAAAGGTAATGGGAAAATTGAAAAATAATTGAAAAATAAACTTGCCCTATGGGTTTTAAATACCAGTGCAGCTAGTGACAGCTTGAATTAATCCCTTGTTTATATATTGAAAAAGGGCAAATTTTTTGTTTGGTCTTTGTTTCAATTTGTCAGAATGCCTATCTGTTCATCTGTCTGTCTACTGCGACTTCTCTGTATTCTACATTTCACAATAGATCTAGCTTAATCAAATATGGTTCAATTGTGCACCACATAAGAAAATGTCATAAACCATACTTAGTTATCAAGTTTAAAGGCCACTTGATCAAATCTTAGAAATTTTGAGAGACATTTGAGTTGCCTTTGTCAATGCTTTCTGACAGTTCTTGCTTTGTATTAAACTTTTACCCGACCCAAATTTTAAAAGGCTATATACAATTTCTGTTTGTGATTTTCTTCTGTAGAGATGGAGCCTCAATCCTCTGTTGGTATAGCTACTCAGCTGACTGGAGATATTCAGAGAACAAAAGCATATGCCTCAATGATTTGTTGGACAAAGCTTTCATCTACAGTATTGCCATTCTTGACATTTCTTGCCTCCACTCTTAATTTGTGTGTTAAACAGTGACCGTCAAAATACATACCCCAAGTTGGTTGTGGAAAACATATATAAGATGTTAATCACCAGCATCACTGATAGTTTTTTTTTTTTCCTTATGTACATTCTGGCATCCTGACTAACTTGGATGTAAGAAGGTTTATTTTAGGGATTCCATTTAGTCTAAGATATCCAAAACAATAGATAGTTGATAATGTTTTATAATTACTTAAGTGTAACAGTTTTATGTTTCATTTTAACCTTCATAGTAATTTTGAAACTAATTAGTTGATTCACGTTAAGGACATAAAAGCATGTTTGTTACATCATTATCACCTAAAACCTGGAAAAATAATAAATTTTCTTATTGGTAATTCTTCTTATTGTCATTATGCTAAGTCATTATCACCTACAGCCTGGAAAAACCATCCTGCTTTAGTGTGATATCATTTATACTAACAGGTATGCACATACATTTCGTTTAGGGACTACTTGATGTTTCTTAATTGTTGTTAAGTGCTTTGTGAATTTCTAATGGTTTTTTATCACATTGTAATGATTGCTTTGTGTATAATTATCATTCAGTTGTTGTGATTGTGGTTTCTAAGTGTTTATTTCTATACACAGCATTGGTTAAAATCAAAATCAAGATGGATAGAGTCATAAGAGGTTAGCAATTTAATATCAGTTTTAAAACAGAGACGATTGTGATGAATTGCAGTCAGTTTTAAGCAGAGTTTCATTTGAATTTGAATGCAGTTTTTACAATCAATCCAATCACAAACAAAAATTATCAAGTTTATTGAGTTTTAACTTTTCTCTCATGTTGGGATTAATTTTGTATTTTATAATTCTGCTTTAAGCTCACATTGCTGATAAGTTAATTAAACATCTCGTCCTTCTGGGCCGTGTTGAGTTGTATACCTATTTTTGATGATTTTCATATAAAATTTTTATGGCAGATTTAAACAAATTTTAGACGAAGTCATATAAATGAGTAAAATTAGATAAATATGTGTTTGATTTGTTTTCATGTTACACATTTCTTTCTTTAAATTTCAAAGATTAAACCTTACTTAATTATGTTTTGCATTGGAATTGATATATATTTTTAATATGAAATGAACATTCTGTTGCTCTAATATTGTTTACACACACACACACACACACACACACACATACACACTATAAAACAGGGTTTTCTAATTTAATGTTTTCTTGAATTGTCTTTCGAAGTGTGATAATGTCAGACTTTTTTCAAATTATCTTTAGAATTCTTCATTTATGAAGTTCCAAAAATCAATTTGAAAATATGATTTATCGAACAATTTTATAGCACTTTTTAATTTCACAAATATCACGAAATGTCAAATAGTGGCTTTTGGCACAAAAAAATCATTACCAACATTTAAACATTTAATACTCAATTATATTCATAATCCACTTAATTAATGAAGAACTTTTTATACAGTTATATTCATAATCCACTTAATTAATGAAGAACTTTTTATACAGTTATATTCATAATCCACTTAATTAATGAAGAACTTTTTATGTGACAAAATGAAAGTATTTGTGATTACTGTTTGTGTTTTTAAGTGTAATTCAGAATGGAAACTAGTACACTAGTAATGAGAATCATTAGTTTTCCATGTAATCAATATATTTATGATACTTTTGTATTTATTTATTCTTTGTTAAATTCCTCTACATTTGAGATTTATAGAATATATACAAATAATTACCAGTTTAACATAATATATGTACAAAATTAGTTTCTGAAAATATTAACATTATTTATATGGAAATCATCAGTTTTCCCACCTACTTGGATCAAAAATCACTGGATTAGTCATGTTTTACATCATTTACCATTTACCTCATGAACAGGTTAGGAAATTCTAGATTTTATAATGTTGGATAAAACCAAAAAACCCTCTCCATTAATGATAACAAGACCATGTCATAATCCCTAATGTCAGACATTTTTTAACAGAAATCTGAAATTTCATTACATTAAGTATTTAAATGAAATACATACCAGTAAAATTATTGATGCACCATTATATGAAAAGTAACTGTTGAAGTCTGCAGCAGTATCTTTACACCTATTTATTAAAGAGAGCCACGGGACATTGAGATCTCAAATTGGGCAAATTGTCAATAATAATGATAATATATTATAAATCTGCATTGTTGTTTTACTTACTACTCTGAGATAAAGGTTTATTTGTAAAGAAGTATGATTTGGCTAAATTGATTTAAATCCATTGTAAAAAAAAATCTACCGGTATGTTGATTCATATTAGTTGTTTTTGGCATGGTTATCTAAAATTTCAATGCAAAAAGTGTATACAAATGCCCTAGGCAAATGCCTACAAATTCAAACCTTACAATTATTTTCCTGAAAATGCGATGTTCTTATTTTAATAAATGTCCATATTTTATTCCATATTTTTAGGTCACCTGAGCACAAAGGTGCTCAGATGGGCTTTTGTGGTTGGTCATTGTCCATCGTGCATTGTCCATTATCCGTCATCCTCCGTGCATCAACTTTTGATTGTTAAGACTCCAGAGGCCACAATTTTTGTCCAATCTTCATCAAACTTGCTCAGAATGATCCTCTTAGCAAAAGCTAGCTTAAGTTTGTTTACGGGCTATGTTGGATCAATAAGTAGGTTACTAGATCAAATTACAGAAAAGCTTTGTCAACACTCCTGAGGACCCAATTTCAGCCCAATCTTTATCAAACTTGCTCAGAATGATCCTCTTGACAAAAGCTAGCTTAAGTTTGTATATAGGCCATTTAATGGCCATGTTGGGTCAATAAGTAAATCACTAGGTCAAATTATAGGAAAAATGTCTTTTAAAAATAGAAGCTCCAGTTTGTCATAATCAAGCTGAGTGTCCAGGACCTTCACCAGGCCCTCTTGTTTCGTTACAAGATGGAAATCTTCACATCACATGTCTATATTTAATTTCCTGTTTTCTCTTTACAGGATGGGGATCTTCACATTGCATGTCCATATTTTATTGCCTGTTTTTACTCTACAGGATGGGGAACTTCACATTGCATGTCCATATTATATTTCCTGTTTTCTCTTAACTGGATGGGGATCTTCACATTGCATGTCCATATTTTATTTTATGTTTTCTCTTTACATAATGGGGATCTTCACATTGCATGTCCATATTTTATTGCCTGTTTTTACTCTACAGGATGGGGAACTTCACATTGCATGTCCATATTATATTTCCTGTTTTCTCTTTACAGAATGGGGATCTTCACATTGCATGTCCATATTTTATTTCCTGTTTTCTCTTTACAGAATGGGAATCTTCACATTGCATGTCCATATTTTATTTTCTGTTTTCTCTTTACATAATGGGGATCTTCACATTGCATGTCCATATTTTATTGCCTGTTTTTACTCTACAGGATGGGGAACTTCACATTGCATGTCCATATTACATTTCCTGTTTTCTCTTTACAGAATGGGGATCTTCACATTGCATGTCCATATTTTATTGCCTGTTTTTACTCTACAGAATGGGGATCTTCACATTGCATGTCCATATTTTATTGCCTGTTTTTACTCTACAGGATGGGGATCTTCACATTGCATGTCCATATTTTGTTTCCTGTTTTCCTCTTTACAGGATGGGGATCTTCACATTGCATGTCCATATTTTATTGTCCGTTTTTAGCTCACCTGACCAAAAGGTCATGTGAGCTTATGGCATGGTGCGATGTGTGTATGTGCGTGCATGTGTGCGTGTGTGCGTGAGTGTGTGTGTACGTGTGCGTTGTTAACACCTATTTTCGACTTCTCCTCCAAAACTGCAGGACAGATTTCAATGATACTTGGTCAGAAGCATATATGGGCCGGTGCAATTCAGATTTGTTCATGGCCTTGCCATGGCTACCAAAACTAGGTCAAGGTGACCTAGGGGTCCAAAAATCTTAAAAAATCTTCTTCCCCGAAACCAATTATGGGAGAAAAAATCTGATATGATATTTGGCTTCTCTAGGATCTTAAGTTTGTTCATTTTGTGAAATTTGGTCGAAAAATGGGTTACGTGTTTTTGCGTTTAATTTTAAAAATTTCGTAAAATGGCTTCAAATTGTTATAACTTGACTACTTGAACAGATAAAGACATGGGGTTTTCAGTTTTGACTTTTTATACGCCCGTCATATGACGGGACGTATTATGTTACGGTGCTGTCCGTCCGGGCGGGCGGGCGGGCGGGCGGGCGGGCGTCTGTTAACAATTTGTATTCCGTTCAATAGAGACCACAAACATTTATGGATTCAAATGAAATTTGGTATACAGCTTTACCATGGTAATACCTTGTGCAAGTTCGAATTACAACTTTTTCGGATTATTTTTGGAGGAATTATGCCCCTTTTTTAACTTAGAAATTTTTGTATGTATGACCATGTGGTTTCCGATCATCAGAGCCTACAACTATTTATGGATTCAAATGAAATTTGGTATACACATTTACGATGTTATTATCTGGTGCAAGTTCGAATTACAACTTTTTCAGATTATTTTTGGAGGAGTTATGCCCCTTTTTTAACTTAAAACACCTTTTTATCATACTGCACAGATCACGACAACAGTTCAAATTATAATTAAGCTTTATAGATATAAATTATTTCAGGTTGGTTAAAAAAAAGGTTCTCAAAACATTTCAGACAAAAAATGTATTTGTTTCCTAAAATCTTCCTGCATGCCATGACCTAACATTATATTTTAAACTTCTTCCTTCCTGGAAATGAATATGAATTATATAGCAGTCTACCACTATCCATTTAGCAATATATTTTTACATACATATATCCTAGTTGTACTTATACTTCTCAGTAAGGAATGGAACAATCTAGAGGATTAGTGACGAATTCATTCGGAACATCCTCTAGATGTGAAATGATAAAGGCGACAACTTTCTCCTTTTTAGCAGCATATATTTGCATCTTGGGGACCTTGAAAACTCCTCGATAGATTTTGCTAAAAATTTCTGAGGTTATGGAGTCTAATGCGATCTAGCTATCTAACTTGGTGAAATTTTTGGGAAAAATCGGTATCATACTTAATTTTGGGGTCAAACATGCAAAAAATGAATTTTTCCAAAAAACAATTACGTTTAACGCACTCCTGTTCAATAACAGTTCATTGTACGAAAAAGTCGTCCATTGACCGAAAAATGTTTAAGATCTGACGGAAAAGACGGTATTTTTATATTTTTTCTATCTTTTAAATAAAATCCACAATAACTGTTTAAAGCTGCATTAAGTTTTCCAAAGAAAAAATTAAAACGGTACTAATCTAACTAATGATGTTCCTAATGAACAATGTTACATTTGGTTCAACGGCGCTATCATCCAAAAACAATTTAACGTACCGTTTTGAATTCGTACCCATATTAAAGTAACCAATTCTTTACCAAATTATTGGTAGGTTTGGCACTTATCCGTTAGGTCTGTGTCAAACTTTTGAGTGGCAAGTTCTGTGGATGAGCTCTACTGATAGAAATCCTCTAGATTGTTCCATTCTTTCCCACGAAACCCCTAAAGGTGTTGCCACACTAGTAAATAGTACTACTCGATCAATATAACACGGGCGTATAATGCTACGCTCGGCGGTGCTCTTGTTCTTAAAATAACCTTCAAAATGTGGTCAAGGTCAAAGTTCAAGGTCATGACATAGTTTGTAATTTTGCAGTTTTAGGCTATTTTCTTCAAAAATTTTAAAGATTTATAATATCAAAACATTGTGAAAATGTTCAGAATGACAAAATTCAAAAAGATACAAAGTTTCATAACTATATGGTAATGCATATAGGAGTTGTTGCCCCTGAAATGTTATTTATTGCTTATAAAACTAAAATTGTGCATTAGCTTGAAAACTGTTTACTTTTGGCATAGGCTTATATATCAGAATATTGTAGGTATTGACATGACGATCATTTTGATATATGACTCAAGGTCATATGTTCAAAGGTCAAGGTCATAGGTACATAAAAAGCCTGAAATTGTTAATTATCTTGGAAACTATCAACTTTTGTATAGACATATATATTAGAATATTGTAGGTATTGACATGAGGATCATTTTGATATATGATTCAAGGTCATACGTTCAAGGGTTAAGGTCATAGGTGCATAAAAAGCCTGAAATTGTTAATTATCTTGGAAACTATTAACTTTTTTTATAGACATATATCAGAATATTGTAGGAATTGACATGACTATCAATTTGATATATGACTCAAGGTCATACATTCAAAGGTCAAGGTCATAGGTGCATAAAAAGCCTGAAATTGTTAATTATCTTGGAAACTTTTAACTTTTTGTATAGACATTGTAGGTATTGACATGACTATCATTTTGATGTATGACTCAAGGTCATACGTTCAAGGGTTAAGGTCATAGGTGCATAAAAAGCCTGAAATTGTTAATTATCTTGGAAACTATTAACTTTTTTTATAGACATATATCAGAATATTGTAGGTATTGACATGACTATCAATTTGATATATGACTCAAGGTCATACGTTCAAGGGTCAATGTCATAGGTGCATAAAAAGACTCAAAATTGTTAATTATCTTGAAAAGTGTTAACTTTTTGCATAGGCATATATATTAGAATATTGTAGGCATTGACATGACGATCATTTTGATATATGACTCAAGGTCATATGTTCAAAGGTCAAGGTCATATGTGCATAACAAGCCTGAAATTGTAATTATCTTGGAAACTATTTACTTTTGTATAGACATATATATCAGAATATTGTAGGTATTGACATGATGATCATTTTGATATATGACTCAAGGTCATACGTTCAAATGTCAAGGTCATAGATGCATAAAAAGGACTCAAATTGTTAATTATCTTGAAAACTGTTAACTTTTTGCATAGGCATATATATTATGATATTGTAGGTATTGACATGACTATCATTTTGATATATGACTAAAGGTCATACGTTCAAAGGTCAAGGTCATAGGTGCATGAAAAGCCTGAAATTGTTAATTATCTTGGAAACTGTTAACTTTTTTCATAGGCATATATATTAGAATATTGTAAAGATGGACATGACAATCATTTTGATAGATGACTCAAGGTCATACGTTCGAAGGTCAAGGTCATAGGTACATAAAAAGCCTGAAATTGTTAATTATCTTGGAAACTATCAACTTTTTGTATAGACATATATATTAGAATATTGTAGGCATTGACATGACGATCATTTTGATATATGACTCAAGGTCATATGTTCAAAGGTCAAGGTCATATGTGCATAACAAGCCTGAAATTGTAATTATCTTGGAAACTATTTACTTTTGTATAGACATATATATCAGAATATTGTAGGTATTGACATGATGATCATTTTGATATATGACTCAAGGTCATACGTTCAAATGTCAAGGTCATAGATGCATAAAAAGGACTCAAATTGTTAATTATCTTGAAAACTGTTAACTTTTTGCATAGGCATATATATTATGATATTGTAGGTATTGACATGACTATCATTTTGATATATGACTAAAGGTCATACGTTCAAAGGTCAAGGTCATAGGTGCATGAAAAGCCTGAAATTGTTAATTATCTTGGAAACTGTTAACTTTTTTCATAGGCATATATATTAGAATATTGTAAAGATGGACATGACAATCATTTTGATAGATGACTCAAGGTCATACGTTCGAAGGTCAAGGTCATAGATGCATAAAAAGACTGAAATTGTTTATTACTTCGAAACTATTTAACCTTTTGTATAGGCATGTATATTAGAATATTGTATGTATTTTTGCCAATGATTTTTGCCATATTCTCAGGTGAGCGTTAAGGCCCATGGGCCTCTTGTTACTCTACAGGATGGGGATCTTCACATTGCAGGTCCATATTTTATTTCCTGTTTATACTCTACAGGATGGGGATCTTCACATTGCATGTCCATATTTATTGCCTGTTTTTACTCTACAGGATGGGGATCTTCACATTGCAGTCCTTATTTATTGCCTGTTTTTACTCTACAGGATGGGGATCTTCACATTGCATGTCCATATTTTATTGCCTGTTTTTACTCTACAATGGGGATCTTCACATTGCATGTCCATATTTTATTTCCTGTTTTCTCTTTACAGATGGGGATCTTCCCATTGCATGTCCATATTTTATTGCCTGTTTTTACTCTACAGGATGGGGATCTTCACATTGCATGTCCATATTTTATTTCCTGTTTTCTCTTTACAGGATGGGGATCTTCACCTTGCATTCCATATTTTATTGCCTGTTTTTACTCTACAGGATGGGGATCTTCACATTGCATGTCCATATTTTATTTCCTGTTTTTACTCTACAGGATGGGGATCTTCACATTGCATGTCCATATTTTATTGCCTGTTTGCTCTTTAAAGGATGGGGATCTTCACATTGCATTCCATATTTTATTTCCTGTTTTTCTCTTTACAGGATGGGGATCTTCACATTGCATGTCCATATTTTATTGCCTGTTTTTACTCTACAGGATGGGGATCTTCACATTGTATTCCATATTTTATTTCCCGTTTTTACTCTACAGAATGGGGATCTTCGCATTGCATGTCCATATTTTATTGCCTGTTTTAACTCTACAGGATGGGGATCTTCACATTGCATATCCATATTTTATTGTCTGTTTTTACTTTACAGAATGGGGATCTTCATATCTCATTTCCATATTGAATTTCCTGTTTTTTCTTTACAGGATAGGAATCTTTACATCACATTTCATTATTTTATTTAAAAATGGGGATCTTCACATTGCATGTTCATATTCTATTTTCTGTTTTCTCTTTATAGGATGGGGATCTTCACATTGCATTCCATATTTTATTTCCTGTTTTCTCTTTACAGGATGGGGATCTTCACATAGTATGCCCATGTTTTATTTCCTGTTTTCTCTTTACAGGATGGAGTAGAGTTGAGTTGAGTAATGTTGTTTAACGTCCCAGTCAAGAATATTTCACTTATATGGAGACATTGCCAGCTATAGGCAAAAGTGCAGAAATTTTGCCTGTGCGTTGCACTAGATGGCATTGTACAGCAGGGCTCTTTATGGTGCCATGCCTGCAATGACACGGACCTCATTTATTTTAAGTTCCCATCCGAAAGAACCATGACTTTCATTTTGTAATGCTGAGTGCTTGCCAAAAGAACAGTCACTACCCACTTTCAAGTTTTGGGTCAGACCTGGCTGGGTCTTTAACCCACGACCTTCCACTTACGGAGTGAGCACTCTACCATCTGAGCTACCACAGTGGCCTCTTTACAGGATAGGATCTTCACATCACATGTCTATATTTTATTTCCTGTTTTCTCTTGACAAAATGGGGATTTTGACATCACATGCCAATATTTTATGTTCTGTTTTCTCTTTACAGGATGGGGATCTTCACATCACATGTCCATATCTTATTTCCTAGGTTTTTCTTTCAGGATGGGGATTTTCACATCACATGTCCATATTTTTATTTCCTGTTTCCTTTTTACAGGATGGGGATCACATCACATGTCCATATTTTATTTCCTGTTTTCTGTTTACAGGATGGGGATCTTCACATCACATGTCCAGTACCAGCCGTGTTATGCAGTACCCAAAAGAGACATATGAGAGCCAAGTATAGACTTTCAAACAACCCTGCTAATTACCAAATATTACCATAAACAATCAAAAACATTTACTGTGCGTAATACTATTTATAAGTTTTTACAATGTTTTTGGTGTGTCTGGTATGGGAGATTCAATTTTGTTGATGATATTCAAATGTGTGAAAGATTTGAATGGATAGATTTATTTATTTATAAATTAATTTTAAAATTCATTTTTCTATGTATGCCAAATGAATGTTGGTAGAACAAAGGTGCTACTTTTACCAGTGTTTTCCACATTACACCCCATAATTTTAAAATTATTACATTGTATCTCAACACTTAAGTTTAGTACCACTCTGGCAGATCTTAGTGTCAGTTTTCTTGTCAAAGATTGGAAGATTTTTGTGGGTACCATTCTAGAACAGTCCGCTTTGATAAAAGTGATTGAAATTTGACTGTGGTTTAAAATATTCTTGTTTCACATTCAAATTCTTACAATATCTTTTACCAAGATGGAATAAGATTATGCCAGACATGTCATTTAAAATTAGGTCTTGTTGTAACAAACATATATCATCCTCAGTGTAAGATTATGTGTTATTTTTAGTTTATAATCCTGTGCAGTGTGATCTGTGAAAGAGATTGAGTGTAAATTGTAAATTGTTTTTTTATTGCACTTTGCTTTGATGTTTTAATGAAGCACAATGTAATTAATGTTACTTTTGATACTTGAATGCCATTAATTATTGGGTAGGGGGTGATTAGCCTTGATAAAAGCTACATTAACACCTGTTGTATAAATGCTGCCAAATGTTACTTTTGATATTTGAATGCCGTTGATTATTGGGTAGGGGCAGTTAGACTTGATAAAAGCTACATTAACACCTGTTGTATTAATGCTGCCAAATGTTACTTTTGATATTTGAATGTCAATGATTATTGGGTAGGGGGTGTTAGACTTGATAAAAGATACATTAACACCTGTTGTATTAATGCTGCAAAATGTTACTTTTGATATTTGAATGCCATTGTTTATTGGGTAGGGGGTGTTTAGCCTTGATAAAAGCTACATTAACACCTGTTGTATTAATGCTGTCAAATGTTACTTTTGATATTTGAATGTCATTGATTATTGGGTAGGGGGTGTTAGACTTGATTAAAGCTACATTAACACCTGTTGTATTAATGCTGCCAAATGTTACTTTTGATATTTGAATGTCATTAATTATTGGGTAGGGGGTGGTTAGACTTGATAAAAGCTACATTAACACCTGTTGTATTTAATAATGCTGCCACAAAATGTTTAGCAGGTTAGATATAATGTCAGACCATCAATCTGTCCATCCATTGTATGTCTGACCATTGTTTGTAATACATTTGTTTCTACACAATACATTTTGTACACTGTGGGATATTCTTGAAAAGAAGGAAATTCAGTGCTAAAAGTCATTGATTAAGGTCACTTGGTTGTGATACTATAAATAGATTTAAGGGTTTCAAAGCAACAGCTTAAGTTTGCATTAATGGAATGACTCCAATTTCTGATGTTTATATAGTGTTATTAATCTTTTTGAACCAAAAAATAATGATTTTGGATAACGAAGATAAAAGTCATTATTATAGTAGATTTAGGGAGTTTCTGTACATTTACTTAAATGTTGCTTTGATGAAATTTCATCAAACTTGAGCCTTTTTATTTTTTAGGTCATGGCTAAAAAAGTCAAGGACACTGTTACTTTTAATAGATTCAAAGTGTTTATGTACAATAATTTAGTTTCCATTGATAAAATTTCATCAATTTTTATATACTGATAGATAATCATGTTATAAACCTTTAGATTTTGGAGGTCAGAGGTTAAGGTCACTGTTACTAAAGATAGGTTTAGATGGTCCTGTAAAATAAATTTTGTTGGCTTCAATAAAATTTCATCAGAAATAACACACTAATAGAAATTTTAAAATGTTGAAAAGTTATGTCAAAGGTGAAAGTCATATTAAAAATTAATAAATTTACTGTTCTTGTACATAAATAAGTTTGTTCAGTGTGATTCATAATATTCTGCATATTATGATGCAGTAGCACATATGTAAAAAAAAAATGTACCCAGTTTTCACAAACTTTGATTATGGGGAAACTCAAGAAGGGCCCCTAGAAATTTTAAAATATAAATAACTAATGAAAATAAGCTAGACCTTAGATATTCACGATTTAGCATCTTTAGAGCAAATAATATTTAATTGCACAAACAGTAGCTGTCAGGATATTTTAAAAGGTATTATATGAAAATTTCATTTGACTAAATACAAACAATAACTATACCCTAGGTATTTTACATGAAACATTCTAAGAACATATTAAGATTATATTTTCAATCTGTTCAGTTCTTGCCTGTGGGTACCAAGCTATGAATGATAGCTGACTTATCACTTACGAGATAAAACCCATAAGTGTCTAGTTAGAAATTATTGAAAGTAATTTTTTTCTGATCTCAATCAAGAATTTATGTTCTCTCTTACCTCTCCCCACTTCCCCTGTACCTTAACCATCCACCTCATATAGTTTGAAATATACTCTGTATAATGTTTTAGATTATGGAATTCACCAGCATCCATAAAATCATAATTCCATAACTGTTTTTGCACAGCAGTATGGAATGGCATAATTTAATATTTCCAGTAAAAAATTATGTTTTTGTGAATATATTTGGTATCCACTTAAAGATTTTGTAATTTGTTGTCTTATAGCGCTTAACAATTACATTGTTCCATATATTTCATTGTATGAAAGATTTTGTAATTTGTTGTCTTATAGCGCTTAACAATTACATTGTTTCATATATTTCATTGTATGCTTTTGCAATCTGTTGTTAACATTTAAGAAGTGATTCAGTTTAAAATAACATGTGAATAAAAACTTGATGTTTGATTTACACTTGAAACCAGCATTGATGACTGATGATATATTGTTACAAGCAAGTTGTTATCGTTTGTACAATTGGCCAGAAACTTGGTATCAGCTGTTATAATTATTGAGTTTTGTGGTTGTGATTATATAAGCTTTGTGTTGGTATTCAATATGTTATATGCTGTATGTAACCGAAGGTGCATAAAAATAAAGTATTCAACATAAAAGCTATTTATTTATTTGTTGAAACAAGTTAGTCACTAACTAGCTCAAAATTATTTCATGGGTAAATTGATAACAAGGGAAGCAACTTTTATCTATGAATAATCATTCCATTTTACAAATTTAAAAAAAAGTTCTTCTGATTAGAAATAAGTCACGAAGTTAAAACTGTTAATGTATCGTGTCAATGAAATGTTGAATTATCTGAATTGTTAGCAATAGAGAAACTGGTAAACATGATGCTGTTGTTGGTGTCAGTTCATGATTACTCCCCTTAAATTGTTTCACTCATATGGGGATGGTCGCTTTTTTTTCTTTTTTCTTTAAAAAAACAACAGATTAGAGCTAAATCCTTAAACAAATTGCATTTAAGCAAACCTGTTAAAGTAAACACAACCAAATATCAGCTAGTTAAAAAGGTGACACCTGATGCTGTAGGAAGAGAAATGTTTGTTTGTTAGGGTATCCTGGGAGCAGAAATGTTATGTATATGAGGCACCTAAATTAAAACTCTTAAGTGTAATTAGCTAAACAGTGGTTTTTATATCCAAGATAAAACCAGCTGTAGATTTGCCATGGAATCCATGGAATTTCCCTGGATTTTTATACATGAAAAGTGTGGAGTATTGGAACCGTATGTACATGGAAATTCCATGGACATGTACATGGAAATTCTATGGACAATGTACATGGCAAATCTGTGGACATGTATGTGGCAAATTCATTGTCAATGTCCATGGAAATTCCCATGTACACGACCATGTACATTGTACATTGAAAAAAAGTGTCAAATTTTTAAAAATAATCCATCCAGATGAAGTATTCTAGACAGCATCAAGAAAAAAGATGGCTACTCTGTGAGTCAGCACATTTTAGTAAAATTATGAAATGATATATTTGGTGACTTTTTATTTACTTATGACTGTTTTAATAATTATCAAACAAAACTAAATCTAGTCATTTGCACCTCA
The DNA here is from genome assembly GCA_029721355.1 of Tegillarca granosa. Taxonomy (NCBI): domain Eukaryota; kingdom Metazoa; phylum Mollusca; class Bivalvia; order Arcoida; family Arcidae; genus Tegillarca; species Tegillarca granosa. The sequence continues at coordinate 8,681,715 of CM056596.1, read as the reverse complement.
CCAATGTATTTCATTCATGATATTTTTATGTTCATACAGATCTTTAAAAGTTTGCTCAGTCTTAATGACAATTAATGTATCTTTTTTTTTTTTTTAATTTTATTTGAGTTAAACTTCATAACAAAAATAGTTGCCTGTTTCATTTATGTTAGTAACATGTTAGTTACATGATAGAATGAAGTTAATAAAACTCACATGGCACTCTTCATACTTTAAAAGACAGCTAAATAATTCCCAAATGACTCTTTCAATGGTTTGCTTATAATTTCACTAGATTCCAGTTTCTCAAGAAATTATTTGTTTAAAATTTTGTTTTGTATAATATCCAGTGGCTTTGCAGAAAAATATAAGATTTTATGTCCTTCTTAGTCTTGTATAGTCTAAAGCTGAAATGCCTAAGAAATGCTGGTCATACTAGGCAGCCATCTTTTTTATCTTCTTCTTGTCTAGCAGTACCTCCTCATTGTATGAACAGAGCACTTGAATTGCTGACCTTGACACTTGAAAACAAGAGTCCCAAAAGGGCCTGTATCGCTCAACTGGCACTTTATTTGAATGTGAATTTCAGACAGCCATGCTGCTAGCTATTGCCAGTGGAGCTAAAATGTTTCAGAAAAAAATTATACGTATGTGAAATGGCTATACATCTACTGTCTATATACCAAATTTGAACTAAATCGGTTGATAAATAAACGTGTATCAGCTATTTATCACTTTTTGCTATTTATAGTAATGGCGATCCATCTATGGATGCCACAGGAAGTTGATTTGTGCAAACTTTAATCTGCATCAACTAGGGACCTTACACACCAGATTAGGCTCAAATAGGTCCAGTAGTTTCTGAGGAGAAGGTTTTTTTAAAGAATTGGCTAAATATAGCAACTTATTTGAATATTCTGCTAATAGCGACCCAATAAAAAATGTTTCTGAAAAACCTGTTATATATGTTAAATGGCTATGCATCTACTTTCTATATACCAAATTTAAACTAAATCGTTGATAAATAAACGTGTATCAGCCATTTATCACTTTTTGCTATTTATAGTAATGGCGGCCATCTTGGATGCCGAAGGAAGATTGATTTGTGCAAACTTTAATCTGCATCACCTAGGGACCTTATACCCCAAATAAGGTTCAAATAGGTCCAGTAGTTTCTGAGAAGAAGATTAAAGTTTACCCACGGATTCACGCATGCTTCACCATGCCATAAGCTCAGCTGGCTATTGCCAGTTGAGCTAAAAAATGCCATGGAAATCCATGGAATTTCCACGTAGAGTTTGTTGAAAATGCTGAGCCTGAAATTTTTTATATTTTGTTATACTTTCATTGACTGACAAAAATTTGCCACAAAAATCCATGTACATGCCCACAGAAATTCTATGGAAAGTGTGTACATGTCCATGGTAAAAAAGATGGCAAATTTATTTTTCCATGGACATGTACACACTTTCCATGGATTTTTGTGGCATTTCCATGGAAATTCATGGATTTTACATGGACATGGACGTCCATGTCCATGGAATTTCTACAGTCGGGTCTTGCACTTATACATTTATATATTGATGTACATGTAGTTTAAGTTCTGAAAGGATGTTGAAGGAAACCAGAGAAGATACAAGTACTTACTTTCATCAACAAGACTGACAAGCTTTCTCACACTATAATGTGCCAAATTTAGATTTCAACCTATAAGACTAGAGAAATGGCAAAGTAGACATTGCTTTGGACCACATTTCCACCAAGAGAATAAGTGATTAAATTTGATTTTTTTACACATAGTGAAGGGCCCCTAAATATCGAGCTATTATTTATAACATGTTCAACAAAAAGTAAAAGATGGACACAGTTGAAGAAGTACCTCAGCCTTTCCCCATCAATACCAGGAAAGAAGCTATGTATTGTCAAACAAGAGTGTAAGTATACAAAGCACACTGAATAATATGCACTCTTCATTAAGATTAATTCACTATATGCATAATATTAAAGCACCCTAAACAATTCAATAAACCATTTTTTTTCTCATTTTATTTTGCAAATATGTTTAAAAAACATTGAGTGAAATCGTACATAATACTGCTAACTGAAAATTTAAAAAAACAAGATTCAAAACATGTTTTATAACTTTATTTTACACTTGTAGCACCTTGATTCTTCATGACATAAGCTTATGGACATAATGATTGCAGCGCCTTACTTCTATTTACATTATATGAATGACATATATGACATGGTTGCAGCACCTAGCTACCACTTCACATAAGATGAAAGACATAATGGTCCCAGCACCTAGCTACCACTTTGAATTATAATTACAACATAATTGTTGCAGAGCCTCACTTCAACTTTAAATTTAATGTTTGATATAATGGTTGCAGCTCCTTGCTTCTGCATCACATGATATGAATGGCATAATGGTTGCAGCACCTAACTACCACAATAAATGTTTGACATAATGGTTGCAACACCTAGCTACCACTTTACATTATATGTATTACATAATGGTTGTAACACCTAGCTACCACTTTACATTATATGTATTACATAATGGTTGTAACACCTAGCTACGACTCTACAGTATATGTATAACATAATGGTTGCAACACCTAGCTACCACTCCATGGTACATGTTTGACGGACAACATTTTTGATTGTTAGTCATGTACAAAATCTTACTTAAAACGATGATGTGAATGAAATATGCTGGTCACTTTGAGCTTACACTTAATAATTGACCATTTAGCTCCATATTTTTATTAACTCTGGATAAAATTGAATATTATATGTAAAATATGGTCACGATAGGATAACAAAAGAAACACACTGTCAATTACTCAAATGATACCATGGACATAGCATGTAAAGGCCTGGTGATGACACATCAGTATGAAGGCTATCTTTTCATTATCATCAGTTTTAATTCACTATATAACTTTTTAATTTTTTAAAACACACACACAAACACACATATGAATTCTAAACAAAGATAATCAGAATCATCTTTATCTAATCTATCTATATTATCTATTTTTTTTACATAATATTAGTTTTCATTCAAGCAGTTTACAATCTACACTGGTGCTTGAGCACAAATTATTCTATGTAAATGTAAAATCCTATATTACAATTTCAATATGAAAAAAATGTGCTAGACCATTTTCAGATAAATATAACATGTACATTGTGCATGGATCATGTACTGGTAGAGACAAACTGCAATCTTTGTACATAAATTCATACACAGTTATTTAAAACATGCTGGAGAAGTACACAACATTTGAACTACAATCATTAAATATATATGGGAAATTATTCCCACGAAATATTCTAAAAAGTACAATATCCATCACACTTTGTATGTTTGTATTAAAAATAATTTATTTCTCTGGGATACTTACACACATGACTAGCCTTGTTTACACACAAGGTATAAAATTATAATGGATTTTGAGAAAAACATAAAAATGATTTATAATTTAATATATAAAATTTTACCACAGTTGCATAAAAAAACGAGCAAATCAAATTCCAGGAACAGATTATGATAGCTTTAAAATACAATTGATGGCACCCTTGAGGTTAAAGCAAGCAAGATCATATCTTACCCTATTTCCATGATATTTAGAAAATGTACAATCAATATTCCTATATTCTGTAATTTACTTTCAATTATACTAATACATATCGGTATCAAAATTGTCTAAAGAACCAAATACATAGCAAATAGTCTTATGGTGTTTATTTATCAATGCTTTGAAAAATATTTATAATAATTGGAATATCCAATATTTTAATTTAATTAGCCTCAATTTTGCATTTTTTTTATACAAGCAGAAAGGTAGATTTTTGGCATATTCTGATATGTTTATACATAATTAACACACTTTCAAATGATGCAATCCAAACATATAATCTGATAAACCTACTATTAGAATAAATTGTAAGCCAATCATCATTACATGTTTGATTGCCATTGATGTCACTATGGATCACCATTGAAGTCACTAACAATCAACATTGATGTCACTATTGATCAATCACTGCTGATCAAGCCTTCTAACAAAAGTGTATCAATCATCGCTGATCTAGGCTTCTCACCAAAAGTGTCTTTATCACTGCTGATCAAGGCTTCTAACAAGAAGGGTCTCAATCACTGCTAATCAAGGATTTCAAAAAAACATGTCTCAATTACTGCTGATTTAGTGATCCAACATAAGTCTTTAATTATCACTGACTGAGGATTTCCAACTATAGGTTTCTTAATGATTGCTGAATTTAGGCTTTAAATCAAAGATGTATCAATTGTTGCTGATTGAAGCTTCTAATAAAATGTATAAAAGGCACCTGCCTATTGAGACCTTAAAAGTGTTGCATTAACCACTGATGGAGTCTTCCATCCACACATTATCCTCACTGCTTTACATTGGATTTAAACAAAGATATATTCTCAATCACTATCAATAAGGCAAGCCTATCCAATTTAGAAGCAAATTGACAATAAACTGTACCAGTAAACCTGAGAGCCAAAAACAACCTTAAATGTTTGTCCGAAATGTAATTGTATATTATTAACAGTTTGTAATTCTATATGAATTTTTGAAATACCATAACTTTTTCATTTTTGTGTAAAAAATTAAAAGAATTTTGTCTGTCTCATAATAAAAATGACAAATATTTTTAAGTCTCATTCACTTGATCAACTGTTGGAGCTACTGTATTTGTGACAGTAAATTATGAAAAGCTTTCATAGAAAATCCAATTAACATGAATTAAGTTTGGTATTTTTCACTTACTTGAGTCGAGTCATAACTGGAAATGGCTATGTTCTAGATCCACTATTACTATCAGAATTAAAATGATTTTCTATGAAAATTATTCAAAAATTCACTATAACAAACACAATGACATAAAAAGTAGGCGATTGTAAATGAAAAAGGAATTTCCCTGTATGTGTGGTCAGATATTAGACTGACAGTGATTTTATGTCTAGTTTTTTATTAATAATGTCAGAAAAAACATAACAATGATCAAAATTTCAATATTTTTTAGTAACAATGCAAGCCATTATGGTATTATTATGGTATAATTTGTAGGTATAGATCTGACAAAAGCAGATTTGATAAAAACTGCTTAACTTGTAACATAAAATTGTGTGAAAGTGGATAAAATTGTATCTAACAGGCATTTTGAAAAGCTGGAAAATGCCAGTGAAATTTGACCATATTTTATATTAACATTAGTTTTTACAAAGTAAGTATTTTCCTTTGGTATGGATAATTAACTAATGTTTTCATCAAAGTTGAAAACAAAATGATTTCTTGTCATTAAAGACTGTCTCAACATAAATTATTTGATTTTTTACTACTTTCATACAATAAATTTTTATTTTATGTCAATGGATTATGTTCTATTACTGTAGCATTACAAATTCATTATGAACAATATTAAACATCTTTGTTGCGGAAGACATAAAATTTTAGTTTTATACTCATAAAGTTTTGTACAATATCCTGATCAAAGAAATACTCTTAAGGATTTATCTATTTTTCATGTTTTGTTTATTAAAATCCCTCGTTTTAATGTTGTTCATACATATATTTTATTAGAGTAACAAATTTTGATGTTGATTTTTTATATATTTTATGTTTTTTTATTAAAATCTTTTATCAGATTTATCTTTGAAATTTCTACATCAGATCTGATGTATATATTCAGAGATATTTAGAAAGCCTTTGAATCAATAGACAGGTGCCGTTGATTTTATGAACTAGCTATTTTGACATAATCAAGAGACACAGATGTTTAATGTTTTATATTACATTAATCGAAGTTGATATTTATTATTCTCTTTACAAGGACATTGTCATTAAATCTTTTAAGTTGTTTGATTACAGATAATAAACATAAATATATATAATTATAATCCTGATAACAAAGATTTACATAATGGATTTATATTACAGTTTTTCTTTTACATAAAGTATAATCATAATTTGATTTTTTTGTTTTTACTTCTTGCATTACAATACATTTTAAAAACTGTAAATTCTAACAAGCTATTATTTTCATATAGTCACTATCAGACTGGTTCTTATTCTTTTCCCTAAAGTAAAGTATTACTCAAATTTGGATATCAAAAGGCCAAGGTCATGGATTGTATTTGTTTTACAAGAGGCCCATAGGCCTTAATGCTCACCTGAGGATATACCCAAACACCTGAGGATATATAGACAATATTATAAACGGAAACTTTTCTCAGGTTTAGAACTGCCAGAATACTTAATAAGATATATCTAGTCACATTTCATTTGGAAATACTAATATGCATGTAGATACTATAGTATGTACAATGAACAATTTTCAAATCATTAATCATATCATTATGCTTATGCAGTTATGTCCTTGATCTTTAACCTATGACATTGAACCATATATCAAAATGATAGTCATATCAATACCTATAATATTCTAATAAACATGCCTATACAAAAAGTTAACAGTTTTCAAGATAATTAACAATTTCAGTTTCTTATGTAGCTATGACCTTGATCTTTGAACCTATATGACCTTCAATCATATATCAAAATGATCTTCATATCAATACCTACAATACTATAATATACATGCCTATACAAAATGTTCAAAATTTTCAAGATAATTAGCAATTTTCTTCTTATGCAACTATAACCTTGTCCTTTGAATGTATGACCTTGAATCATATATCAAAATCATTGTCATATCAATACCTACAATATTCTTTTATACATTCATATACAAGAATTTAATAGCTTTTAAGATGAATAATAATTTCAACCTCTTACATCTCATTGCGAAAAAACTTCTAGTTCAGAGCCTGGATCACTGAGACACCTTTGGCTAAAAGCCTCAATCAGCAGTGCTTAAGATAGTATTCTGATTAGAAGCCTTGATCAAAAGTGGTGGAGACAAATCTGGTTAGAAGCCTTGTTCAGTAGTGATTGAGACATCTTCTGGTTAGAAGCCTTGATCAGCAGTGATTGAGACACTTCTGGTTAGAAGCCTCAATCAGCAGTGATTGAGACACTTCTGGTTAGAAGCCCCAATCAGCAATGATTAAGACTCTCTGGTTAGAAGCCTTGAGTAGACTGTCAGTGATTGTATGTCTATTAGATAATAAAGTCTATGAAATAAACAACTGAAATGCCAAAAATTCAGTACTTTCAGCCATGTTTAGTTTAATAGAAAATTCCATTTAAAAATTAACTGAGAACATTAACTGTAATGTTTGATTAAATAAGTAAACCAGTGACATAATTTTAGTATACTGACTACAAACAAAACAATATGTCAGACAGTACTTAAGTTAATAATCTCTGTCTCTCTCTCTCTATCTAATTTTTCCTGGCAATTGGTAAAAATGAAAATAATTTAAAAAACATCAAAGCTCAACAATTACATAGTAATTTTCATAGTAATAGCCTCTTATATCTCACAGAGAAAGCCAGCAATATGACTAGACAGCTCCTTAATTATGATTATACCATAATCAATACATCTAGAAATTAATAAATTCATTAATCATAATGTGTATAAAATATCTATTTATTCAAAATAATATCAATATCACAGACCTCATATTTAAATACACCACACTAAATATTCCAAAAAATTGACTATGTCAAGTACTAAAACCAAATTAGTAAAATACATGTATTATTAAATAATGTGTTTCCATGTATTCAGCTTAAAGTTTGTTCATAAAAAAATCTTGTATAATAGTAACTCAAACATGCATGATTCTGAATTTTAAAAAAAAATTATTCTGTTAAATCTTCATATAAATATTAAGCATATGTGTTGGTTTTAATTATTATCAATGATTCAAAAAAATGCCAAAAACATACAATGTTTGTATCAAACATTTGTTCTGCTCTGTCAGAACTTGCTCTGCTGAATAAATTAAAATGTTAAAATGAGTTACTTGTTTATTTTCTATTTAATGGCCAGTGCCAATTTCCTAGAACAGAAGCTTTTACCAAGCCAATTCAAATGTGTAGCAACAAGCTTGTGTCAAGCACAACAAAATGTCCAGAAACAACTTGCAGCAAGCACAAAAAAATATTCACAAAAAAGCTGCTTGTAACAAGCTCTGTTAAGTTTCCAGTAAAGCAAGAATTGTCTAAAATCATGCTTAAACAAAACCTAATCAAGGATTATCCTAACACAAGCTTGAACCAAACCTTGTCAAGTATTTTAAGACATAAACTATAATAAAGATCTCTAGTGTATAATACAGAAATGATTCTTGGAAACAAATCAATCCAAAGTTAGTAAAAAACCAAAAATATGCAAGCTTAAAGCAGCATTATTATAATAGACAAAAATAGATAATTAACATACTTCAATTAAGTAATGTCAATTATAAGTCTTGTAAAGTTTTGATAAACAGTTTTGGAAATTTACATACAGAAAAATTTGAGAAATTCAAAGGATTTTAAGTCCAGGGAAATTAAAAAATAACTAAAGAATATTATATGTGCATCTTCTATCACTTTTGATACTTCACATCAATCAGTTCTATTTGTGGTGGACAAGGGAAAGTGTAACATTGCTTGTCTGACAGGACAAGTGGTTTTTGGAAAAATCTTTTTGACAAAATCTTTTGAAACATGTTAGGTTTTCAACATCTTTATACAGATGCTAAATAAAATTACTAAACTGGGAAATAACATAGTTCAAGCATAATGGAGGATTTATTTAAGATTTACAAAACTAGCTAAAGATAGGCAGCAGAAGACATTTTTAATGTGTCCAAGTTAATGTTTTTATACTTTTGCAGCCAGCATTAAAGCATCCCACTTTATTTCCAAGCTGTGATTCTATGAAACAATAAAACCTTTATGGCTTTAACAATAAATTTACTGATAAGTTTAAAAACATTTACATTCACAGCATGCTTCCCACATTAACTTTATTATAAAACCTAATTGCATCATCAGACCATAATTGCTATATGTCAGCTAGTGATGGACAAATATTACAGAAACAATACATCTGACAACTCATATCAACATCTGTCATCTGATAGTATAGTCCAGCAACTTTGTTAAGGCTGTTACATCTAGTGGCATCACATAAGTTAACAACATTGCTGTTACATCTATTGGCATCACAAAAGTTAGCAACATGGCAGTGTTATATCTAGTGGCATCACAAAAGTTAATAACATGAGTGTTACATCTAGTGGCATCACATAAGTTAATCAGCAATGAATAAAATATGTTTTCGACCAATGTAATTGTCAATATCAATGTATAACTATCACAGCTATTCCTGGCCAACTGGTCATCATGTGTGCAAGAATTTTCAATTTAACATAATTCAATTAAGTAAATGTCTTGGTTATTATTAATTTGTTAAGTAATCATATAATCCTGTTGGTATCAATATAGAAATTAAAACATTCATCAATTCATCAATGTCTTATATTATTACATATCTAATATTAATGATGATGATGATCAATAACAGAATTATAAAATGATGTATTACATGTTTACTTTATTGCGACAAACTGAAATTACAATCTCAAAATCCAACAAACTGGAATAATGAAGCATCTTATTTTAAAAAAATCTGCACAATATCAGCTGCACAGCAACTTTAATTTACTTAACTTGTAAATATGAAAATGCCCATGTATTCATGTGACAAATAAGATGGATTTACATGGTAACATCTGACTATATATATACATGTATATGAGCTCAAAAAGGATGTAGAACAAAAAAATCCATATTTTAGGTTCTTCATTAAGATTTTTCTAGCACATTTGAAATTTAATAATTTTGGTTCTTTTGAAAATATTCAGGAATTTAAGGTTTCATTTATAGATAAAAGTTAATGACCTCTTTCAATTTCAGTGTTGTCAGAAAATTATTTTTAAAATTTGTTAAATCTAAGTTAATGAAAATTTTAGAATGATTTTGAAACTGGAGCAATGCAATATAATACACTAAAGAGAATGACGTGTATAAAAGAAGATTTCATCAAAAGAACTAAAGTGTAGTTTTTTTCTTAATATCCTAAATAAAGATTTCAACAGATATTAAATGACATATGTGTCACTATGCTAAACCATTCCTAAGGTCTTAAAACACTGCATGGTGTTTTACAAAAAGCCTTGTAAATTATTGCTACACCCAGCAGCAAGGTAGTGAATCAGAGATTTTATGCATCAAGCCAGATTTTGTCACATATATTGATATAGTGAGTTCTGACATTATGGAGGAAAACATGCGTACCCAGGAATAACCACTGACCTTTGGCTATAAAACTGGTAAAAAAAATTCACACTAGAATCTGCCAAGGTGAAATTTGAACCTAGCAGGTGAGAGGCATAAGAATCTGTAAGTTCTCATTTTAAACCATTTGGCCATCAAGGCCTTACATCATTCTGCAAGGGACTCAAACTTGTGAGCTGTGACAGTTTGGTCACACAAACTTGTGAGCTGTGACAGTTTGATCACATAAACTTGTGAGCTGTGACAGTTTGGTCACACAAACTATGAGCTGTGACAGTTTGATCACACAAACTTGTGAGCTGTGAACAATTTAGTCAAACAGAATTGTGAATTGTGACATTTTGGTCTCTATATCTATTCATGAGAACAACACAAGAGTATTTGTAGCAATTGTCTGTAAATATAGTTGGTCATGATTTATGTTTCTGCTGACTAGATGTTTTATTACTATAATTATTATTATTATTATTATTCATAATGTCTTGTTCATCTATAAATACTGATATGTAAGTATATAACTTTCTTAAGTCTAATTTTAAACGTTTATATTTTATAGTATTAAGTCCTTCATGTTTAAATGATCCCTTCATTCCTTTCCTTATCAATTTAAACCTGAAAAAAAGTAAAAATATATTTTTATTTAAATCATTTTCATATACAAAATATAGAAAAAAGTTCCAAATTTATAAAGACATCTCTTAACATAAAATCCGAAAGGTTTTGTGGAAACAAGATAATTCTGAGAATTTGTGTGGTAAAATTAAACAAGTTATAAGGTAAAGATGTTTAAGGCCTCAAATCATCTGCTCTGTTTGAAACCTTATTTGAAAACATAAAGTCAAAAATAGATGAGCATGCATGCCACAAAATTTGTTTAACTAAGCTTTCTAATGCTTGAAAGCTCATGTTCTATTCATAGTAACACTGACCTTGACCATAAGCTGAATGACTTAAAAAATTATTTCTGGTTTCATAACTAATAAAATCTCTCAACTGGAACTAAAATTATTACATGGTAACTGATTTTCTTCTTATATTATCATTGATTTTAAGCTATGACTAATAAATCAATCCTGATTTAGATTCTGTCAAAAACAACCTCTGTACTAAAATTTCTTTTTTTTTCCCTCAAAAATTTAAAATCAATCTAATATCATAAGCAATCTCTGTTACAAGGCTCATTAAAAATATTCATTTTAAACTGAAGTTGTTGCTGCATATCATGTTCTATTTATATATCATTGACCTAGATCTTTGACCAAGTATTCTTAATTAAGATCTTGTCATTATTCATTTTATATCAAGTTTTATTAAGCAAATCTTAACTAGTACACACAAAAAAGAACAATGGAAAGAGGATTAGCATACCCGAATTAATATGTACTATTTCTATAAAAACAAGAGACACTTAAGTGAAAAAAGTTGCAATGGATTTGTTTCCAGCACAAGGTTATTTACACATGTACAATGGTATATAAAATTTACAAATGATCATGGTTTGCAGTTAAGTTTTGGATTATTTACTTTATATAGACTAGAATTAAAAACAATTATAGACAACTATTATACAGTGCAACTTCTGAAAACTGGCCTCGTGTGGGACCGTGGAATTTGGCCGGTTTTCAGAGGGGCTGGTATTTAGAGGGTCTTATAAATTCGGTAGTCCAACCCGGTCCGAATCTCATCCATTTCAGAATTTCTATCAAATGGTGCATTGGCAAAAGACGTAATGTCATTTTATTATCATAAGCATTGATCATACATGTTGTGAAATTAAGATCTTGATTTTAACAAATATCTTGTGTATAAATTCACAGCTTACAAGCTGAAAGATAAATACAAACAACTATACAATATCCAAAACGGATATGTGCTCGTGTTAATAAGGCACACGAGGTAGTTTCCGGATGAAAATGAAAAAATGATTTTTTCTAAATTAATTTCTTATGAATTGTATACATTATTTGCATCATATGTAGCAAAAATATTTTCCACATCATCTAAAACAATGGCCGATCCTTAATTACAATTCAAACAGATCCGGTTTTTCTAAGCGCACTGGTTTCCAGATCATGGTGACATGTACGTTTTTATATAATTAGGAATAATTTTTTTAAAGTATCTAATTAAAATATATATATATATATATATATATATATATATATATATATATATATATATAGAAAGTATATATTAATGCTATTTTTTTAAAGAAAAAAATATTTCTTCATAATTTTGCATTGCACAAGTGAAACCAACAAAACTGTTAGTAAAACGTTCTGATCACCATAATAACTTATTTATTTAAGTAAGGGGTACTTCGTGGGTAAAACCCTCGAAGTGAAAAACAATTAGAAAGACAATAACTGCAATCATTTTATAATCAATAGCGATAACAATTAAGATTGAATTTATTCAAGTACACCTGGACAGATTATCTGGTCTACCAGTACAATTATGTATACATAACTTCACGTTGTTATTTCGGTTATTGGATTAGTGGACAGAAAATTACTTGTCCATTACTGTTCAGTGATGCATTGCGACACCAGACAGCCGGTTTTTGGAAGTAAATTATAAAGATAAAACGTGAGTCCGGCACTTAAACAAGAGGCCCATGGGCCTTAATGATCACCTGAAGATATGTCCAATATTGTTTGCAAAGTGCAATAGACAATATATTACGTACAGAAACTTTAAAGTTTTCAAGTTAAGAACTCCCACAAAACTTTATCAGAAATATATCCACTCACATTTCATTTATAAGTAGCTTATATAATATGCATGAAGTAACTGTAGTGCAATTAATAATTTCCCAATCATTAATCAATTTCAGCATACTTATGCAGCTATGTCCTTGACCTTTGAACATATATGACCTTGAACCATATATGATTGTCATGTTAATACCTATAATATTCTAATATACACGCCTATGCATGAAATTAATAGCTTTCAAGATAATTAATAATCTTAGTATTTCTTTGTTGATATGACCTTGACCTTTGAACATATAACCTTGAACCATGTATCAAAATGATCTTTGTAGTAATACCTATGATATTCTAATATACATGCCTATACAAAAAGTTATTAGTTTTCAAGATAATTAGTAATATAAGTCTTCTTTTGCAGCTTTGATCTTGACCTTTCAACAAATGACCTTGAACCATATATCAAAATGATCATCATGTCAATACCTACAATATTCTAATATACATGCCTATACAAAAAGTTAATAGTTTTCAAGATAATTAGGAGTTTAAGTCTTCTTTTGCAGCTGTGACCTTGACCTTTCAACATATGACCTTGTACCATATATCATAATGATCACTGTCTCAATACCTACAATTCAAATATACATGCATATACAAAAAATTAATAGTTTTCAAGATAATTAGCAATTTTAGTCTTCTTTTGCAGCTGTGACCTTGACCTTTAAACATATGACCTTGTACCATATATCATAATGATAGTTGTCACAATACCTACAATATTCTAATATACATGCCTATACAAAAAATTAATGGTTTTCAAGATAATTAGCAATTTAAGTCTTTTTTGCAGCTGTGATTTTGACCTTTCAATATATGACCTTGAACTATATATTAAAATGATCGTTGTCGCAATACCTACAATATTCTAATATACATGCCTATACAAAAAGTTAATAGTTTTCAAGATAATCACTAATTTAAGTTTTTTCTTGCAGCTGTGACCTTGACCTTTCAGCATATGACATTGTACCATATATCATAATGATAGTTGTCGCAATACCTACAATATTCTAATCTACATGCCTATACAAGAAGTTAATAGTTTTAAAGATAATTAGCAATTTAAGTCTTCATCTGCAGCTGTGACCTTGACCTTTCAACATATGACCTTGAACCATATATTAAAATGATCATCATGTCAATACCTACAATATTCTAATATACATGCCTATACAAAAAGTTAATAGTTTTCAAGATACAGTAACAAATATATAATTTTTAGCAATTTCCCCACTCAGTGCCTTACAATTTCCCCATTTTTAGCCCCATGGCTACCATTTGTGCAAATCTGAAAAAAGATGACCTAAGGATGTTATAAATGAAATAACTAAGGTATATCTCTTGTATATTCAGAGGAGAAGATTTTTCAAAGTTTTTCACTCTTTCCCCCCCCTTATGGGGGCCCCAAGGGGACATAACTCCTTCATTTGTGCAAATCTGAAAGGGCTTCACCCAGGCATAATGGTTACCAAGTTTCATTAAATTTGGCCCAGTGGTTTTGGAGGAGAAGATTAAAATGTAAAAAGTTAACGCACGAGGGATGACGCACGACGGACAACACACAACGAACGACGCACAACAGACAACAGGTGAGCTAAAAAGGCTGTTGTTCCAAATTCAGAGGGACCGGTTTATGGAAGTTTATTTTAATATAAACAAAGAAGGACAAATTCGGGACCGGTCTCGCATGTTCAGTTTGTGGAGGTGATTGGTTTTTAGAAGGGCTGGTATTCGGAAGTTGCACTGTATGTTGTTTTTATAATTTGTTAAATATGAAATGAGCTTGTAGAATACATTCTTCTTTGCTACACCTTGGAAATTTATTTGAAAAATAAATTCTTGTAAATACAATTATGAATCTGAAGTTTATCATATTTATATTGTTTAAATACATTGTGTCCAAACTCGGCTTTGCCTTTTACTTTCAAACAAAGGTTTGAACAACCAGGTCTTGGCCATATGGTAAACACTTTGAATATGTGATGGCAAAGACATGCTTTTTATACAAGGTTGAAATGTTTCATTGACCTTTTATTATAAAATAACAAACCTTGCTGGATTTGGCTTTTCTTTGGCATGAGACAGTGACTTATATCTAGCTACTTCTGAGGTGTATCTTGAGATGGACATATTACTTAACTTTATCCTGAAACAAAAAATTATAAGTTCACATTACATCTTCTAGTATGCACATTAACCATACTATAAAGAATGAATGTGTCAGCTACAAGTCACCATACCTGTTAACTGTTATATTTACCTTACTTGTTAGCTAAAATATTCAGTACATCCATCATCATTGTGTATTCAGCTCACTTTTATTAACTATTCAGTGCACCTGACAGCAATGGTATTCAACATGCCAGTCAGCTATTACATTTAGCTAACCAATCAGTGATAATATTTAGCACACCTGTCAGGTACCTTATTCAGTTCATTTGTTAACTATCATACTAAGCTCACCTTTTAACTATAATATTAAGCTCACCCATTAGCTAAAAGTCATCATGTCTGTGAGCTTTATTATTCAGTTCACCTGTTTGCTATTTTAATCAACACCCCTGTCAGCATTTTCTGAATTTCAATATAGTTATTTTTTATCAGTTTTATTTGCAGTAAACATTAGCATATAACTAACTGTTGTATCTAATTGGTAAACATGATTGCTTTCAAACTCCAGACATTTAACTCTTGATTTAGACTTTTATCTAAGCCTCGAGTTAGAATGTCTGCACATAAGACTCCATGATATCTGAAAAGTGGTTATATTTTTTAAATGAAACCAATGGGATGAACTAGACCATTGGCTTTTAACACAATGCTAACGTTTCTAAACTTGTTTAAAACATAGGTGAATAGATTTTTTTAAATTTATGTTTTATAGACTTAACACCTTTCAATGGTTTTTAGACCATTTATTTATTTATTTATTTAACCATTATTATTATTATTTTTTTTTATTATTATTATTTTTTTATTATTTTTATTTTATTTTTTTTTTCTGATTGCCAATAGTGCAAAGATTGTCCCATCAATGTCTAACTGAATGGGTAATGCTGATCCATATAGTAACACAGAAAATTTGAAACTCTTGTTTGCCACTAATCTTAAAAAATCCTTTTCCTTCCTGTGTTGTGCCTTGGTCAATGTGGCCAGTAGGCCATGTGTAGTGGGCATGCAGTAGAATACAACAGATCAAAAAGCACTATCACTAACATGTAACACACACACCCCCCCCCCCCCCCCCCCACACACACACACACACACTGCAACCTGTAAAAATCTGTCAAAATGAAACAAATTCTTTCTGGTGAAGAATGTGTTTTGATTTTTAGTTCAGTTTTGTAACTTTTTACTCAACCTGGTAAAAAACTGTTTAACATTGTTTCAGACATTTTTGTTTTGTTGATTTCAGTTCAGTTTCATCACCTTTTTACTCAAACAAAACCAATTTTTGAGCCCAGAAGATTTGGTTCTGGTTTGTTGTCCTGTTTAACCAGGTTTTACTGTAGTATATAGTTCACAAAAAAAGACATAAAACATTTAGCAGTCTTTACATATATACTATATCCAGATAACCTTACTGTAGACAGACAGAATCAATAATTAGACAAATTTATCTGTATAAAACACTGGGATGAATTGTAAACATAATGTGTTATAATACTAATACACCATTAAATCAAATTCAATAAATATTTAACTGGTGTCATCAATATCTTATCAATTATTATCAATTATTAGTAAGTCAGGAACAAGACTTCTTAAAGATAAGAAATCTACACTTCTTAATAATCATAACTTTTAAGAAATCAAAGACATCATCAATATAGACAGTTTATATAAAATTAAAAAAATAAAAAATAAAGAAAAACAGGAGGCTCTTCGGTCTTAATTTGCTCACCTGAGATAATTTGAATAAAAATTAAATTAACTCAAAAAAAAGGTTAACTGGCTTTTTGATGGTCAAAGTCAACCAACTTCTCAATTAAAGATACTTAATGTACTGAAGCAATCTGCTACATAATGTATCAATATTAACTGTTGGCTCAAATTACTCCTATTGTCAGTTTTGGAGAAAAGATTTTTTTAAGATTTTTGCAATCCTAGGTCACCTTGACCTAGTTTTGGTAGCTATGACAATGCCATGAAAAAAATTGAATTGCACTGGCCCATACATGTTTCTGACCAAGTATCAATGAAATCTCTCCAGCAGTTTCAGAGAAGTCAAAAAGAGGTGTTAATGATGCACATGCACACACAGACACACACACACACACACACACACACACACACACACACACACACACACACACACACACTATGCCATAAGCTCAAATGACCTATGGTCAGGTGAGATGAAAAGGCAAAACTGGGACCTTTTCAATTCTATCGATTCATCAAACCCATCAGGGTATATTTGGCATGATCAGTAGACTTTTTCATGATTCGAGCTTGTATGACCTGAAAAATACATATGCTGAATATTTTGTAAGTATCCTTTATTTTTCATAATGGCTTAGTATGCATTATTTCATGTGACAGACCTTTATACACTGGTCTTTCTAAGATAACTACAATATGTATTACAAACCTATTAAACATATCATCATCTTCTCCACCCCATCCAAAAAACTGGTTAGAAAATCCATTAACAACTTGAAACTGTTCTCTGGTAATCGCTACTACACCACCAAATATATGTGCATATGGTAATCTGTAAAATTATATGCACTTTATGATTAATGTAGAACCTGGTTAGAATTGCCCTGTAATCTGTAATATTATTTAAATATCTAAAGTGACTATACCAATATATGTTATTGTTTCACACAAAATCAGTTAATCTTTTTCAGTTCACCTAGCACATACACTGGGACACAAGCATAATGATGCCAATATTGATATTAAACAAATTTTTTATTACATTATGTAGACAGTTTCCACTCAACAGCTGTAATTCAAAAATTAATGTACATGGCAAAAAAGTTTTTTAAAAAATGTAAATTTAAGTACAAGTCAGATATTTAATTTTTTGGCCCAACAGATAAAACTTGGGGTCCAAGTCATTTGAGATTCAATGTTAAAAAAAGTTTAGTACATTACCCAACTAAACGATTTTAAGTAAATGTGCATGTACAAAGGGAGGAAACTTGTCAAAATAATGAAAATTCATAAAGCATTTAAAAATTATGTATAAGGGAGACAACTCTTTCACTCCTGAAAGCATGTCTCCAAGAGAAGTAATGTATAAGGGTAAGCAAGTTTAGATAGAAAACATTATGTATAACTATGTTGTGCAAATTAAGTACTCATTATAATAAGTTAATTCCTATGACATAACAGTTAAGCAATATATTGTTACATGTACTGTGCATTACCAATATCAGTGTAGAAAACTACAGGGCACCATGATAAATATCCAATATAAATGGTACAACTTCCAAATGTCATTTAAATCTGACTTTACACCTAAAGGCTGCCTATGGTCTTTTTTTGTTCATAATAAACATGACTTTTTATACATAGGTTAAAATAGGGTTTGTGCTGGTTTTGTTTGTAAAGTTTGATTAAATTGATTTTATACATGTACTCATAAAAAGTATTTTCCACAACTTAGACACCTAGGAATTTGCCATGTACAGCTGCATCTAATGATACACTGTTAAGTGACATAATTTGATGCAGTTTTTTTTTTATCCTCAGGTCTTTATAAGCAGGTGCCCCTTATACAATTGATTTTAAGCAATTTTGACTGTGAAAATTAAGATTTATACTCAATACACCAAATGTATGATAAAACATGTTTTACTGTAATATTAACCATACCTGTATTTATACTTATCAATGGCAACTGACATATGTCGTGGATTTTCTGGACAGGTATACATATTAAGATCATATTCTGGAATAAGGTCAACATCATGAAATATAAAACACTGATAGTCATACAACTGACTAGATTCTATAAATCCAATGTTCATTAACATAGCTCGGTTAAACGGTGCTCCTGGGGCCTGCAAATTAAAAAAAAAACAATAAAAATAATAATAAGGGGATACAGAACTTTATGAAAGGGAGGGGGTTGAGAATTTTATCATGAAATATTATGAGTGTCAAAGGCTCAAGCCCAAGCAGCTGGGTAGGGGCACAAAAGACTGACAATGGGTCCAGGGCAGAACCTCGACAGGAGCCCAGGGGACAAAGCCCATGACAAAAAATGAATTTTAAATATGTTTGATTTTTTGGCCACATTTCAGATGTATTTACTATATCAATTTTTCTCTTTCTCTCCCTTTCTTTCTCTTTCTCTTCTCCCTTTTGAAGTTTTCAAAATGGATTGGTGCAACCCCTGCAACCCCCTTTTGAATCTGTCAATGATAACCTGACTATATTGAAATTAAATTTTTCTGTATTGTCAATAATTCTTATGATTTATGCGTAAATGCCCATTTGCTAATATTAATGTCAATAAATACACATGTGCCCTATTCATAAAGTTACCACCACCACTAAATTGTAATTTTCTTCAATCCAGAAAAGCTTGAGCATACAAATTTTAAGATTTAAACGTAATAGTGTGTAGTTTATAGGTACTTAAAATTCAGTTAGTGAATAATTAAAGAAAAAAAAAACAATGTATAAATGCCATTTTAGTTTTGACAGATGTCAATTTTGTAAAAGCTAGGGCATATATATCTAAATTTCTACATATGTCTACCTGTTTGGACAAAAAGCAAGGTCAGTAACCTTACGTTTAAATTCATTAAATATGGTTAAAAATGATTAAATTTCATAAAACATTGATTTAATAGACTATAAAAGAAGTTTTAGTAATTTTTTAATCAACTTTAATGTTCTTTAATGCAGTATCTCTCATTATGTGACATACGAATACAGACATGTAGGAAATACATTTTGTGACTTTCTTTTTATCATTTGTCTACATTTAAATGTAAAAAAAAGCATGTTTTTAGTTGTAGAATTTAATCAAACTTGCAGTAAAAACTTCCCTAACATAACTCTGAATGTCACACAATTACTGATAAGTGCACATTTACATTATATGAACATTTACAATCAACCACTATGTCTGTCCAGTTACATACCAAGCTTTACACAGATATACATGTACACAAGATTTTTTATCTTTAAAAAAGAGAAACTTATAGCATGTTATATTGTTAAAAGTTTTAATTTTTTCTGAATTTCAACTGCCAGTGTGAACTTGCAAACTGAGATAATGTGTATAATATTGTTACCCGGGGTTGTATTTTTTTTTTCTTTTTCTTTTCTTTTTTTTTTTTCCTATAAAGTTGTTTGTTACAATTTGAGCTAAAATAATTAGCAAAAGCTTTAAATGAGAGATGTTTGTAATTCAATTTTTAACCCTTTTTGATGCTTATTTTGCATAAATGGCAGGATCCATTGGACTTTATTAAGTCTTGGACCATTTTGAGGAGCTAATCCATTGGACCTAATTATGTCTTGGGACTACAAGAGGTCTAAGTGGTTCCATGTTTAACTATAAACTAAACATTGACCGGTTTTATACAATGAAAGATTTGTACAGTGCATAAAACAATTTTGTTTATCTCTGAAACGACAGAAAATATTTACAGCCAATTCATAAGTGGCTTTACAAAAACACTTATCCTATCTTATGTTCAAGTCTTGGTTAATTCTTTCACTTGCTTTAACTTACACTTTTGAATTCACATGCAGGAGATGTTCTAATAAATCCAAATTATAGCTATTAGGGTGTCTCACCTTTTTCAGGTAGAGAGAGAGAGAGGGGGGGGGAATGTTATATACATGTACTAGTAGTAGTTTGTCTCTGCTATATATTCAACTTAACTTGCTAATATTGTTATTTATTTATTTATTAGAACAGCAAAATTTTAGAAATAAGAAACCAGTTGAAAGAAAAAGATTTCTAACATCTGACTATTCATATGCAAATAAGTTAGAGCTATCCATCAACCATAGATAAATCAGACACATTTATACTCAGAACAGCATACAGTTTTGACCTGTCTGTGTCAGTGACATAGAATGTTTAGTGTAGACAATATAAATCCCTGGTTATATTATTGCCAACCATGTATGGAAAACAAAAGAGATCTTAGTTATCCCATAATTGTTTCCTGGTTTAAATCAATTATTTTATATACCATATATCATTCTGAAAGAAGTCTTAAGATAAACAAACAAGAGGCCCATGGGCCTTAACGCTCACCTGAGGAAATGTCCAAAAACTTGCAAAGAACTTAATTACAATAAACAACTGTGCCTGGAGCGCATGATACGCCTGTCAGATATTTAAACTTCTTTTTTTAATGTCTTAAAAAACTTTACATTTAGCTGAAACATATTTTTTTAAAAGAAAAGTAGCAAATTTATTTCTCAATGTTTATTCACAAACCTTTTTGATTATAGGACAAATATAACACAAAAGTTTCATAAAAAAAGTTCAAATGATTTTTGAGTTACAACATGCAAAAAAATGCCTAAAATTTGACAATTTAAGGCCAATAACTCTACAATAAGAAAACATACGAATCTCAAAAATAAAAGGGAGCTCTCTGCAATGGATACCAATATAACACAAAAGTTTCATACAACATGCAAAAAAATGCCTAAAATTTGACAATTAAAGGCCAATAACTCTACAATAAGAAAACATACGAATCTCAAAAATAAAAGGGAGCTCTCTGCAATGGATACCAATATAACACAAAAGTTTCATTCAAATTGTTCGAAGCATTTTTGAGTTATTATACAACACACAAAAAAATGCCTTAAATATGACAATTAAAGTCCCATAACCCTGCATTGACAAAAAAAAGGGAATCTCAAAAATAAAAGGGAGCTCTCTGCCATGGATACCAATATAACATAAAAGTTTCATTCAAATTGTTCAAAGCATTTTTGAGTTATCGTACAACATGCAAAAAAATGCCTAAAATTTCTTAATTAAAGGCCAATAACTCTGCAACGAGAAAACATACAAATCTCAAAAACGAAAGGAAGCTTTCTGCCTTAGATACAAACATTTCACAAAAGTTTCATTAAAATTGCTCAAAGCATTCTTGAGTTAGCGTAGGAGGTGTGGACATACGGACGGATGTACGGACTCCGCCATACCATAATACGTCCCGTCTTAGATGGGCGTATAAAAACTTTACAAATTCCTCAAGTTTGGAAATCCGGCAATAATTTATCAGAATATCTAGAAACATTTCATTTATAAATAGCTTATATGCATGATTTAAATAGCACAATGAATAATTTCCAAATAATGATTTTGATCTTTGAACATGAACTTGAACCTTATATCAAAATGGTTGTTATATCAATACCTACATTATTCTAGATCTAAGATACATGCTTGTACAAAACTTTAATGGTTTTCAAGATAATTTACAATTTCAGTCTTCTTCTACAGCTATGACCCAGAACTTTCAACATAAGACCTTGACCCATATATCAAAATGATTGTCATATCAATACATGTACCTACAATATTCTAATATACATGCCTTTACAAAAAGATAATAGTTTTCAAGATAATTAACAATTTCAGTACACTTATGCAGTTATGACCTTGACCTTTGAACATATGACTATCTTGAACCATATATCAAAATGATCGTCATATCAATACCTACAATATTCTAATATATATGCCATGCAAAAAGTTAAGTTTTCAAGCTAATGCACAATTTTAGTTTTTATAAGCAAAAAATAACATTTCAGAGGCAATAACTCCTCCATTCATTATCATATATCAAAATGATCATCATGTCAATACCTACAATATTCTAGTATATATGCCTATGCAAAAAGTTAAAAGTTTTCAAGATAATTAACAATTTGAGTCTTCTTGTGCATCTATGACCTTGACCTTTGAACTTAAGACCTTGAATCATACATCAGAATGATCACCATATCAATTCCTACAATATTCTAATATATATACCTATGCCAAAAGTTAATAGTTTTCAAGCTGTTGCACAAATTTAGTTTTTATAAGCAAAAAATAACATTTCAGGGGCAACAACTCCTCCAGCCATTATCATATAGTTACGAAACATTATACCTTTTTAAATTTTGTCATGCTGAACATTTTAACAATGTTTTGATATTATATATCTCTTAAAATTTTGAAGAAAATAGCTTTAAAACTGCAAAATTACAAACTGGATCATGACTTTGAACTTTGACCTTGAACCCATTTTGAAGGTTATTTCAAGAAATAGTCAAAACTGAAAACCCCATGTCAATATCTGTTCAAATAGTCAAGTTATAACAATTTGAAGCCATTTTACGAAATTTTTAAAATTAAACGCCAAAATGCGTAACCCATTTTTCGACCAAATTTCACCAAATGAACACACTAAAGGCTTAAGACCCTAGAAAAGCCAAATATCACATCAGATTTTTCCTCCAATCATTGCTTTTGAATAAGATGATTTTTAAAAATTTTTGGACCCCTAGGTCACCTTGACCTAGTTTTAGTAGCCATGGCAATGGCCCCTATATGCTTCTGACCAAGTATCACTGAAATCTGTCAGGCAGTTTTGGAGGAGAAGTCAAAAAAAGGTGTTAACGATGCACACATCCATGCACGCACGCATATACACATGCTGCACCTTGCCATAAGCTCACATGACCTTTCTGTCAGGTGAGCTAAAAACCAACAAAACATATCAAACAATATTACTTTATTTCTTTTCAATAGGTATTAACATACTAAAATGGTGATGAAAATAGCACATAGGTAAAATAATTCTGTTAAAATTTTAGCAGGTAAAGCTACATGCATCTTGTATGGTAATGCATTTCATATACATTAGAGAAAGTGAAAGCTATGGTAAATTATCTCCCTTTAACGATTCTTGAAGATAAATTCTACAATGACAGTCAGACAGAACTTCAGATTATTAATTCTTGTCCATCAGTTTTAAATGTTGTTGATCATAACAGTATAAAATAAATATTAAAATGACTATAAAAATGTGAAGAATATCAAAAGACAAATATTTATTCAAATTTTACAATTAAAATTGATAAAAATACTTGTACCAAGTTCAAAATTAGGTGACACGAAATCTAATAAACTTTCCTAAAATTTAGTTTATGAGAAATCTTATTTTGGAATGTTTTTTTTAATACCTAGCTAATTGTAGACTTTTTCTACACAATTTAACAACAAATATTTAAAAAAAAAAATTCAATTAAAACTTTATACAAGATACTAGTATTCTCTTTTTAATGAGTTAGATAAATTTCAGCTTTAAAATAATACATTATTTACTAAATAAACATCATTAAGATTAATGTTTAAATGAAATAAGTTAGTCACTAAAAGTGGGAGGATCAGGAAGACCTTATCTGACTTTACAACTGAGTGTACTGGTATGTGAAAAAGTCTTATGTACCTTGATCAAAAGGTACTGCCAATTAATTTATTATTCACTCTACTGCTAATTACAGTATACACACACTTCATGGTCTATTGACATTCATCATCACGATCAGGTACAGGTAATTACAATATGTCTATTAATTAAGGAAATAAGGGATTAAGATAAGAACAATATACTAGTATTAAGCAACAGCTTAACCAACTTTAGTAATCAGGGTATTAGGTATACTCTGTGTCACAACCACAGTGACAGATGATGATGATGATGATCTGCACTTATTTACGAGTTAAAAATCTAAATTTTTTATGAACTTGGACTTTGATGATGAATTAATTCATACTGCTAGACGTCAAGATTTAACTCTAATTAAGCTAAAAAGTCAGGAATAAACAAATTTTAACCAGATATTACTATTATTATTTTTTTATTTTTATTATTATTTTTAATTATAATAAAACTTCTTTAAAATACTTCTTTGATAATCAGTAAAAATTTCTTTTTTCCTTTTCTTAGTAATATGCATGTATGGAAGACTATCAGTATATCACGACTTGTAAACATCTCCTCTTATAAATAGATATCTTATTTAGTTTATATACATGTATATATGTATGCAACTAACAATTGTGCAGTTTTTCTTTCAATTTAAAATGCTACATTTATATCTGTATAATTAAAATGTGCATTACTTGTGCATTATAATTAGACTTATTATTCAGACATGTGCACCTAAAGACATTTGCAATTAACATTAAGTGGTTTGTTGCCATTTTATTATACCAGACAAGTGCTATTCAACTTTACTGCATTCTTAAAGTTATTGTTAATTTTATTCATCCTTATCTTAGAATATTAGATAAGAATTGCGATTTATAATTATCCTGTATGCTAACGTTTTCAAAATCAGAAAATTTTTTATAATTTTGATGAAGAATTAAAAAGAAGTCTAGTAAAATACAGTAAGTACCTGCTAAATAGCTACAAAACAATTAAATGCATTGACACTTTCCAATAAAAGGGGCTTTATAGTGACAAAGTGGTGTAAAGTGTGCACTCTTACACATCTCAGTGCTGAAATCTCACCACCTACCGGTACATAAGAATCCTACTTGGAAAAAAACCTACATGTGTAAAAGTTATTTCCTGTTTTTCATTTGTAAATTTCACCCACTATCCCAATATTGGCTGACCTGATATACTGTAAATGAAATATAGAACAATTTCTACTGGGACATAAAGCAGTATTAATCCAATCCCACTCAAATTTTACAAGGCATTTATATAACCAGAATATATAACAATAAAAACACTATGAATAAATTAAGATGCTCATTGAAGATTTCATAACCACTGACTTCAAGAATCATTTAAAATAGAAACAAATTAACCGGCATGGTTCTGGTTCACTATAAATTAAGAGTAAAGTAAATAATATTATGGTAGTTGATATTAAGAACAATGTAGAAGATAATTTGGAATGATTTATACCCCCATAAGACAAAATTCTTTTAATAATGTCAAGGTGACCAAATATGGATTGGTGGAGGAAACCAGAGTGCCTTAAAAATTACTTTTTCACATTAAGATATGTCATAGTTACACGATTTAAACCTAGACAGTAAAAGATTGATATAAAGTGAAGCAACTTCAATATGTAAATGCATGCTTACAAATCAATCTTACCTGGTCAATGACATATATCCCATAATCCAACTGCTGTCGCTGAAGAAATGGATGAATATTATTTAAAAATAACTTTAAGTGCATATCTCTGTCTCTGAATGGTATGATAATGGCAACACGATGACGAGCGGTACAGTTACTTGGTTTGTGCCTACCACCAGCCTGTAGATTTCTGTGATTGTATTCAATCTGAGACCAACTCAAAATTTCTGTTCTAATCTTAACATCACCTTCTGTAATGGAAACAATTAAATTACAAAGCTACCTAAAAGAAGTCATAAATAATTGAAAAAAAGGTAAATAAAATCCGAAGCTGTTATTACAACCCTCAAACAAAACCCATTTGGGTCTTCATTGGCCTGAAAAATGGAAATCGATAGATCTTAGTCAAAAAAAAAAAAAAGAATAGCAAAGGGCACCTATTTTATTCTATATTTGAAATTTTTAAAAATAATTGTCAAGCTGTATCCGAACAACACTATGGGCAAGTATTGGATTTAGTGGGAAAAGAAGAGGAAGACAAGAAAAAGAGCACAATAAACCAACTCTTTTCCATGCTTCATTAGAAAAGGGGATATTAAATAAATACAAGCCATCTGAAATTCTAAAAGTTCAAACCATAAAATTCTTAATCTGAAAGATTTAGTTTATGTTTTAAATAAACTTTATCCAAATCAATATATTTATCAATTTGAGCTAAAAGTAATTTCAAGGCAAAATTAATTTTTCAAGAATTTTTATCATGTTTAGAAATCTATGTATTATTGCATTTAGAATATTATGACTATAGAATTTTGATTTTAGAGCATGTTATTTAATAATGCAAAGTTAAATAGTTAAAATGGATAGTTGAAATATCAAGTCAGGTCACACCATTTCTACAATAAATCAGTTCAACCACTGAAACAAAACCACCAAGCATAACCTTATACCAACTAAGTCCTGTCAGTTACACAGCTACTTTCAACAGTTTCTCAAAGAATACTTTTCTTTTATCCTTTGTTTTTTTATATATAATTATGTACTTAGTTTGAATAATTCTCCTGCTTATAAAACGAGACAAGCTCTGAATATAAGTAAGAAACTTTTCTTTATCTGCTTAAGTTTAACAAATTTCTCAAAGTTTAATAATGATAACTTTAGCATTATCATTCAGGAGGGATTGTTACATTAAGCCATTTTTGGATTGATATTTATAATTTAAGTAACATTTCTCTGAACACTATCATGATATTAAATACTTGTCGTTCAGATAAGTATTCGAAGGCAATACTAGTACTCTGACATACATTGATTTTTGAATAATTCTGTGATTCTGACTTCAGGCCTACATGTTTAGGTTACTTTTGGGAACAAAGTTTAGTCACTTTGGTCATTAGTGTGTCTTGTTCTTGTTTTATTATGTTCTTGATTGCAGTGCTATTTCTAATTTAATTATGTGTTTAGCTATAAAACTGATGGTTGATTATTGAACAGAATTGCACTTCCTGTTCAGCAAAATCTGGTTTCAAAATGAAATACTAGTAATATGTATTTTCATAACACAACTATACTTTGCTGCCTTGATGTCAGTGAGAGATTCTGGACTAGGATTTAAGCCACCATTAATCCAATCCTAACACTATACTTAAACCTTTACTTTATTAGCAAATGAAAAAAGGTAAAAGAAGAATGATTGATTCTTACTCTGTATTTTGATTGTCCAGCAAGAGAAGGCCCATACACATGAAGATTACTTAGGTCTGTTTATTTGATATGACAATTTAATATATTAAGTTACAATAAATAAGTTACATTTAGAGTCCTCTGTGGTAAACTATAGGAAATTCAATGTAGTCCATAAAAAAATCAACCATGAACCTTATTCCTTCTTGTCGTTGTTTGTTTTTAGAATGTAAACATATATGTCTATTGTTTACTTTTTTCTGTTATTAATAAAGGTGGGTTTTTGATGTTAAATCTATGATTTGAATTGACAGGTGTCATCATAAAATATAGACAACATCTGATTCACATGCATAACACATTAACTGAAAAAAACTAACCAGTACAGGCAAAGCACATTATCTTAATTAGACAGCTTGCATTTGTATGATGTGTATTGCAAAAAATACAACTCTAAAAATTAAAGGTCATCTAATACATATATAGTTTTCAGAGAGGTTTCTAGTGAATCTGATGTTCTACAAAACAGCATCACAATAAGTCAGTCTGTGTGATTGTGTTTTCAGTAGTGTATGTTAAAGAATCACGGAATTTGATTTTTAGGATGAATGTTTTAATCAAAACTTATTCATACACATACACACATATGGACGAGTTATGAATAGTATTAAAGCATTCAACGAATTTGACTTGTATTCTGGATGTAACTAAGAATAGTATAATTGTTGACTAACCTTATAGCACAATAGTATATATATTTCTATTATTATTATTATTATTATTATTATTTACTTTTGTGCAAGGGAGATAATTATAACAAGGGGCCCATGGGCCTTAACGCTCACCCGAGGATATCTCCAAAAATGTTTGCAAAGTGCAATAGACAATTTATCACGTACAGAAACTTTACAAGTTTTCTCAAGTTAAGAATTCCCACAATATCCAGTCACATTTCATTTGTAAGGAGCTAATATGCAAGAAGTAACTGTAGTGCAATGAATAATTTCCAAATCATTAACCAATTTCAGTATACTTATGCAGCTATGTCCTTGACCTTTAAACATATGACTTTGGACCATATATCAAAATGATGGTCATGTCAATACCTATATAGTATTCTAATATACATACCTATGCATATTTAATAGTTTTCAAGATAATTAACACTTTTAGTCTTCCTATGATGATATGACCTTGACCTTTGAACATATGACCTTGAACCATATATCAAAATGATTGTTATGTCAATACCTACAATATTCTAATATACATGCCTATACAAAAAGTTAAAATTTTTCAAGATATAGTGACAAATATATAGCAAATTCCCCACTAAGTGCCTTGTCATTTCCCCATTTTGAGCCCCATGGCTACCATTTGTGCAAATCTAAAACTAGATGACCTAAAAATGTTATAAATGATATAACTAAGGTATATCTCTTGTACATTCAGAGGAGAACATTTTAAAAGTTCTTCACTATTTCCCCATTTATGGGGCCCCAAGGGGACATAAATCCTTCATTTGTGCACATCTGAAAGGGCTTCACCCAGGCATGATGGTTACCAAGTTTCATTAAATTTGGCTCAGTGGTTTTGGAGGAGCATGCACAATGCACCATGGACGTCGCACAGCAGATGAAGATGGATAGCAATAGCTCATCTGAGCTTTCAGCTCAGGTGAGCTAAAAAAGTTCAATTTAAAATTTAAATCCTTATTATACTTACTCAAGGTTGGAGGTACCAATTTACATAATGGTAATTTTCCATCATTATTTGAACTTAAATCATAGTCTCTTAGAGGGAAATCTTCAATTCTAAGTTGTCTGTTATGGTTTCTTATCTTACAATTTCCAAATGGGAAAAAACAATGTTGAGGAAAAAAGATGCTTAACAAAACAAGTTGAAGAACCAACAAGAATAAAAATGCAAACAAAAACGTCTGTATTTTTAATTTTCCACGAACAAATTCTAAAAATGTTAGGTCTGTTGATGAAGATGACACCATAATAAAGACCAATAATTACTTCTAGAGTTAGTATCACATTAGTTATCCTCTGTATGGTCAGCTCCTTCAACAATGTATTTGATATAACATTTCCACAGATTTAGTTTTTTCTAAGTTTTCTCATACACATTGTACTCGTAACTGTTATGTCAATGTGTTTCCTCTGTGTTGTACAATGTATGATGTGACTGAATTTAAAAAACCTGAAATATAAAATGTCCATACTTAATTTACAATAATAAAAATTAATCAACAATAAATAAGCAAGAATACCCTAAGGTTCTGTGACATGTTGGTGGCCAAGTGGTCTAAGGTACTGTTACAGATCAAACACAGTGCTTCTCACCACCTAGTTTCAAATATGGCTTGCAAATATGCAGGAACTGACTTCCTCAATAATTAAATAAATGAATCATGACTAGGGCGGTGAACACTATTACTTAACTTCACTTTAAGGCTTTTGAAAAAAATTTCAATTCAGCAAAATCAAAGCAAAAATGTGAAACCAAACAGCTTGCCATTCTTATTGGTTTGATTGGTGATATTTGTCAGTCAATCTTCAATAACTTAAATGTATTCTGTATAAAGCAAATTAGAGACCAGAACAATACTACTCCAATAATATGAGATGCTTTAAATTCAACCATGTGGGTATGAAACTAACAATTTCCAGAAATTAATATCAATTAAGTACCAACACAATTAGATGTATGGTCCACAGGTATTTAATGTTGTATAAGGTTGACCAGGTCAGGATTATAAGAATTTATGGTAAGTTTCTTTGAATGATATTACTGGACAAAAAAAAATATTTTTGTTCAATCTTTTACTGAAAGTGGCAAAATTGTAAAGTGCACATATATATAATTATATATTCAACTTGTTTTTTTCCTTAAACATAAAGATTCTCCCACATCAGGCCATACAGGAGCCTGAGAGGTGAAAGATCTTTTAAGATCTGAACTCACAACTTTAATGAGCTATGAAAGTGGAAAATGCTGCACAAGGAAAGGGTAAGCTTTACCAATGTACAGAATAAACCTGTAAAAGACTTGTTGATAATTCATGCTCTTGTTTGAAAAAAAAAATTATTGATATTTAAATTCAAATTAAAAATTCCCCTGAATTTTATGGTGGCAATAAATTTTGACTTGTCATAAAGAATTCAATAACTGATAAAACCATCAATATACGCTGATAAAACTGTCCATAAATGTTGATAAATCTGTGAACTGCAAGTACAGACAACTTTATCAAATGCCTGATAATTATATATAACTTATCATAGATTAATTAAAGTACATGTAACCTCATTTGCTGCTCTAGAATTAATAGTAAACTTAACTTGCTAAGTCTATACAACACTTATTTCAAAATCCTATAATATATCTCTGTAGGTTTTAATTTAGGAGTAAATTTTATATATAATAATCACTGCCCTTCAATTATACTTTGCCTAAATGCTGAAGTATTACATCAACAATTCTATTTCTTCATCTTTTTCTTTATAAAACAAGCTCTCTCTCTCTCTCTCTCTCTCTCTCTCTCTCTCTCTCTTTTCCGCAAAATCCCTTTTGATTTAATAAATTGAAAAATGGTTCCACCCTATACAGAAGAATTTAGCAAACTGACTCCAGTTTATTTACTTGCTCCTTAACGATGTTGTCTGTGCTGTTACATTTGACAAAACAAATTGAGCAAATTTACAAAGAAAAAAGTGAACTAATTAAGTTTAACACCCCAATTAAGATTCTGTTTACTTATATCAAGGCAGTAAGGTTTGGGGTGGTGGAGGAAACAAGAGTGCCTAAAGAACCAAAATAATGACCAACCATAATGGCAAGTGAACTGACAAACTTTCTCACACTAGAATCTGCTTTAACAGAATATAAGACTATAGTCATTATGGTACTGTGATTGATAAGTTATACTTTATTTCACAATGGCCACCTGCAGACCACACAGAAAAAAAATTAAATTCAAATTCTTAAAAGGGGTAACATTATCATTTCTGAAGAGATATTTTATGGTTATCAAACATGCAGATAGTAATTTTCAAATATTTCATAAATTATCTATTTCAAAGTTTTTGTGCATTTTATTGATTTTTTTTAAAAATTTTTGCACATTTCATTGTCACAATCACAATGACACAGTTAGTACTGGTGTTATATCTAATGTCTACAGTGACTCTGTGTACAGCAAAATGGATTTATAACCAACCTTTTACCATGTTGAGTAATGTCAACATTATTTTTAGTCATGTATCAATATACAAACACATGTACATGTGTATAAAAATATCCATAAAAAGGGCAGCAAAAACTACCAGACAGCTTTCTATGCTTACATCAGTTTGTAAACATTACTTCTGCAGTTTTACTTAATAATGAACATTAATGAATACACCAGGTGTATGACAACAGCTCTTTCACACTTTGCGTAGGTGAACTAAAAAGATGGATTCTTCAAGTTTTTCTTTTTTCTTTTTCCATAGAAATTTCAAAAAATAAAACATAAACCTTGTCATAAATTTTATGAATCACATAATAAATATGTTTTAGAATGAATTTTTAATCAATCAATCTTCATATATATTATTGTTAATCATGGAAATACAAAAATCTAAAATGTCTCCATATGGAATTTTCACATTACTTTTTAAACCATTCGTTGTAATTAAAATATTACAAATATTATAAATTAATAATCAATAAAATAAAATATTGTAAAAAATAAACTTACCTGAATAATTATATCAACTTCTATTAAATAATCTCATAAAAAGAATAAATTTACATATAAATTCAGAGATTTCAGAATGTCTTCACGCTTGTATTGCATCTTACAGATAGAGACAATAACTAAAACCATCCATGCATGTCTCTGGCTAGTTGGTCGTCAGGAGTTATGATGTGACATATTACCTGATCTATATTTGACAGATGAACAAACTTATTGTTCAGACCTTTCTCTGTGTAATTAATTACATTTGATATACCTATATAGTTGTTCATACTGTGGTTTTTACAACTTAATTGTCAGATAAGTGACTACCTGTCAATGAAAGTCAATTAAAACTTATCAAAAGAGCACCTAGGCTACAATCTTCCCACTGACTCACCCCTCAACTACATTGGTGATGGTCAAGTGTCCAGTGCAAACATATGGTCTTGACAAATATGCATGAAGCCTGATCAGAAAAAGGTCAAATATATATTTATTATTATATATATATATATATATATATATATATATATATATATATATATATATTAAAATATTTATTCATTTACATAACAATTTGTTACAGGCTAAATTTTTTAACCTCTATCTCTTCATATATATGGTATATTCATTTGAAAATGTATGATTTTTTAATGAAGAAACTTAGTTTAAAACTCCAATTTTAGTTTTTATTTATTTCCAAATTAAATGATTTTCTAATTTTATATCAGTTTATTTATTATTATTCTATATTACAATTTATTATCATCTACATTTTTATTGATTTTATATTCCTTATTTAGATATATTTTTAATTTTATTACCGTATTTTTAATTCTCTAATGCTAACATAATAATGCATTGATTAGTTTCCACTCAATTTTATCAATCTGAAACAAAGATTTTAATTTCTCAATGATTTTTTCAATGAAAACAAGAGGCAGATCTTTTGGTTTGGAAACTTATTGGTAAAAAAATCAATACAAAATCTATTATTGAATACAATAATTTTATAAAAGAGTATCATTTTTCTTGACCAGACCTAATGTCTTCTATTACATTTGTTTCTTTTTATTATCATAAAATTTATTTATTTATTTATTTATTATTTATTTATTTATTTATTTATTTATTTATTTATTTATTTATTTATTTATTTAATCTATCTATCTATCAACCATATCTATCTTTAATTATTTATTATATTTATTTAATTTTTTTATGTTTATCTGTAAAGAATACTTTACAAGGAATCGTTGTTTTATAAGTTCAACGGTCCATATGTACAAGTACTGTAGCGGATTCAATCAATGGCTTCAATTTATTTATGCCGGAGTAAACAGGTTACCAGTATTAGCAAACAAGTGATACAAGACTGGCCACTCTTCATTACATATATTCACGAATTCGAAAACATGAAATCTCGCTTTGTCTGAAATCTCGTTGAAGTCTCGTGGGGGGCAAAGCGAAGTTTATATAGTTATTACCAGAAGTCCATGAATTACTTCATTAAGTAATTCATGGACTTCTGTTATTACGAATGCAATTTTGTTTATCTAGTGTAGTGTGATATCTTTAGTTTTTCCTCAGTTTTAATGAAATTTATAATAATGTCTAACTTAAAAAAGTGATTATTATATGACTGAAATTAATAAAAAAAAAAAAAAGAAATCATTTTTATGAAAAATGTATTTATATTTAAAAAAGACATGTCTGTCCGCCAGCATTTATAAATGGCACTAGAATCTAGAGATGTGAAGGAAATTAAATTTATTAAATAATTTAAATGATTTTATAATAATATTGTCAGATAAGGAAATGTCGTAGATTTAAATCAATTTGAATTTACCAAAAGTAATTTTATTCAACCAGTTGGTTCTTTGATTAATCATTTTAAATTAATCTGAAATTAATTTAATTAAATAACATAATATAATTTACATTCGTTCTTCCCACAAATTTTGTCAACATCTCAAAATATTTACAAAAAGCATTTACTAGTTTATCGCTGTATGGATACCTGTCAATCAATTTAGCAAATTGCAAGGTAACGGATCCTGATGATTACAGGTGATGGAATGTGCCTAATAAACAGGATGTCCACCGACTTAGATTATTGATAATCTTTTAATTAGCCGTACGTTAGATAATTATGTAAATACATTCAATATAAAGAATATATCAAAATAAACTTTCTCATGAGAATTTTTTTCGACGACTTGTTGCATAGATTCTGAAGATATCATTATTTCACTTATTAAAAAAGTTCTAATCAAAGCGTTTTCTAAATCACTTTTTTATAATAATTATTATTATTTTCTTGTGTGAAAGATCTTAGGTTTGTAGACTGTTGCATCTTAACCACTTGGCCATTGCAGCCTCTAAATTTCATATTATGAAACAAACTATTTTATTTGTGAGGCACTATTCTTATGGGTATCAGATGTAAAAAGACTGTCCGAAAAATAAACAAGAGGCCCAAAAGGGCCTGTGGAGCTCAACTGACAAAAATGGTTCTTGTGCCTCCATTTATATAAACTCGGTACAGGGACTTGAGCTGATGTAAAATGCTAAATATAAAAGCTGTAGGCCTTACAGTTTCAGAAAAGAATATTTTTAAATTTGACTTCCCATATAAGTATATATAGATATATGCGCCCCTGGGTGGGACCAAAAATGGCCCAGAGGCCTTTATTTGTACAAACCTGGTAAAGGGACTTGAGCTTATTGTGAAAGCTTTAAGCCTTACAGTTTCAGAGAAGAAGATTTTTAAATTTGATTTCCCATATATGCATATGTAGATATATTAGCTCTTGGGGTGGGACCAAAAATGGCCCAGGGGCCACCATTTGTACAAACCTGGTAAAGGGACTTTAGCTGATATTAAATGCCAAATATAAAAGCATTATGCCTTACAGTTTCAGAGATGAAAATTTTTAAACTTGATTTCCAATATATGCATATGCAGATATATGAACCCCTGGGGTGGGGCCAAAAATGGACCAGGGGCCACCATTTGTAAAAACTTGGTAAAGGGCCTCAAGATGATATTAACTGCCAAATATGAAAGCTTAAGGCTTCATGGTTTCAGAGAAGAAGATTTTCAAAGTTGATATCTCATTTTAAGCCATATATGCATATGCAGATATATGGACCCCTGGGGTGGGGCCAAAAATGGACCGGGGGTCACCATTTGTACAAACTTGGAAAAGGGCCTCAAGCTGATATTAACTGCCAAATATGAAAGCTTAAAGCTTCATGGTTTTAGAGAAGAAGATTTAAAAAATTGATATCTTATTATAAGCCATATATGCATATGCAGATATATGGACCCCTGGGGTGGGGCCGAAAATGGACCGAGGGCCACCATTTGTACCAACTTGGTAAAGGGGCTCAAGATGATATTAACTGCCAATTATGAAAGCTTAAAGCTTTATGGTTTCAGAGAAGAAGATTTTCAAAGTTGATATCCCATTATTAGCCATATATGCATATGCAGATATATGGACCCCTTGGGTGGGGCTGAAAATGGACTGAGGGCCACCATTTGTACAAACTTGGTAAAGGGGCTCAAGCTGATATTTACTGCCAAATATGAAACTTAAAGCTTCATGGTTTTAGAGAAGAAGATTTTCAAAGTTGATATCTCATTATAAGCCATATATACATATGCAGATATATTGACACCTGGGGTGGGACCGAAAATCGACCGAGGGCCACCATTTGTACAAACTTGGTAAAGGGCCTCAAGCTGGTATTAACTGCCAAATATGAAAGCTTAAAGCTTCATGGTTTCAGAGGAGAAGATTTTCAAAGTTGATTTTCCATTATAAGCCATATATGCATTTGCAGATATATGGACCCCTGGGGTGGGGCCAAAAATAGACCGGGGGCCACCATTTGTACAAACTTGGTTAAGGGGCTCAAGCTGATATTAACTGCCAAATATGAAAGCTGAAGGCTTCATGGTTTCAGATGAGAAGATTTTCAAAGTTGATATCTCATTATAAGCCTTATTTTCACTTTTTACAAAGTATGACAGAAAAACGCAAAAAACGTGTAACCTAGTTTTTGAAAGAATTTCACGAAATGTACAACCTATATGTTTAAGGGTGTCTAAAAGCTAAATATCACATCAGATTTTGCATATAACCTATGGTTTTAGAGAAGAAGCTTATTATAGGTTTTTTGCATTCTAGATCGCTGTGACCTACTTTTGGTTGCCTTGGAAACCAATTGTATAAATTTTCATCTACTTCTTCTAGGGATCATTCCTGCAAAGTTTTGTTAAAATTGGCCCAATAGTTTCTGAATTTTTGCTGTTAACGGACGGACGGACACCACGCACGCGCGCATCATGCCATAAGCTCATCTGGCTTTAGCCAGTTGAGCTAAAAAATCTTAGCAAACAGTCACAGTTTTCTAGAAATATAAATACAGAATATATCAAGATTCATCAAATGCTTATAACTACACTGTATACATTTGCAATTAAATCCATATTTTTTCTGAATTTGTTTGAGATACATTCGAAATTTTGAAAGGAAACAATAGCTGTTTCAGAAATAAAATTTGCAACATAAAATTATAAATTATCCTTTCAAGTGGGAAATTATTATATAAATAATCCTTTCAGTGAAAAATTTTAAATATGATCATACATGAATAACATATCAAATTTAACTTTCAAGATTGTCAATCTGTTTAATACAAATTGAATTGTCTCTTTGATGTGAACAGCCTGGAACACGACAATTTCGATAGGTATAAAGAGTAAAAGGGAGCAAACAGGAGTAAACGGGAGAAATTATAGAGAAGTTAATTAACATATTTTGCCCACGGTAGGTTCAGTAGATGCAGTTTAAAAAAAATAACAAAATAAAAAAAGAATTATGGCTCGGTTCACTTAAGTATAACTCTTCACTGATAATAATAAAGTTGGAAATGTTGGTAAAAATGCGCGTTCGCAAAAATGTATTTTTAAGCTAAACGCTTATTTATTATCAATGTAATGTGCGGTATATTGAAATGCAAGAGAAATACGTGTATTACAACTAACAAAAAAATATAATAAAATTAATGTATAATTCAAAACGTTTTAAATGCTGCTAATAGTAATCACTATTTCTTCATTTCATTTCAGTCGAATATTATTTAAGAGAGAGATTTTTTTTTCCGGGACGGGTTAATTTTTAACATTCAAAAAGGAAAAATACTAATAAATTGATAAAATGAATAAATAAAAACGGAACAGATTCTCGGCTCTCGTGGAAATAATAACCATTTTATACTTGCTTACCTAAACATCGTCTTTTAGCTGTCAAAACATTTGCAAAGAATAACTTGTAAGGGCACGTGCACAGTGATTTATCGTTGAAACTAGCCTGAAGTCAAAACTTTTGTCAAGTTATATAATCAGTGAAGATGTTGTTTCATTTCATTTTTTTTTTTTTTTTTTTTTTTTTTTTTTTTTTTGAATTAGTAAATCTAATTCGATCAATACGATTTTTTTAAAACCGGGATTTACATTATATTTTTAATTGATCTTGATACATCTTCAAATGGTCAATTACACATCCAGTTTTAAAGTTTTTTAGTTGTCAATAAACATCGCGGTAGACGATTTTATATTCCACCGCGGCAGAAATACTAGTATTCTTTGAGGTGGACCTCAGTGGAAATTTAATCCCTTCTGATCGGCAATTTCAAGTCTTTTTTTTACGATTTTAATTGTAGATAATAAAAAGAATGTCCAGCTTAACGTATATCTTTAAATTTCTAACTCTACAAGATACACAATTTGATACAAAAAAATAATAAAAATAAAAATTAAAATAAATAAATAAATAAATAAATAATAAAACGCGACTCACAAGCCAACAAGTACATAGGCTAAATGAGACTGGATTTCAATTTGCCCTCGTTTTCAATTGTAAGAGTTACTTCCCCTGTCATGTTTTCGAATTGGTCAATCTATATGATACATAGCCGATATCAATTAGACTCAAGATGTGTCTCTAAATGACCGAACCAGATTTCAGAAGAAATTATCTTAATGGTTATGTTGGTATGTTTATAATTTAATGTTTAAAAAATTAGTTGCGATTTTAAAATGAGTACTCTGGGGAAACAAGAATTCTTTTCCATTAATACATTCAAATTTAATTGAGTATCATATTTCACATAAAAAAGTAGAATGAATAAAAATAAAAAAATATTCAAATTTTTATTACACAATCAATATAATGAGGTTGTTAAACAATAAAAATTAAATAACTATAATTGTAACTGTGGCAAGCACAAAGACTAGTCTTCCACCACCCCCCACATTTTAACCCACCCCTTCTTCACACAACAAAATAATTTGGTTGATTATTATGTTGTTAACATCATACATTAGATATATGAACACTATAATTGTTGCAATTATGCACTAAGGGAGAATAACTCTTGTGCTACCTAATTTAATAAAAAGGTATGCATCAAATCTGCATGAACTTTACAGGGAATTTATATGTGCATTGAAGATTTTTTGTGACCAGTAAGACAAGTAATTTAAAACAAATGACTATTAAATTTAAGTTATGTGCTTAATTCAGGTTCAAAAACATTTTTATTTCAGTATCTACCAGTAATTCATTTTTATTGATATTGACCAGTCTGGGATTTGTTACCTAGATATACATCTAGCTAATCTTTTTTCAAAAAGAATTATTGAAAATTTAATGACCATTTTTACTGAAAATGTATTTATTTGATAAAACACAAGTATATGGTACCTTATAGTGGTATTTCAATTGTATACATACTTGGGGGATTATTATTACTTTATTTTATTATTATTTTTATTTATTTATTTATTTATTTATTTATTATTTTTATGGAAAGACTTAGAATATACAGCTTAGGGTTATCTATGAAAAGAAAAAGTATGATTATGACTTATCTCAACAGTCAACAGGCCATATAAAGGATATCAAATGTTGTACATCATAAATTCTGTTTTTTAACTGAAGCCTAAAACTGAGAACAGCATGATTATTATCCTGCTGGGTATATTGAGAGGAACATGATATGATGACCCCTGAAGGAAGAGGAAACTATTATGACATGTACATGTAATACCAGATAATAGGATTTATATGTAGATATAAAATCAACAATTTAAAGCTCTAATAAAGTTGTCAATATTTCCACATAAATCTACCTCATCTGTACTTATAAAATTTTTATCCCAACAATAAATCCATTTTGAATGACTTAAGAAAAAAATATTTAAAGTAATTAGACTAACTAACAGATAAAGTTTTGAGAGTCGGATTAAGGTGTAAATCTATCTATTTTTTTTTTTTTTTTTTGATATATATATATATATATATTTATATATATAATTTTATTTTCACAAATTTTCTCTTAGATGTGTCAACTTAATATGCTCTATAAAGGACCATTAATTGTATATAAAGTAAGTTAATTTACAAAACTGTCTGATTTTTTTAGTTTTGCTTGCTGATAAAATAGAGAATTCTATACAAGTGAATCATTTATAAATAAGTAGTCTCCCCTTTTTATAATTTTAAATTTATATATCCATACAGAAGTCCATGAATTACTTCATGGACTTCTGATCCATATTATATATTAGACTTTTCAAAAAAGGGATATTACTATTTTTCTAGTCACTCTGTCTCCTCCTGCTCCTCATTTCACCATATCATCACCTGATTAGTGTATGTAGGAGCACTCTCACCATACATCTTTCACTCACCCTTCCTAGCCACATACCTTCAATTACCCTTCCCCACACCATTAAACAAACATTCCCGCCATAAATCTGCCCTCACCCTTCCCCGCCCCATTAACACAAATTAAGTGACTACTTGGACTACTTACTGTTCTTTTATCATGATGAAAACTGCAACAAATCTATTTTCTTCAGTAATAACATCTTTAAGTAAAATAAACTTCTTTCAAGATGGCGAGTTGCAAACTCTTATCGCAAACAGTAGGGATATCAAATTACCCCAGCAACAGAAGTTTTGTGTACGTTAGTTACCAGAGTAAAAATCCTGCCAATGTTATTTCGAAACATCAATAATTTTTAAAAAATAGTAAATTCATGATCAGTATTCAGATTTAATTAAAAATGATAAGAAAGTAAAAAAAAAATAAAATTTTAAATATGTAATACCAGACCGTATCAACAATTACAATAATTGATAATGACTATGTTACAGTCTCCATGGTAATACTTCGAATTATGATTTGGTAGGGTGTAGAAGAACGAGGGTTAATCGAGAGGAATGTATCTCATCACCGATTTTTTTAAAACCTGTATTTAATGCTTAGTTGGTTGACTGTTGTTATTCGCCACATCAGAATTTTTCATAATTCGTGAGGAGAATTTTTTATAAACCTTGAGGATTAATCTAAACACAAGTTTATGTGGTACATGAGTGTGTAAGAGTTTCCGATCTGCTTTGTACTATTGCGCACTTATGTCGACTTTCTGAGTGCCACTTCACTAGGCCACAAATTCGCAGATAAACACGAGCCTTCCAGTAAAGCTTACCACAAGGAACTTGTCGAATCCTCAGAGGCGAGACGCCTTGAGTTTAAAAGCTAATGCTTTAAGCAATTGGCATTCCGGCGGCCTTGAATGTTTAGTGATGTGCTGATTTTTTTTCAATTGATATAAAATAAAGTATTATTATCATATGTTTCATGTTAGCTTTCCTCTATCAAACGTTTGCAAGTCTTTGTACACTCTGGATGTAAACTTGATAAATGGATCATATCTCTCTTAAAATGAGACTAAAGTTTTACAATCTGAAATCTGCTTGCTTTTTTTGTGTCTTTTTTCCTATTTATATTATAGTAAATATTGTCAAGTATACGTTATCATTCATTATAAACTGCATAGTTCATTACGCATAATTATAAATCTATAAAGAAATGAAAAAATAATCGTTCGATAAAATTCAAAGGACCACAACCCCTAAAAGCAATTAACCACAGAAGGATAACAACATCTAATGCATATGATGTTTATTCCTCCTGTCATGTGCTGATTTTGAATTTCTATTAAAATAATGCATTTAAAATCAGCTCATGTGCTGATTTTAAAATGCATTATTTTAATAGAAATCCAAAATCAGCACATGAAACTCCTGCAAAATTTAGTTAGATTATAATCAAGAATTACAGAGATCGAGTCCAGATAATATTTTTGAAAAATACAGAGGAACATTGGGAAAAAAATAAACCGGATCAGAAAGATAACACGCACGCCTGCGCACTACCGAAATTCATTATTAATTGGAATTACAAAGATCAAGTTCAGAAAAACTTTGTTAACTGTGCATTATGTTTTGTACCGGGTTCCTGTCATGTTTTGTTCACTGTGTGTTGTGTATTGTATCGTGTTCCTGTCTGGACTTTGTTAAATGTGTGTTGTGTATTGCATCGTATGTGTTGGCTGCTTCGTTAACTATGTTTCGTGTATTGTATCATGTCCTTATGGCAAGCAAATATGTAGGTTTCTCAAATTATTGTGCAATTTGCTTGCCATATGTCCTTGTTTTGCTTTGTTTATACCAACAACATTTAAATATACGTGCCTATACAAAAAATATAGTTTTTCTATAATGAATAATTTCAATCTTCTTAAACAGATATAACATTAAACTTTGAACTTATGACCTTGAACCACACATCAAAATGTTTATCGTTTAAATATCTACAACATTCTCAAATACATGCATATACAAAAAGAATGTTTTTTTAAGATAATCAACGGTTTCAATCTTCTTATACAGTTATGGCCTTGTCTTTTAAGCCTATGACCTTGAATCATATATCAAAATGATCACCATACCAATAGCTACAACATTTTAATATACATGCATATACAAAAATATAATAATGTTAAAAAAAAGTCACAAATGTAGTTTACTTATGCAGCTATGACTTTGACCTTTGAACGCATGACCTTGAATAATATATCAAAATAATCGTCACATCACATTTTAATATACACGTATATACAAAAAGTTAACAAGTTTCAAGATTATTAACAATTTTAATCTTCTTAAGCAGCTCAGTGACCTTGACCTTTGAACCTATGGCCTTAAACAAAAATAATCGTCAGTAGTACATTCCAATATACATGCCCATGGAAAAAGTTAATGGTTTTCCAGATAATTAAGATTTCAATCTTCTTACACAGCTATAACCTTGACCTTTAATCGTATGACCTTGAATCATATATCAAAATCGTTTTCATATCAATACCTACAACATCCTGATATACGTGTTTATGCAAATGCAAACACTTAATAGTTTTAAAGATTATTCACAAATTTAGTTTTCTTATGCATCTTTGACATTGATCTTAAACCTATGATCTCGAAATTTATCAAAATAATTGTTTTATCAATACCTAAAATATGGTTTAATACATAACTATAAAAGTTAATAGATGTCCTACTAATTGACAAATACATGTATACTATTTTTAGCCATTTCCTCACTAAGTGCCTTGTCAGTTCCCCATTTTGAGCCCTAAACCTAACATTTGTGCAAATCTATAAAAAGATTACCAAAAGAAAGTATACATGAAATAACTAAGGTATATCTCTTGTACATTCAGAAAACCATTTCACTTTTTTGGGGTCGCAAGGGGACATAAAGGGTACCTATAACGGTTTTCTGTTTTGGCATATTTTATTCGTCGTACTTAAATATGGCTTTAGCGAAAATTCCATAACATTCCATTCCATAAAAAGGAACATATCGATGAATTTCTAATACATCTCCAGAAATCCATATAAAAAAAGTCGACATCGAGGCTCCCCGTGTAGTGAAGTCATACCAGTAACATACCTTCACAGAATATTATTTACCAACTACTAAAATAAGCCAAATCCGAACTCGTAGTTTGACTTTCTATGATAATATTCTTTTACGGGAAAACTATTTAATGAAGTGGAATTAACATACGTGTGGCATGTCCCAATAATTAAGATTATTATTAATCCTTTTGTTTGTTAGACACATTCCTTAGATTTAGACTCACACCTGTAATTACCTAGATGTAACTTATAATTTGGAAAATTGATTTGCAGGTTGATAAAGTTATCTTACGACCCTGTAATATACAATAGTATATTTACAGTTGGAGTAAAGTAAAATAATTTTATTTGGTAAACGTTATTTGTCATATACTGTGTACAGATCGTACAGAAAAATGGATATTTCATATTTAAATTTTAAAAAGTAAGAAAAGAAAATTTTCCCTTAGTTTTCATGCCAATAATAATAAATAATAATAATAATAATAAGTTTAGGCAATATAAGAA
This sequence comes from Tegillarca granosa, assembly GCA_029721355.1. Taxonomy (NCBI): domain Eukaryota; kingdom Metazoa; phylum Mollusca; class Bivalvia; order Arcoida; family Arcidae; genus Tegillarca; species Tegillarca granosa. The sequence continues at coordinate 8,637,786 of CM056596.1, read as the reverse complement.
ATTAACGAACAGAGTGGTCTTTTTAAAACATTTTTTTTTATCTAATTACAGCATTTGATTTTATTAAATTTTAGTCTCCACTTTTCCTTGGTCATACATTAAGCTGTGTTTTTTTAATTCTTTATTATATATATATATATATATATATATATATATATATATATATATATATATATATATATATATATATATCTCATAAATTATTATTATTTTATATTATTATACTATCATATATTATTATTATTATTATTATTATTATTATTATTATCTCGTTTTTTTAAATGTGGTCTCATTCTAAAATCCATGTCATTTCAATTTAAACAATTATAATATTTTTGGCGTAAAATAATTTGAGATGTAATATCTTGTTTTTTTTTCTTTTTAATTACACCAGCATTAATTAACCATCGGGCAGTTGAAAAGAACTATGTACAAACTCGAATTGTGTGAGCATCTTTCGATTATCAAAGAAATGTAATTAATACCGCTAGATTACTTAAAAGTTTTCTACATCACGGTTATTTAATTTTAACTGTGAATAAACATTGCACAAAAGTGGATAGGCTATTGAATTTTTATGCATTGATTTTTAGCTGGTGCAACAGTAAGGTCTATGGTATTTATCCGGTAGTCTGTCCTGTCCGACTTGATATTTCATTTATTTTAAAATGTCAACGAAAAAATTAAATTTCGTGTATTTGACAAGTTAAAACTAATCATGTATATTTTTGTTATATAGCTTTGCAACCAATCGCAATTCTCGAGTCTGTCCAGTCCGACTTAATAAAAACATTTGTTTTAAAAAAGGTCAACAATTTTCATGTTATTGACAAGTTAACCTTCGTCACGTATTTTTCAACAACGATGCAATCAACTTCAATCACAATTCTTGAGTAGGTTAGGGCTCGACTCACTGAATATTTTCGTCCGTTTCTGGTTCGAATAAATACGGCTATATTCTAAATTCATCCGTGATTTATAAGATTGTATACTACTCTCCCCAAAAATAACGAACTATTTGACATAAATAGGTACATGTCAGAGTCGTTACTTTCTTTTACATACACCGATATATCATCATTGTTATTACTGTCTATTATGTTAGATACTACTTTTAATACTGCAATGACGTCACACATTTATAACTCAAAACGAGGTGTTTCACTTTGCGATCAAGGGAAAGTTATAAAATGAGGATTTCAAACCGCTATAACTTTTTTTATTTTGTCACCAATTTTGATGTAGTTTTCAATATTGTGATATTTAGATAATATATAAAACAATTATGATAAAATAATTTTGGTTAAAGGTACCCTAGAACTCCTTCATTTTTGCAAATCTGAAAAACCTTCACCCAACTATTATGGTACCAAAGTTCAATTAATTTGACCATGTGGTTTTGGAGCAGAAGATTAAAATGTAATGTTTACGCACGATGCACGACGGACAATAGCTCATCTGAGCTATCAGTTTTCGTGAGCTAAGCAATAAATAATTATAGAAAAAAAATAAACATGTTCAGGATCATACACGCGCTACGCTTTTGTAGTCAGAAATACTTAACACTGTAATCTGTCTGTAAAAATGGAACTACTGAAAACTTTTTTTTTATTTTCTTGATATAAGTACAGTAGAACTTCGATGGCTCGAAGTCAAAGGGACTTCGACTAAATATTCGAGCCATCGGGGGGTTCGAGCGATCGAACATCGAGATATGAATGGAGGTTCAAGTTCTCATGTTGACCGACCGTTAAACAATCTTTAAATTGTTTTACATGTAAATAAACTAAAAGGTCAAATTATAAAAAGTCCGAATTAAAAATCTATTATTTATCACAAAATATTTAAAAAAAAGAATAAATAAAAAAGAATAACATATCCCAATTAAAATACAAAATTCATTTCAAATTACATGTTGACCTGCAATCTGCCGTATGATGTTATTTGGCTACGGGGTTAGAATATGGCACTTTATTTTAATTTCAACAGGTGATGATACAAAAATCTTACTTTATTCTTTGTTGCACATGTAATACTTGAAAGAAAAACAATACAAAACACAAACAAAACCGGTCGTTTTAATCACGGGCGATAATACACATTACTATACATATTCCAAGGGCATGTAAATTACAGAATCCTGATGTGCAATTATAAGGCACGAGCGACTGAGGTGTTTTAAAAATAGCGATCAAACACTTACGTGTGTCTTAATCGGATTAAGAGATTAAAGAACTGAGCATACCGACATTCTTTTAGTAGGTTAATTAATAAATAATTAATTAATTTTAGGTAAATGTTTAGATTTATCATTTCGTTCCACTCTATTACTTTTGAGGAAATCTGTAATATGGCTTCAGCTTGTGTTTTGTTTACAATGACCAGGACCACATGTCCTTCTGGCAAAAACTGTATTCGAGCGAAAGAAGTTGAATTTTTACTAACTTTATACTTTTGAAAAATATTTATGTTCGAGCGAGCGGGGGTATTCGAGTTAACGAAGTTCGAGCCATCGAGGTTTATTTACATAGGATAAAATAGGAAATTGGTCGGGACCAACAGATGACTTCGAGTTATCCGGGGTATTCGAGGCAACGACGTTCGAGCGATCGAAGTTTTACTATATTTACAATCACTCGACCCAATATGTACTTAAGATTCCTACAATGTATAATTTGTAATAATTCAGTTTTACTAAGAAAAAATAAGGCAAATTTTGCATTGGTGATAAATTGAGTAAGTCTATTAACTCCACCTTTTTTGCATGTAAGCATAACTGTGTGTCATGACCTATTTTCATTTACCATGCAAGAAAAAAATCAACAATGTTCTGTTTTAGTGTATTCCATCATGATGCTTCCAGAAGTTATGTGTAATAAAATATAAATCATACAAAAATTAATGTACATGTGAAAAAACCTCTGTAACCAAATTACATTCCCGAGTCACTTTCAAGTGATTGTCAACAAATTAGAGTGAAATTTTGTATGTATACATCTTTGAAAAGGTCATAGCAGAGCAAAAGTAGTTCACTGTGATTTACTTTTATTATCAACAAAAAGACACTTTTAAATGGTGACTTACTATATATGTACTGCTATCTTGATATAAAATATATTCATTCTTTTTCATTGTTACTGACACATTTTGACTCTACTTTTCATAAGTTTGCTACAAACCTAAGATTATATTTTATACTTGGTTACTGCTTTTATACTTAAGCATTATATTAAAAAAGTTATATAAGATTATGTAAGAAATGCAGGCCATTTTACCTTGTGGTATTTCTGTTTTGTTTGTGTACCTGAAAGCTGTATGAGAATTTTAACTTGTACGAGGTCTCGGCCTGAAACGTGTTGGGATTTGCTTGCATTTCATTTTCTGAGAGCCATTGTATGAGTGAGATGCTGTCCGCTTCTATGTTTGATATTATCGTGCTTAGGTCAGGATTTATAGCTGACAGTGTGTTGTCGTCAGCAAAGTTATACAGATTGCAGTTTTGTATGAAGTAGAAAATATCATTGAGAAAGACTGGGCTAAGAATAGATCATTGTGGAACCCCTTTGTACATTTGTTGCAAGGAGGTATTTTTGGTGCCTTATTTTACACATTGTTTTCTGCTTGTTAAGTATCTTTGCATTAGATCAAAAGCTTTAGAGAGATCCATTAGTATGGCTGCTATGTATTTATTGTCATCAAGTGCTTTGCGCCAGTCTTCGAGTATTTTGAATAGGGTGGTTTGACAGTTAATATCCTGGTCTGAAAGCAGAGAGGTGTGGATTGAAATGGCGTCATTCGAAGTATTTTGAAAGTTGAGAGTTTATAGATTTTTCAAATAGTGTGGATATTGTTGGGGAGAATACTGACAGGTCTGTAATTATCTTTGTCTGTTGCACTGTTTTTCTTGAGGAGTAGAGTGACTTGGTCTTGTTTGAGTTTGTCTCAAAAGTGGATGTTTGTATTGACCGGTTGGTAATGTCTACAAGTGGATGTACTATTAATGGCTGTGCTAGTTTGAGTAATTTGGGTGATATCCCATCTACCCCTGTTGCTTTTTTGAGTTTAGTGATTGCATTTGTTCGGTGACAAAAATTTGATGTGTCTGGTACAAAATCTAAGGTTGAATGTTTTTGGTGATTTGTTTTATTGACTTTAATGCTATGGTGTTCTTCATTTGTTACTGTGATGTTATTCACTATGTCCTTCGCAACGTTTATGAAAAGATGTTGAAAATTTCAGTTACATATTCCTGGTTGTGTAGTGTTATTGCTTCCTGTATTATGATATCTTTTGTGATGTGTAACCTCTGTTGCTAAGAAATTGTTTTGTTGTTGGCCAAAATAATTTAGTGTTTGGGCCGCCAATGCATCTTTCTAAGAAATATTTCTTGATTTATTTTAGTTTAGTTACAGAATTTCTTTGTGTTTTGTAATTTGACCAGTGTTGTGGAGTTGGAGTTTGTAAGCGTTGTGCAACATTATTTTTGTAAACTGCTTGTCGTAGATGTTTGTTTATGAATGTGGCTGGTTGTACAAGTACTCTCCTTTTTTGATTAGTGCATTGCATGTTTAAGACATTTGTAAATTTTGTTTCAAATTGTTCATGTTATTTGTTTGTATCTGTTGATAGCTCAGTGACTGAAATTCTGTCTGTACTCTGCCAAGAAATGTTCATGATTGAAGATTTGGACGTAGATTTACGGATTTTTGAAAAAATTGAAAATATCCTGTTCTTCTATGGTTTTAAATTTTGAAATTTCTTGGCCAAATCTAATGCTTGACTCAATATTTTGTCTGAATCGCAGTCGGACATCTTGACAATTGTGTTTGGAATTAACATACTCAGTGCGTATATTTTTCAACTTGAACACTTTCGCTCGTGTGCGAAAATATATTGCATTTATTTGAATATTTAAAAAGGAAGAAAAAGGACTTCAATCGTGATTCGAACTAGCAAACTCTTCAATACCAGTCAAACTCGCTATTCATTGGGCCAGGGTAGGACTTATGACTTCTAAATTTAAAAAAGGAGACATATATTTAATATTTGCTTGACTGTTTTCTGCCTTCAAGGTTCTCTTTTTCGAAATTGATACTATTGTTGAACTGCTGTATGAATAGTTACTGGCTATAGTATCATTCTTGTAAATAAACTTTTGCTTTAAATTTACAATGTAGTTGACAAAATTTGTTTGATTGACTTATTAATTTTATTTTTATTGTTGTATTCTAGTTAATTTTGTTTCATTTTATTGTTTTTGTCAAAATCATTTTTTGAAATTTTCTCCAGCAAACGGGTCTTACAGTTTAGCCGACGCCTACTAAATTGTCCATGAGAAATATGATTTTAAAAAGGTAAAAATTAATTATTAATGTTAAAAGTAAAATTACAATTTTCGAATGATGAATTCGTAAGAATACCAGACTGAATGAGGGATTTAGACGAGGTAAAAACTTCACAAAACTATGTCAGATATTCCTACGCCATTCGGAACTATTTACGCTTTAACAGTTCATTGTAAAATAATGTCAGTCAGTCGTAAAAGGTTCATCTAGGCAGTGATAATATAATTTTGAACTGTGCTATTTCACTGTATTATTAATACTGGTCAGTTATAGTTATCAAACGAGTCAGAAGGGTCAATCAACTTGAAACACCTGCGCATGAACTTGTTATCCCTCCGATTCGCGGTTCGAGATCACTGGACGCACGTGCCCAGGTGTTTAAAATTGATGAACCCCTCCGACTCGGTTGGTAACTATAACTGAATAGTAAGCTACCGTCATTATAGGATTTTTACATTTTAGATTCGCCGATAACAATTCACCCCAGTTTGATCTGTTAACATGCAAACTTTCCACCAACATTAAAGTTGTATACGTTCTTTTAATGGTTAGCAGCAAGATCTCTGTTAAAACAAAATGAAATTTTCTTTATATGAGGAAGTTCTTAATATGTTTTCTTCATGAACCATAAAACAAGTTTGACACGTTTACAAAGTTTTCGGAGATAACCGTAAAACTATATGGTATGAGATTTCCTTCTTGATAAAACAAGGCGAGATTGGTATGCAAGATGTTATTTCATAAAATTATAATGAGTATTTATATGTTCTTATTTTTAAATATTTTACTCGTATGTAACGGGGCGACTGTATACTAGTATTATCACTCTTTCTCATTATTTACGTTAAAATCGGGTATGTTACATTTAAGAAGGTCGATGATCAACAGTGTAAAACAAACTGCTTTTTATCATTAGGCTTCGGTTTCACAATTATTCCTTAACTAAGATTTTCCTTTACTTAAATTGTACAAATTTTAGCAATGTTTTTCTGAGTCACAAATGAACATTTGTGATGAAAATGTAACAGACGTTACAAGCTTTAAAATGACACCTTAAATTTCTGGATATCTAAACAATTAACCAAGTTATTAAATATCAGATTTGCAAAATTCAAGTTAATGAAAATCTTAGTTAAGGAATGATTGTGAAATCGGAGCCAGATTGATTGGATATGTTTACCTTTCGAGTCACTATGAAATCAAACGACCATTAAAAGACACAATAAAATATGTATTTTGTTTGGATATTTTTTCTCTGTTTTTCATTATCAGATGTCAGTTCGAAGTTCGGGTTTATAATCATTGATTTAATTGATTTATTTTAGTTTAACTTTTTTCACTTCACGCACGCGCTTGTGTGTGTGTGTGTGTGTGTGTGTGTGTGTGTGTGTGTGTGTGTGTTTAGCGAACGTTCTCAGATTTAAAATCCCATGTTAAGATATTCGGTGGTGTGTATTAAATGTGAAACTTTCTTCAAATAAACAAGAGGCCCAAAAGGGCCTGTGGAGCTCAACTGACAAAAATGGTTCTTGTGCCTCCATTTATATAAACTCGGTACATGGACTTGAGCTGATGTAAAATGCTAAATATAAAAGCTGTAGGCCTTACAGTTTCAGAAAAGAATATTTTTAAATTTGACTTCCCATATAATTATATATAGATATATGCACCCCTGGGTGGGACCAAAAATGGCCCAGAGGCCTTTATTTGTACAAACCTGGTAAAGGGACTTGAGCTTATTGTGAAAGCTTTAAGCCTTGCAGTTTCAGAGAAGAAGATTTTTAAATTTGATTTCCCATATATGCATATGTAGATATATTGGCCCTTAAGGTGGGACCAAAAATGGCCCAGGGGCCACCATTTGTACAAACCTGGTAAAGGGACTTGAGCTGATATTAAATGCCAAATATAAAAGCATTATGCCTTACAGTTTCAGAGAGGAAAATTTTTAAACTTGATTTCCAATATATGCATATGCAGATATATAAACCCCTGGGGTGGGGCCAAAAATGGACCAGGGGCCATCATTTGTACAAACTTGGTAAAGGGCCTCAAGCTGATATTAACTGCCAAATATGAAAGCTTAAGGCTTCATGGTTTCACAGAAGAAGATTTTCAAAGTTGATATCCCATTATAAGCCATATATGCATATGTAGATATATGGACCCCTTGGGTGGGGCCAAAAATGGAACGAGGACCACCATTTGTAAAAACTTGGTAAAGGGCCTCAAGCTGATATTAACTGCCAAATATGAAAGCTTAAGGCTTCATGGTTTCACAGAAGAAGATTTTCAAAGTTGATATCCCATTATAAGCCATATATGCATATGTAGATATATAGACCCCTGGGGTGGGGCCGAAAATGGAACGAGGACCACCATTTGTACAAACTTGGTAAAGGGCCTCAAGCTGATATTAACTGCCAAATATAAAATCTTAAAGCTTCATGGTTTCAGAGAAGAAGATTTTCAAAGTTGATATCTCATTATAAGCCATATATACATATGCAGATAAATGGACCCCTGGGGTGGGGCCGAAAATGGACCGAGGGCCACCATTTGTAAAAACTTGGTAAAGGGCCTCAAGCTGATATTAATTGCCAAATATGAAAACTTAAAGCTTCATGGTTTCAGAGAAGAAGATTTTCAAAGTTGATATTTCATTATAAGCATTATATGCATATGCAGATATATGGACCCTTGGGGTGGGGCCAAAAATGGAACGAGGACCACCATTTGTACAAACTTGGTTAAGGGGCTCAAGCTGATATTAACTGCCAAATATGAAAGCTGAAGGCTTCATGGTTTCAGAGGAGAAGATTTTCAAAGTTGATATCTCATTATAAGCCTTATTTTCACTTTTTACGAAGTATGACAGAAAAACGCTAAAAACGCGTAACCTAGTTTTTGACAGAATTTCACGAAAGGTACAACCTATATGTTTAAGGGTGTCTAGAAGCTAAATATCACATCAGATTTTGCATATAACCTATGGTTTCAGAGAAGAAGCTTATTTTAGGTTTTTAACATTCTAGATCGCTGTGACCTACTTTTGGTTGCCATGGAAACCAATTGTACAAATTTTCATCTACTTCTTCTAGGGATCATTCCTGCAAAGTTTTGTTAAAATTGGCCCAATAGTTTCTGAGTTTTTGCTGTTAACGGACGGACGGACGCACGCACGCACACACGCGCGCATCATGCCATAAGCTCATCTGGCTTTAGCCAGTTGAGCTAACAATAAAGAAGAGACATTCCGATACCATTTATCTTTAAAATCACAGCAGATTCTATAAAAAGGACAAGAATGAAAGAAACACACAAATAAAGAAGCCAATTGTCAATTTATCTGCATTTAATAGTAACAATAATAAAATGAATTTGACATATAAGTCGCTGCCAATGTTGACTAACGCTAATAACGAAGTAAAATAAAGACTATTTTAAAACACACATTCAATGATACTGTAGATACTTTACACAATAGTGATTTGAGAATGGATATTAAATATGTGATAAGACCAGAAACACACTCTACTTTTTCCTATACTGATCTATAATGTTTCATAATTTGCACCGATACTTTAATTGATTTCTTTCTAATAATCAAATATAAACAAAAGGCAGTGGAATTTCTAATCAGTGTATGTATCATAATTTGGAACTGAAAACTCGATTAAATATTCAATGTATTACAAATGTTAAAAAAATTAAATAACAATTCTTTTGTTTTTTGACAGCATAATTCAACATAACCAATTATATACAATATTTTCAGTAAAACAATTATATATCAAAATAAACTATGTCATTCATATCCAAAAAGGAATATATATTTATAAAAGCATTAATTCAGCAAACCAGAAATATAACAAATATGCTGAAACAGTCTTTTTTTTACAGTCAGCGTGTTCTTGTATAGGTACAACCGTCTTTGCAAAAAAGAAAATTTGTGTTCTATGTTCATAATTATAGCTAAGAGAGATTTTTTGTCTTTGTTGGCACATTCCATCCAAATATTAATGGTGGAAATAAAAGATGCTATAAAACTGCCATTTCTGCGATACCTTGATAGCAACAAACGACTTCTATACTTGTTTCTTTTAAAATCAATAGAAATCAATTTTTGAAAAACATAAGTCTATAGCTAAATTATAAAGTTAACCAAATTTCTATGAATTATACGGATCAAATTTTATACAGACAGTTTGCATTTTCAGTGTGTGTTATTCGTAAATTCAAACAACGAAACGCAGCATGTTTTGACAACAAATAATGTCTTATGTCTCATTGAAGATTCTAAATAAACAATACAAACAAAACCCGAACCCAAAACATAGAAAAAAAAAACAAACTAAAATTTAAGTAAACCGTTTTAAGTTACCGACAAAAAGTCCGATCATATTGACTGTTTTCAATAAGCATACATGAAAACTGATGGTATGTACCGATAGCTGCAACATTAATAGAATACTTATGCAAAACCAAACCTATTTCGACAATGTGGAAATATGCTTTTACTCTATTATTATTACATGAATTACAACTATAAACATATTGTCCATATATAGTTTATATATTTTATATATAGAAACATTGGTTTGGTAAAAAGTATTTCTTATAAATTTGTACATTGTACATTTGTAAATGTACAATAAACGCGGTATTTGTTTTAAAAATCAATGTGCATATACCATTTCTAAACAGATACATTTTGAGACAATTCATCTTAAGATGTTGATAGAACTGTCATATACCACTTTTTTAATGTAATCATAATACATTCAAAAAGTGGTCTGACATATACCACTTTTTTAATGTATTTTTATGATTAAATTCAAAAAGTGGTATATGACAGAACCAAACAAACTGTATGATGAAAATGATTTTATATATATGTGAAAAATTAAACCGTTTTAGTTGGAACAAATAAATACAAGATTAACAAACTACTGTAAATACTGTTAAACTTCCCAAACTGTTGCCATTTTACACCAAAATTTAAATAAAACTGTTCTAACTAGGACTAATACTTTTATACCCTTCGACTGTATAATTTGTTTTTAAGTATGTTGTCATCAAGTTTGTTTACCGTAATTATTCCCGTAAAACCAATTGTTATAATCAAGCTTGTAAATATCAGGAAAATACTAGTAAATAGATCGTAAAAAATAAATGCTCAAGAGAGTGATTAAACATTTAAGCTACAATTTTGCAAACTTTTGTAACGAAAATATCGCAATATCAGTCATAAAATTATTTGGATAAAAAACAAAAAATCTGAATACATAAATATATAAGAGTTACACGTATCAGTATCATTTTCATTTTTGTAGTTGTACATCTGAAATCCAACAGCACGATGTTTTGATAAGGTAATTGGCAAGATTTTATGTAAGCGATGTGTTTGAAAAACGTTTACGCCTAAGTTCTTCTAACGCTTGTTCCTGTTTTTTTAACATGTCTTTTAAATTTTTAATTCTTTCTTCTTTAAGAGCCGTTTTTGCGTTTTCCTCCTCGCTTTTGCCTTCATCTACCTTCTGAATCTTTTCATCAGTGTGTTCTCTGTTTGAAATGTTATCTTCCTCCTTCTGTCGCTTACAACCACTTTCGCTTACTGATTTTGACAGAAGCGATGCTTTAGAACTTTCAGGTGGAAATTCATCACTATATCCACGGTATTTTTCCTTTTTAATTTTAGGCATGACAATTTCATCTCCATATCCGTCAGTTACAGGTTCTTGTTTAACATTACCAAAAGTGTTTGCAGCTGTTGCATTATTTAAGTTTGTTACTAAGGCTTGAACATTTGATGAGTTGCCTTTTACTTTTGTATTATGAACAGAAACTTTATTCGGATCCACAGAAGGAGGGTTTGACCATGTGGTGGTCAGTTTTGTGTTTGTTGTAGTACCTGAAGGCACAACAAGTCTGAGATTTGAAGTGCCAGACGTTGAAGCATTTGATGATTTATTTTTATCCTGATGATCTGCAACCAATTTAGTACTACTTTCTGATTTTGGATCAAGAATATACGCCCGCGGATTTGTTCCTGTATTCACCGCAGGAATCAAAATACTTTTATCATCCACTTTTATTAGATAGAACTTTGTATTTACACCGGGTCCTGTTGTAGGTTCCGTAACGGTGGAGGATGATAGTGTTGAAGGAATGTTTAACGGAACCAATTGGGCTGAGGCTGTAGACTGCTTAGGATTATTTTTAATGACACTCGTTTTCACTGACGATATTAAAGATACTAATGAAGGAATACAATTCGAAGTACCTTCCATAACTCCACTCTTTTGTTCCGTATTTACCTTATAGGAAACTTTTTTATGAGTCTGATCGTTTGAAGATAAATATTGGATGGTTGGCTGAAACTTCGTGGCATTTGCTTTATTTACATTTGAGGTGTTTTGAATTCTTAAAAAGGATTTATTTTCATCACAATACGATTTAGAAAAGTTCAGTCGATTTTGTGATATATCTGATCCTGAAGGGGGACTACTGCGTATATCCGGCATATCTATATCGATTTCGGAGGCTAAAATAGGATCTGTTGCTAATGCTGGTTCCAATTGTGGCATCTCTATATCGCTGTTCAAATCATAATGTTCCAATGGGCTTTTACCTTGAATTTTTTTACCACCTAAATTTTTCCATTTCTTTGCATTAATCTTTGTTTTTAATGCTTCAATTTTGTATTGCAAATCTTTCATCTTTTGTTTTTCTTTACTTCTTATCCATCGTTCTCTGCACTGTCTGCTACACGGTTTCAGGGTATTACGAGTTTCATAGTCCGCGGTTGAAATTGTTTCTAAAACAACATATGTGGACTTATTAAGTAGTGGATCAAGTAAAGCCTCCTTTGACAACTTTACATTTGCCATTACGTCTAAAATATTACAAGATTTTTTAGAATATTTCGATAAAATTGGTTTTTCTGAACTACCGTTTGACGACTTAACACATTCAGATTTTTTGTTACTTCTAAAATGTTTACTCCTTGCACTGGCACATTTAGACAAGTCATTTGACTTTTTAATTTCTTTTACTGCATGTTTAGTTTCATCCGAAGAGTCTGTTTCTTCCCCTTGACTAATTAGGGAAAAAACTGAATCGATTCTAATAGTAAGATCGTCAGAGCTTTTGGAAGTTTCGGGAGTCATTGTAGTAGATTCTGTAGATTTAACTTGAGAATGTTGATGTTTCAGTTCCTTAGAAAAATCTACATGGACTATTTTGGGTGTTTCTCGAATATGTTCTGCAACCGTTTGAAGAATAGAAGAAGCTGAATTTTGCATAACAGTGGAATATTCAAGTTTGGAAGAATTTGTAACAAATGTTGTGTTTGTAGCATTGGTCAAAGGCAAATTACTCTTGTTTCCTGAAATATCGGTTTTCGCGTTTAAAATGGTCGATGTATTTTATTCTGGGTTGGTTTTGGAATATAATGTGATGGCGTTAAAGATCCTTTCGAACTATTATCATTCCAAACGGCTGATGCCGTGGTAAAGGTATCAGATGTCGTACTAGTATTCAACAACTTCGAAGAGTTCTGTGCCATATTCATGAGAGGTGTTTTTTTCTGCTGGGTGCTTGGGTTTTCAGCATGCAATGTTATTATATAATGGCCATTGGACGCCTTTACAGGTTGAATATTAGTCGGCGACTGAGCTACAATCGGTACAGGAACAGAAGTAGGAGTAACGTTATAGGAAGAAACAATCACGGGAGTATCTTGAGCATCTTCCGACTGACCCGTATGTAGTAAGGATATGTAGCCATTTTTATGGACTTTTAAATCAGATGTGTTAGAAGGTACTGTAGCAGTTGCTCTTGGATATACAATAATTTGCTTACCACTACTTGTCAATTTTCCTGGAATAGCAATGACATTTTTGACAGGAGTGTACAAAGCTTGTGAATTAGAAGACGAAGAAGGAATAGTCAATGTTTCTTCAGATTTATAAACAGGAGCACTCGTAAGGGGAGAAATAAATCCTGCTTGCGATGCCATGCTTACTGTACTTTTATCTTCTGTTGGCTTCGCTTTTATTAAGATATTCGGTTTTTTTACCGATGAAATGACCGGATAAATCACTTTGTTTGATTGTGCAGACATTGGCAGTGTAACCTCACTTGTATTTGTTTTTGACAACATTGCCTCTAAATCGTTGGACCGATTTTCAGCATCTAAGTTATTTTTTCCAAGGTTAGCTGCTGCCTCATGCGTAAATAGAAACATAGGCCTTACGTCTGATGATAAGGCGTTTCCTTGACCGAGATTGGTTTTGTCTTTTGATTTATCTATGTAAGACATATCTGTTTCTTGTTCATTGCTGGAGATACAGTTTGATGTTGTTGTAACCGTTTTAGTATTTACAGGTTGAGATGATATGGTATTGACAACACTGTTGGATACCATTATTGTTGAAGAAGATACAGCAACTGGCAAAACAGCACTTGGTGAATTTTGAACAAATTTTAATGATGCACCAACTTGACTGGTTTGTTTGCAAAATGTATTGTCAATGTGAGGAGGTAAAGATGTAGGTGGAACATATACATAAGTATTTTGTCTGTATATGGGAGTTAGGATAGTTTTACCGTCACTAAGAGTAGCCATTCTCCAGCCCTGTCCATTGATACAACTATTTTGTGGTGAAGGCATGACCATAAACATTTTACCCTTGTTAGGTCCAGTATTGGGAACCATATATACATTCATTGTTCCATCAGCATTTTTCTGAGCCAGTAAAGTGTGTTGTGTTTGATTTTCTCCATTAAATATGGTACTTCCTCCATGTAGTTTTATTGACCCATCAGCTCCAATTAAAAGCATACCAGCTTCTCTGTTAATATAAAACAAAACATAAGGAATACAGATAGATCATTTTGCAAAATATACAATGGAACATAAATTAACGTACAGAGAGCAAATATAAGAAGTTTGCAAAATACCCGTAAGGACGGGCGCTATCATGTCCAAAAGATTTCAAGGTGGTATCCATTTCAATGTCGTAATAAGAGACCCACTAACAAGACCTGTGAGTCTCAAATGGCTGTATTCATTACAATTATTGAAAATAAGAAAATGTTCTATCTAGCAAAGACAAAGCATTAAGCTATTTTGGCTTTGGTCGCAAAAAGATAAACAATTAAAGAGTTTACTGACCACATTGCATAAATCATTGCATAGATCTGGACAAGTTTTAATCAGAAGATTTAAAACCAAAGAGGTCCATGGGCCTTAACTCTAACACATGACATGTCCAAAATTGCTTGCAAAGTAAAATTTACAATAACTGTAATTACAGAAACTTTCCAAGCTTTTCCCAAGTTGGAACTGCCACAATACTAAATCAAAAATATCTAGTCACATTTCATTTATAAACAGCTTTAGTAAATAAAGTACAATGGATAACATCCAGATGATTAACCGTTTAAGTTTACTTATACAGCTATGATCTTGACCTATGAACCTATGACCTTGAACCATATACCAAAATAATGGTCATATCAAAAACCTTCAACATCTAAACATACAAGCCTATACAAAAAGTTATGTTTTAAGATATTTTAAAATTTTAAAATTCTTAAGAAGCTATGATCTTGACATTTGAACTTATGACATTGAACCACATTTCAAAATGATCCTCATATAAATATCTACAATATTCAAATATACATGCTAATACAAAAAGTTTATAGTTTTTAGATAATTAACATTTTCTGTCGTCGTATGGAATTTTGACCTTGATCTTTGAAAGTATGACATTGAACCATATATGATCGTTGTATAAATACCAATAATGTTCTAATATACATGCCTATACAAAATGTCAAGGGTTTTATAGAAAATTAACAATTTCAGTCGTCTAATGCAGCTATGACCTTGACCTTTGAACTCGTTAACTTAAGGATATATCAAAATGATCGTCAAAATGATCGTTGCATCAATACCTTCAATATTCTAATACACATGCCTATAAAAATTTACAATCTTCCCAGATATATTGACAAATATACTATTTTAAGAAATTTCCTCACTAGATGCCTTACCATTTCCCCATTTTTAACCTTATGGCTACTAATAATACAAACCTAAAAGTATATGACCTAAAATTGTAAACAAGAAATATCTAAGCTACATCTCTTGTAAATCCATAGAGGAAGGGGGTACAAGGGAACATACTTCTACATTAAGGCAAATCTGAACCCAGGCGTGATTATCACTAAGTTCCATCAAATTTCGACCTGTAGTGTTAGAGAAGAATATTAAAATGTCAATGCACAATACGGAGATTTTAGTACAGGTGAGTTAAAAAGACCCAAATTAACATCATAATTGCTCGTTTCTACCTACAACAGGCTAAAAGAAAATGATATAAAGCGTATATTTAATATAAAGATAATCTATTACGAGTTTCAGATCGAGAAAAGGAAATTCCGATCGAGTGATCAGATATTTCATATTCAACAGAGCCTCCTTTTAGATGGAAATATCAGACCAAGATGTTGAAAAGATGATTCTTGATAAGCCAAGGCATTCACCTATAGAATGTATAATTTTAAATTTGTTACAATTATATTTATACTTGTAACATCCAAAAGCTAGTATCAAAATGAATTAAAACTTTGATTAAACTTTGCATACATTTCGGAATATAACATTCCGTTTACTTCCATACAGATACGAAAAAAAAATGAATAAAATAATTGTTTTTCGATTAATACACACAGAACGCATTTCTCTCCATCATAGTTATTTTAACTACCGAAAAAGTCTATATTCTATCTCCTGTTTTGCAAATTCTGGCCGATAGACAAAAAGGGCTGGCATTCAAACATTGTAAAACACGAAAATATTAGCACTGCAACGTAGGCGCTGTTTTTAGGTCATAGACAAAAATCATTAATATTAATCTTGTGAGAAAATGACCAATGACCTATTCAAAGTTGGTTTCCTTTGACTATTAACAATTTTGAGATGTTTCAATAGCCTCACTTCTCAAATACTTTTAAATCTAAAGAGAAACCTCAAGTATAAACAACATATTTTAAATTATAAATCGTATTTATAACATTGCATCGAAAATATACAGGTACATAAGTAAAGAATCATTGGTATTTGGCCTCGAGTCAATGTTGCGTCTCCAAAATGTGTTAATTTGTTTCTTAATTTTTTTTCTACAGGCCGACCGCTCGGCTTATTGAGATTCACCCTTTCCTTATCTCGATCTGAACAAGTTATTATTATTTTTTCGCACATTATTTTTAATGATAGGTTTGGAATTTTCTACCTTCAGAGCATATATTTAGACATCGGATAAATACATGACGTAAAGGCGCCACGCCAACAATAACGTGTCGCTTAAAACAAAAATTAAAATTTCCTTCCTTTTTCTTGGTTTTTCTATACACTGGTTATCGTAAGTGTAGCGTGAAAAAGAAAAAAAAAGACATCAAAAAATGACCTAAAAACAATCACATTTTCTCGGTACATCCGAAATAGAAGTTTGTTTGGTAGTCATTGATCGAATAACTATTGCGTTAATAATAAATAAAACGTCAACCACCTTAGATGTCGGGCCAGCTGCAACAACCAAATAACATCAAATAAGTTTCATTTGTCCCTGTAGTTTCAGCAGAATAGATTGTTAAAAAAACAAGAGGCCCATAGGCCTTAACGCTCACCTGAAGATATGTCCAATACTTGTTTGCAAAGTGCAATAGACAATATATTACGTACAGAAACTTTAAAAGTTTTCTCAAGTTAAGAACTCCCACAAAACTTAATCAGAAATATATCCAATCACATTTCATTCATAAGTAGCTGATATAATATGCATGAAGTAACTGTAGTGCATTGAATAATTTCCAAATCATTAATCAATTTCAGTATACTTATGCAGCTATGTCCTTGACCTTTGAACATATATGACCTTGAACCATATATGATTGTCATGGCAATAACTATAATATTCTGATACACATGCCTATGCATGTAATTAATAGCTTTCAAGATAATTAATAATCTAAGTATTCCTATGTTGATATGACCTTGACCTTTGAACATATAACCTTGAACCATATATCAAAATGATCTTTGTCGTAATACCTACAATATTCTAATATACATGCCTATACAAAAAGTTATTAGTTTTGAAAATAATTAGTAATATATGTCTTCTTTTGCAGCTTTGACCTTGACCTTTCAACAAATGACCTTGAACCATATATCAAAATGATCATTGTCGCAATACCTAAAATATTCTAATATACATGCCTATACAAAAAGTTATTAGTTTTCAAAATAATTAGCAATTTAAGTCTTCTTTTGCAGCTGTGATCTTGACCTTTCAACATATGACCTTGTACCATATATCATAATGATCATTGTCTCAATACCTACAATATTCAAATATACATGCCTATACAAAAAGTTATTACTTTTCAAGATAATTAGCAATTTAAGGCTTCTTTTGCAGCTGTGACCTTGACCTTTAAAAATATGACCTTGAACCATATTTCAAAATGATTGTCATGTCAATACCTACAATATTCTAATATACATGCCTATACAAAAAGTTAATTGTTTTCAAGATAATTAGCAATTTCAGTCTTTTTTTTTTGCAGCTGTGACCTTTACCTTTCAACATATAACCTTGAACTATATATCAAAATGATCGTTGTTGCAATACCTACAAAATTCTAATATACCTGCCTATACAAAAAGTTAAAAGTTTTCAAGATAATTAACAATTTAAGTCTTTTTTTTTTGCAGCTGTGACCTTGACTTTTCAACCAATGACCTTGAACCATACATCAAAACGATCAATGTCGCAATATCTACAATATTCTAATATACATGCCTATACAAAAAGTTATGTTTTCAAGATAATTAGCAATTTATGTCTTTATCTGCAGCTGTGACCTTGACCTTTCAACATATGACCTTGAACCATATATCAAAATGATTATCATGTCAATACCTACAATATTCTAATATACATGCCTATACAAAAAGTTAATAGTTTTTAAGATATAGTAACAAATATATAATTTTCAGCAATTTCCCCACTCAGTGCCTTACAATTTCCCCATTTTGAGCCCAATGGCTACCATTTTTGTAAATCTGAAAAAAAGATGACCTAAGGATGTTATAAATGAAATAACTAAGGTTTATCTCTTGCAGATTCAGAGGAGAAGATTTTCAAAGTTTTTTCACTCTTTCTCCCCCTTATGGGGCCCCAAGGGGACATAACTCCTTCATTTGTGCAAATCTGAAAGGGCTTTACCCAGGCATAATGGTTACCGAGTTTCATTAAATTTGGCCCAGTGGTTTTGGAGGAGAAGATTAAAATGTAAAAAGTTAACGCACGACGGACGACGCACGACAGACGACGGACGGTGAACCATCGCAATAGCTCATAGCTTCAGCTCAGGTGAGCTAAAAATTGAAAAATTTATCTATTGTCGGTTGTGCTAATATTGCTGAAAAAATATCACAGGACTTTACATGGTAAATAGAGAATAAATGCAAATGATACGTCACAGTTCAAACAAAAATCATACAATATAATCAAAAAAGAGATCACAGGTATTGCTTCAATTTTCAAGTCATCATTCTCATTTCTACAATCATGATTCTTACCCGGATGTATGATTTACCGCCGCCATCTTTGTTAAGATCAGTGTACCATCAACAATGGTATAGCTTTCAAGTCCTATACTGCTTCAACGGGTCCAGTCTCTATTTCTAAAATTCATAAACACGCCATGCGTTATAATTTTCTTTGAAGGAAACATTTAAAGGCAAAAAAGGTCAAGGACACGTATATAAAAAAACCTAATGTAACCCACCTTTGAAATAAAACATCAAGACAAATGTGCATCAAACATTTGAAAAACTGTATGTATGACAGACCGGATCGACCATTGTTGTAACAATATTCGGTATACGAATTTTCGTCCTGAAAACTAAAATTTGTGTTTTGTGGGGGAAATCCCTTATAAGAACAGTTAAAATTTTTCATTAAAATTACAAAAACCAAAACGTTGCCTAAACCAAAACCTAAATGAACTCGTAATGGTTAATTTTAGGTTTTTGCTATTTTATATTGTAACGGCGGCCATCTTTTTTCGGGCGGATATATCATATAAAATTTCTAATCTTTAACAGACAAGGACCTCGCATACGTAATTTCATTGGAATTAGCTTATTAGTTTCAAAGGAGTAGATTAAAGTTTATAGACGCACGCTTTGCCATACCATAAACACTGCCTCCCTTGGCCATCCAGGTGAGCTAAAAATCCATATAATATAGGGTTATTAAACTGATATTGTGAAATATTGTCCAGAGTTGAATCAACATTTGCATGAGCAAGCTAGGAACAATATTCAACATATCAGTTCAATAACCCTTTTATTATGTAGCAAAATACATTTCCATTCGCTTACCACTTGTATTTCATCTAAAAACACAATTTTTCTTTCAAAATACACAATTTCTGCACCAATTCTTATATGATGATATAAGAACTAGAGCAATACCATTTTTGAAAAAAAAAAAAACTTCAGCCATGATTAAGGACGACAGATTCATATGACAAAGTGTGTGATATGAAATATGAATTCGGAAGTCCTCGGACCGGAACAAAGTTTGCGTGTTAATATCGATATATATTGCACGCTAACACCTCGGAATTTATCTTTTAATTTTTATGTGAAACATATATTGCTATATAATAAAACGCATTACTGTAAAATATAAAAATGTATTTCCTCGATATCGAGAATGTCAACATCTAGGTCATGCAATTAAATTTAAATTGAATCCTTTCCACTGGAATTGCAAGAAATCATCAGAACTGAAACAAGTTATAATTTATACATATAGATAAATATAACAATCTAAGGCCTAAGGTGCAAATTTAAATTGTTTCATGACTTCTACTAGTTGTTGTTGTTTAACGTCGCTTCAGCAATTTTTCAGATATTTTCGCGACAAAAGCAAGCATATTAATCGTTATGGATTAATGTAACAATAAGTATGCGCAAGATGTACAAGTGTGTATTATGGTCTATCGTGTACTAGTGCGCACTCATGGCAACTTTTTTTTTTGGTAAGGTGCTAGCTCACCAAGTCAGTATGTTGCAGACAAACATACCACTGTTCCAGTCCTTTAGCCTGGTACAGGGGTTACCAGTCAATACACTGTGCTCCTAATGCCAAGTTTAAAGTCATAAATTATGAAGCAACTTTGGTTTGAACCTACGACCTCCCGCTCTCGATACGAACGCTCTACACAGTGAGCTCCAAGCGGTCATCTGCATCTAGTTTTAGCAGCTATTCCAACGTCAGAAACAAATTAAATTGTACTGGATTATATATATAATTATGACTTTGTTTCACCGAAATCTATCGAGTAGGTTCAGAGGAGAAGTAGAAAATGTGATTTAACGACACAAGCTGTGATTAGCCATAAGCCAACATGACCTTTAATATTGTTTATACTGAAAGTTGAGGATTCTGGCGTGAAGAAATACTCAAGGTAGATTTAGACATGCTGATTTGATACATAAATCAGTTATGAACTATTATATATCCTTATGCTCTACTTTTTGTGTTATATCTTGAAGAAATACTTAAGATAGACTGAGACATGCTGGTTTTATATTTTGATACATAAAGTAGTGGTGAAATATTGTATATCCTTATTCTACCTTTTGTGTATTTCTGTTTCATTCTTAAAGTCAGACTTTAGTTGTCAATAGAAGTGCTTTTGAATTAAAGCCGTTACATTTTCACTGCCTTTTATTTCTATGTGACTCTAACTTAGAGACAATGTCATATATGTAATTATGTAGCAAATACAGCTACAAGGTCTTGCAATGCCATGATTATGTAGAGGCTCAGACAAGATTTTACTGTCTTGCCAGTGGGATAGCTTTTAAGCGAAACGGTTGAGAGCTCTCTTTACAAATGGGCGATTGGGTTCGATTACCGTGTAGGAGGAGAGTTGAGCTCGCTTTAAATAGGACGATCGGAGTAGATTTCCGGTGTAAGAGGAGGAAATTTTTCATTGCCACTATAAATTACGCTACGAATGGCGCCCACAACGAGATATTTCTTAAAGTATGTTAAATGTGAATAAAATGCTCTATATGACACCAGGAGACATCAGATTTGTACACACTACATGGAGCAAGATTAAATCTTGACACATTTATTTGGAATATTTCTGATGCGATTTTAATTTTTTATATAAACATGTAAACATATAAAACCATGTAGTGTAGTTTAACAGTCTACGAGCTCAAACAAAAAGCGACGATGAAAACATTCAAATTCTTGTAAATCAATGCATTTAACAATCACAGTCTCATTCATTATACCCTCATTTTGAATACCAACCTTTACAGTGTGGGATATTACATTGTTTTTCAGTTCAATTTTGTCAAATTAATCATGACCAGTGTTATTAATCGTCGCATTAGATGATATCTTATTTCAGCAAATAACTCGGTTCTAAACTGGTCTCTGGAAAACAAATTTAGCAGTATGAATAGACACATTGTAATAAAAGCATTACGTGGATTGTTGTCCTTAGCTTACTTTTCACTTTATAAAGATTGGTTCATTCAGAAACATTTTCGATTCGCTTTGTAACTAAATAATTATCGTAGTAAATGAATGGTATTCCTATGAGGAATGATTTTCCGAAATGTGCACATATGATACATAAAAAATTTAACAGGTATTTGTGTTATATATTTACTACCCCTGAGCGGGTACCGCTGCTGGTGGAGTAAAACTCCCCGAGGGTATCCATTACTCAGTAGGCAGTACTTTGTACTGTCAGAAAATATACCATTTAGCAAAATTTTCAGCCGTCTTAATTTTTGAAATCTATTTTAAACTAAGGCTTGTTCCCTCATGCAAAGGGAATGCATTTTATAGGAAAAAACTCGTACATTCTTGTGAATCGATGTAAATATAATGATACTTAGCTGGATTTGGATTCATATAATTCTGGAACTTTAGATTCATT
This sequence comes from Tegillarca granosa, assembly GCA_029721355.1. NCBI lineage: Eukaryota > Metazoa > Mollusca > Bivalvia > Arcoida > Arcidae > Tegillarca > Tegillarca granosa. The sequence goes on along the minus strand of CM056596.1, from coordinate 8,615,377 downwards.
AATTTTCAACAGTTTGGTTTATGTTTTTATCTCTCAATTTTTTCGGTCCCTAGTGTCCCTGAAGAGGAATTTTCCCACACGTGCACATATGCACATCAAAATTTAACAGGTATTTGTGTTAAATATATTTGTTCCGAGACATTATGGTTCCGGATTATTTGCGTTCACAATATTCTGACAAAGCCAATTTTTTAAAACCAAACAAATGAAATTTCATTTCCGCGAACGTGTGTAACAAATGATCAATCAACTTACAATTCAATTCTTAAAATAGATAAAATACAAAATAATGAATTAAAGTGAATTAAACCGAAATCACTCAAGATGTATTTTTCAGCAAACTAAGTATAGTGTTGTTATGGCAATCTAAAATTAAAGCTCCACAAATGAAATGTCAGATATGCGTTTCCAAGACGTAGCGCGAGATAAATACGTGACATTACTCATGTCGAGGTTTTAAATACATAAAATCTTTTAATTTTTACTTTTTTCTTTTCACTGAGCCATTTCAACCAAAAGCACAACAAAATATAAACACTTGATGAAACCAATGAATATAAATTTTCTGACTTTGGACGAACGTAAGTGTAAATTTCCAGTGATATGGTAGTAATATTATTTGAAATCCCTCAATCACGTGTTTGCTTTACATTCGTAGTTAAGAAATATATACCTAAAAAATAACCCAAAACCTGTCCAAAACATCTTAAATTTTTCAATATTTTTTTTCCCGAAGTTAATTAAAATTACCTAATTTACTTTTTTCCTTTATTTATTTTATTATAGTAACGCAGTAAATAATTATTTAGACCGGAACACTACCCTGTACACACACACTTATTTGGACTAATCCAATAATTCAAAACATTAACCATGAAGAAATTATATTTAACGGTATAAACATCTATGTACATTAAGCACCTGGAGTTTATCTTATATTAAAATACCAACCGTATTTCTAAACAATGCCGGTGATCTCAATCACGAAAGTCTTTTTTGTTTTGAAAACATTTACGAATGATCTGTCTTTCAATGGCGTCTTACTGAGCACGCGCGAAGAGGGTTAATTGCCCGTATGTAATGATACGTCACAAATGCAAATCAGTTCGGGTAAGGTCATTCACTGCGCAATGCGGCGTGTTAGAATTTACAAATACCAACGAAAAATAATTTTTTTTAAATGGTAAAAATGATAGTGGAAAATATTTTCTATTTTTACTGCATTATAATACATTTTAAGGTTTGAAAAAATATCATATTTATTTTACTTTTCGTTGAATATTATTTATCTAACACGGGATTAGTTTGTTACATACTTTTATGTTAGGGAGCAGTTATTATTCTAGTCTATAAGTAAACAACAAAACCGACTGATTCGATATCTATTTTAAAGCTCCTTTTAAATGTTTGTTATTTTGAGGTTGTTTATCAACTTAAATATATTTGAAATCTCTATAACAACATCGACATGTGTTGCATTATGATACATGTATGATGCTGACCATAATAAAACGACTCAACTTCCTTGATCGAAGTTCCCGGATATTATCCATTGTAACGTGTGTACATGTGCGAGTACTAGCGCATAGTTTCTGACACAGTATGAAATAAATACTTAACTTTTCACATTTAATGGACATCTGTTACTTAGTCCTAAATGCAGTCAAAATATAAGAAGGGCGTTTTATAAATACTGGTGGTGCAATCAAGATCTGCTAGTGTCAAATGAATAATATTATTAGTTGATGTCAGATAATAACAATAATAATTTTGGGAGACTGGTTAGTATAAGAATTACATTTTTGTTTCAGAATCAAGATAATAATAATAATAATTATGGGAGACTGATTAGTATAAGAATTACATTTTTGTTTCAGAATCCCAATTGAATTTAAATATTGTAAATTATTTATTGTAACGTTATCAGTTCAATAAAATATTAATTAAACTTGATAGGTGGCAGTGTACCTCTGTCGGTAGAGCGTCCATTTGTATCAATAATAATAATAATAATAATAATAATAATAATAATAATAATAATAAAATAATAATGATGATGATGATGATGATGATGATGACTATGATGATGATAATAACTAAAATAACAATTAAAAGCTACATTGTTTTGTATCCTTTTCTTTTTTATATATATGATAAAATTACATTTTCTGTATTGAGCCAATTCACAAATTTTTTCTATATTTTAAGTTTATGTGGATCGTAACCGAACCTTAATAAATTTTTTGTAACTCAGTTACCCAATTCATCTGAAATGACAGATGACAAACAGAGATTTACTTTACATAAAATAATACAGACATATTTCGATACAGAAGAAATGTTTATATATATCATGATTGTGTAATTCTTTTATAATTATTATTATTATTATCATCATCACCATTATTATTATTATTATTATAATGGCGTATTTCTGACCGGTTTAGTCTCTGATATTGTTAAGATCATATATATATATATATATATATATATATATATATATATATATATATATATATATATGATATCTATATTTGGAGGACCCAATTACCGGATCGGGTCACAGAATTACAAACTGCATTGTGTCTAACTGCCATCTGCTGATTTTGAATTTCTATTAAAATAATGCATTCAAAATCAGCACATGACATAACATAACTGCCAATCGGGTAGTGAGAAAATTTGTCAGTTTGCCTGCAGTTGTTGGAAGTTTTTTCAAGTTAAGTTACTTCCCCCTTCTTAACTGCCTGGATGAAAGCGAGACTATTGACTATAAGTTATAGGGAATAAAACTTGAAGACTATTACTGTAATGTACTTTTGATTCTATGACTGGCCGGCGTTTTGAATTTAAATTAGAATTGGAACATTTATACCAATATTTAAATGGATTTGTTATTCTTATTTTCTTTATGAACTAATTGTTGTAGTATAATTTGTATGTTTATCAGTAGCTCTCAAATAGTACTAGACCACATTAAGGGCCATTACTTTAAATGACCATCTCAACACAACTGAGTTTTGTATCAGTATTTCAAAAACGTGATTGACCCTCTTTATCTCCTTGTGTTTGTCCGTTTCTTTCATTAACCCGTGTTCTTGACAAACACGTTTTTGATTTATTTTTTCCTCTTCAATTTCATATCACGAGACGTCTAACGCAAAGCCGAAGTTCTGATATTATAATATGATTGGAGAGAGAGAGAGAGAGAGAGAGAGAGAGAGAGAGAGAGAGAGAGAGAGAGAGAGAGAGAGAGAGGGATATACCACTCTACTGTCACATTATCCTGACACTAGTAGAAACTCTGTCCTCCAAACCCGAGCGCCAGGTGAGGCAGCAGTAATTCAAATTTCAAAGTCCTTTGTATGACCTGGTCATGGTTTGAACGCCCCAACCTACCGTTCTTTTGGATGTTTTACCATTGAGCCACCAAGGCGGTCTTGTTTCACAGGAAATGGGATGAAACATAATATTGCTTGTCTTGTATTAATTTGAAGCCGGTGCCTTGGTTAAACTTTTTTCAATTTTGCTTGATGTGTAGCCGTAAGCCTGTCATGTCCATTTTTGTATCAAATTATCTGTCAATAAAAGATAATTGATTTTGATATATGTTTAAATTTATAACTTTCCGCGCATGTTTTTTTTTTTTAATGTCTAGACTAAAATTTTGAATTCCAGAGTCGCTCGGGTTCCGGCTAAGTTTGTTTATCGGATTCGTCCATATCTGGCTTAAGGAAATAATACTGTAAGCCAATTTCATCGCTTCCAAATTTGTCCATATCTCTCCTTAATGATGTCGACCGTCTGACATGTAAAAAAGCATGTCCAAGTCGTTCATTTCGATTTCTTTCATTGTTGCATACGTTGCAATATCTGCATTATTACTTCTATTGTTTGTTATTATACTTGATAATGCATGGTGTAACGCACACATAGGTAACTGAAAACGGGTCGTTTCAATAAGAAAGAGGAAAAACGTGAATTTAAAACCGCTGTTCATTTCTTATTCTCTCATTAATGTTGATGTGGTTTTTCACACTGGTTTTCAAACATATACGAATTGGTATACTAAACTTTCGAATTTAGCTTTACTTTGCTTAGAGCTATGCATTTTATTTCTAACATTAAGCTTTAAACATACTTCAATTTATAATATTTTACCCATAGTTAAGGCCAAAAGCTGAAGGGGTTGTATGATATAAGTAAGTGTTGTCTTAACAACATTATTTCTGTACATGTATACAGTAGTATCAATATAGCGTGAAATTAATTTTTTTTTTTAGAAAAATATAACATAGGAATGTTATTCTATACGTTTGACAACGGAATAAATATAGAATAAATTTCTCTATCCGGGAACCGCTTGGTAGCGTGATTTTATTTTCACGGTGTTTATAAGATAATTGCACGGGTTTTTTTGGGTAGCTAGAACACACCTCGTTTTCTTTATGGTTATTTATTTATTTTGTGAAATATTTTATGTGGTATAATGCAAATGTAAATTTCAGTGGTATTCGGTTATAAATTTCGGCCTCAGTGCGTTGTAGAATATCCAGTAAGTGTTATAGTTGTTGTTTTGCACCAAGCGGGTAGTAGTGTTACATAGAGAACTAGTTCGTGAAACACTAAATAACGTTTGAGAAAAGTTGTATTTTATTACACAAGCTTATTTCCAGGTGGAAGTTGCAAAGGTCTTGCATCAATCATTCTTAGGAATAAGTATTAATACAATCCAGCAAATTCCGTTGGTTAGATTGTTGACCTTGACAAGTGACATATTTTGGATAAAAGAATGCATTAAATGACTCTTGTTAATTCTAACGCCTTAGAATAATACTTTTACGCCTGCTGTACTGAAACAACGGTACAGATAAAAGATAAAAACGAGTGAATTGATCATAACATACCCATTGTTATTTGCATAAACATATTTATTTAAAATTCAGCCAGCTATCTAAGAACCAACGATCAACCAACCCAGCGAAGCAATTCAAGAGAGGCAACTCTTACGTTAACTTCGACTTTCGTGCTCTTTAAAGGTTTCTCCCTATCTGAATGCGCACCCCATCAAACTCAAAAGAACCACAGTGGCTCAAAATACTTAAAATATTGAAATCGTTGATAATAGAAAATATGGCATGAGGTATTGAATCACTATTGTTTCAATTTCGAAGATTTCGTCTGCACTTAATGTTGCTTTAATAAAAACAAAATTAAAAAATCCAACTGAATTTCTCTCTCTTGGCTCTTTATAAAAATTGGAACATGTAGTTTCAGTTCGTTATTTTTAAAATTATTTTAAAAATAACTTTCAAATGATGTAAAGCAAAGTGATCTATTTTTACCTTTGTGCTTTTACGACGTTTTGAGCTATTAAAATATTTTCAGGAGAAGCCTAGACTAAAGTCTCATTACTGACCGTATTTAGAACATTAAATATCTCTTGTTTTAGTAAGAAGTTTTATTGTAGCAGAGACACGAGCCTTAATGCAATTAGTTTATGCGTCACGACGTCTTAGAACTGTTAAGCAAAATGGATAAATGTGGATACTTGTACACTGTAGTAAGTTTGTTGATTTAAAGTTTCAGTAGTGTTTATCTTTGATCAAGCTTTGAAAAAATATATACATCCCCCATGGAAGAAAAACTTGTCCTTAATTTATCACACTTCAAAGTAAGACTGCGATGCAAAAGAATAACATGTTTTATTTTCCGGTATATATATTTTTTTAATTGAAGTACTCTTAAAGCGCAGTTATCTTCCTGTGCTTTTCCATTGTTTACTGTAATTAATGCTCCATAGGATAATTAGCAGATATTTTTTTTTAAATAAGATATAAATTACTATGACCTAATGTTTCAAACATCCGGTAAATGCATGCCATGCTGCAGATAATGAGAAACGGGAAAGGCCTAAAGCACCATGATTATTTATGTTGGTTATCCTAATTTGAAATGGTATAACTAGGGAAGATAGCTAAAAACCCGAAAATTACTCTCATTAAAAAGAAACCCGTGTTTATACATTAAGTGATCGTCTTTAGTGTTCTGTATATTTAGCTCACCTGGCCTTTAGGCATTTGTATTAGAATATCGTATTTATTGATATGATAATCATTCAAGGTCATATGTTCAAAGGTCAAGGTCATAGCTGCTGAAGAATACTACAATTGTGGATTAACCTTGAATCTCTATAAAGGTTTTGCTTGGGCATGTATATGAAAATTACAGGTCAAGATATTACAATAAATTTGATATGTGGTTTTTAGTTATTATACTGAAATGGTTAATCATCTGGAAATTATCCATTTTTCTTTAGTTACTTCATGCATTTTAGCTATCTATAGATGAACCTTTCAAAAAAAAAAAAAAAAAAAAAAAAAAAAAAAAAAAAAAAAAAAAAAAAAAAAAAAAAAACTTTAAAAGTTTCTGTTATTACAGTTATTGTCTATTGTATTTTGCAAACATTTTGGGACATATCCCCGGGTGAGCGTTAAGGTCCATGGAGTCTTTTGTGTAGATATTTTAACTTTAGGCTCAATTAAAAGTCTAAAACCAACAATTAAATACCTAATATGCTCACTGGGGTATTGAATATAATAGCAAACAGGTAAGCTGAATATGAGTGGAGTGGAGTGGAGTAATGGTCTTTTACGCCCCAGTCAAGATTTTTTCACTTATTTCGAGGCGATTAGTTCTGGGATGGTGGAGGAAACCGGAGTGCCCGGAGAAAACCACCGACCTTCGGCAAGCGAACTGACAAACTTTCTTACACTAGGATTTGTCCTGATTGGGATTCGAACCCAGGCGGTGAGAGGCACTGTGATCCGTAAGCGCGCGCTTTAGACCACTCAGCCACCGAGGCCCCAGCTGAATATGAAAGCTCACAAATGTGCTGACTTATACTACGTATTGTAATGATTCAAATTGAAAGTTTCTGTAATTACTGTTATTGTCTATTGTACTTTGAAATTTGGGAAATATCATCAGGTGAGCATTAAGGCCCATGACCTTTTTGTTTATATTTTTGTGTTGTTGTTTTTTTTTAAATTTTATATGTCTGTTCGACAAGGAACATCTTTGACGTTCTTGTCTAGAATTGCTTCTCCAATCGCTTAAACAAGAGGTGGTAGGTACTATTTGCATTTTAAGTCTCCATTGAGTTCCGTCTTTACAAAACTGTGTTTTTCTTTTGCACTCTTGATTTCATTTAGAAATATAAATACTGAGAAAAGATCGTAGAAATACTAAAATGGATTACAACAAAGCATGGTATAAACAATACCTTTTGAACAGAAAAAGCACATCCTGTTTTATTTCCTCCTCCGCTCATTGCATGATGTTGCACTTTTATAATACATAATTACATTTTCCTCCAGGTTAATTTATATTCTTTCCTGAAAGAAGATTTTGCTTATACCGACACTTGAGGCATAATGTGTTTTATCTGAAATCAATATCATTGTATTCCCTTTGAATCATCTTATTATCATGCCATATAAATTGAAACACGGGATTTTAGTTAAAATAGCATCGCCCTGTATATTATATCCTGTTCCTCATAAAAATAATGGTTACATAATAAAAGAAGATATTTAAGTACGCGAGTTTTGAACGTTACTGCATGTTGTTTTGTATTACAGAAAAATTCTTCCTCAAACAGAATCCCAGTAGAATCTGCCTTGGGTTCAAATATCGCAATCCCAGATTCATTTAATTGGTAATTATATATACCTGGTAATGTCCTCTAGCATGTTTTGTTTTGTAATTACAAAAATGTTCTTTAAGGAAGTAATCACTGTATTTACACATTTTTATCAACAAACATTATTACTTTATAATTCGTCAACATGAATCTGCGGAAGTAACTACAGGATATTTTTCATAAACATCAACAAAATGATTAAGCAATTTACCAGGACAGCGTGAATATGTTCCAGACACAAATATATTTTTCATAATAACTAACATGTTTATGGTTCAGTTTGTTGTTTAGTGAGGAGACTAGTTATTTTCCGATTTCTTCTAGAATCCTTGGAGTTTACAAATATGTTGTTGCGTTTGAAAATAAAGATTGTTTACGCCGATTGCATGATTACGCAGTTTAAAACGGATATAAAAAATTGCAAAGTTTGTACTGAAATTATGTTGTTTATACTAAAAATACCAAAGTCTGGCAAACATCGGTATTAAAACTTCAATCAAACAAATAAACAAACTATATATTCGTCTGGTAGTGTATTATAGAAACGCGAGAGTGCAAAATGTAATAGTCCAAAGGACACAATGTATTTTAAAATCAAGTTCTAAAACATAAAATGACTCAAGTATACTAGTCTGTCATATTCTGCCATTGAAACCAGAAATCTACTTAAAACAATCTTGACATACTGTAACTTGTACAGCATGTCTCTATCGCAATATAACACGCACACCCAGGTGTCCAAAAGCTAATTCCACTTCAATTCAACATGAATAATAATTCATGTAGAGTGTATGGTGGTATTATAATGTTTGTAGCTAGTTTAGAGATATGTGCATTTCAAAAGATAAGAATTGCAACAAAAATGGCTTTTATTGAGAATGTATGTATCACTAACTGTAAATAAAGGGAAAGTGGTAACTGAATTATACAAATAAAAACAGTTGTCTTCATGTCAGAATGCTATTTGAGCTCTTTTACGTCTTGTTTCGTTTTTGTTATCATTTTCTTGAGTTATGTCGTTTTCTTAACTGTGTTTTGCTGTTGTTATTTTTATTTTATCATTTTTTCTATTGTATGTTTGTGTTGGCTTACAAGTATATGTTATTCATCAGTTTAAAGACTTTTCAGTGAATGAGAACTCAGCATAAATCAGTAAACTTAAAAGTTGGATTTGTTCATGTACACGGTATAGTTCTAACTAAAAATTGCGCATTCTTCTCGAATGACATAAAATCTTTTTGTAGAAAGAAAAATGTTGACGCTTTGAGTTTGAGTTTGAGTTTGAGTTTGAGTTTTTTTTTTTTTTTTTTTTTTTTGTTGTTTGGTTTGTTTTTTTTTTTCCTTAATGATAAAATAATTTCCTAGAATTTTCTATGTTTGAAAAATAACCCTAGTCCCGCATCGCCGCATTGTTATAACTATGTTCAGAATTCACAAATGTGCCTAACGATTTTCCGTGACAACTGGGCTCAAGTGAAGGGAAACATTAAAACTTTATATCAATTGCATGATGTTTCTATGATAAATGTTCCGATACTCCGGTTACTCTGACAGTAACATGTGTACATAAAAATGTTTCATGGACAGTGAAACAGTATACATGTCTAATAGAAATTTCAATTTTGTTTACCTTATATTTATTATAATTATTTTTGACAAAAGTCAATCATTATCGTTTAATTCATAATCTACCGCACATCAAATTTTAGAAGTGTTGTTTTTTGCCTTATGCTGCTTAAGCAACTATTTACTTTATGGTGTTTTAATTTAAAGCAGGTTTTGATTATATAATTTAGAATAATGCTTATATCCGACCAGTGAAAAATCTCACTTGATGTCATTTACAAGTAAATGATACATAGATTAATGTCTTGACTAATGATTGACCAATACATAGTTGCTTGTAATCCCCATAAATAACTTACAGAACATAATCTTTTTATGCATACACTTATACAATAATATTCTGCTTAAAGCATTTTATAATAGTAGAAGGAAGACGGACAAGAGAGGCGAGATCGAAACACTTACCGCTTTTTTTTCAAAAGATACGGAGACGCAACAAAATCCTTTAAACAGATCTTCCACACCACCAAAAACCACAGAGACGTTTATATACAAGTCATATGCTACATTTGAATTTTTTCAAAGAATACAATTCAAAATTAGCACATGGCATAAAATAAAATATAAACTTGAAATCTTAACATGAAGTTTGCAGTTCTTTATTTTCAACCAGTAGTTTTACACGAGAACAGTAGCAAATAATGTTATAGAAATCTCCGTACCATCTCCGGCTTAATCGTACAATAAAAGAAGTAGCTTATTAATATCAAATAGAACAATGTTTAAAACAAAATAGCACATTGATTTACAAACAATAGGAAGTTTTAAATAAAATATGATTAAAATAACGGAAATTAACAAAATTGTTCCTGATCTTTGTAAATAATTGACATGTGTATAAATTTTACGAACTGATGGTCCAACAATAGCCGTTGAAGTCACTTATTCTGCATTGTGTGGAACAGCAATGACATCTCAGTTCTTGTAGTGCTCGGGCTCGATTAATTGACCGACGGTCATTACTGATCAAAAAATCTGAAACAATATAAATAAAGGCATTGTATACACATGTATCTCGCAAGAAAAATATCAACTATCGCGTGTTATTTCTGTTGTATATACGTCACAGCTAAATCGTCATAAGCCTAACAAATGCGTTTTAATTTTTAATCGATTTCCGTTCAAACAATCTATAACTCAAAGTACACAACGAAATGCGTTAAAACTTCCTAAAAGATTTCTGTTTCAAAAATGCTTGAAGTTGTGGAATTTTACATATAATTTTACATGTTAAGAATGACAGTCACGATAGTTAATAACATGCGTTTAAACTTTTAATGGTTTCTGTTCTATCAATCTTTAACTCACGTACAAATCTTCAAAGACAGAACGAAATGCGTTTTAACGTTTTAATCGACTTCTCTTCACACAATCTTTAACTCATAGCCAAATCTTTTTTCGACAGAACGAATTGCGTTTTAACTTTTGAATCAATTTTATTCAAACAATCTATAAGTCACAGCCAAATCTTCATTGGCATAAAGAAATGCGTTATAACTTTTTAATCGATTTCTGTTTAAATAATCTTTAACTCGCAACCAAAACCTCATTGGCATAACGAAATGCGTCATAACTCTTTAATATATTTCTGTTTCAAAAATGCTTAAAGTTATGAAACTTTACATGTAACATATATACAAAATTTCTCCATATTACCTACTGCTATTTTGAATTAATAATAACTTTTTGATTACATCAATCGGTCTTTGATTATAATCTTGAACAACTTAAACACAAAATACAAGTTCCTTTTCTTAAGTTCGCTTGTCTTTCTTTTATAAATTTTAATTACAACAAAAAGTCAATCAAAAATGTATGAATGATGTTAAATTAGCAAAACGCACATACTTTGACAAAAGTCAAAAGTTTACGATTTAAAAAAGTCTTAATAGGGGATGGTTTAATTTAATAATGTCAAGCCACATTCTGGACAGAAAAACATGTTTCTAATGGTTTGTAACTGCGTCCTAATAAGCATGAAAAAGGCTATACTGTAGTTTTGAACATGTATTTCATAAGACTAGTCATGTCTAGTATTTTTGGAATATATATTGGATATTGTCTAGTATTTCTTTGGGAAGATAAGGTGCTAAAAAAACTTGGAAATCGCCGCTTTTATTGGCAGTGTTTAACTCGATCGTCGTAAGAGCAAAGACTTCAATGAAGCGATATTGAACATAATATAGATACGTTTACCAAATCTGTGGTTAAAGCAAATACTTCATTGAATCAATATTGAGCATCATAAAATTACGTTTATTAAATCTATAGTCACGATATGTACGAAATTCAAAATAATACAAGACAAAACACAACTTTACCTTTTATAGAAAAAATACATTTTATAGTTTAAAATGTAATTTAATTTTATGATTTAAAAGCAGTGTGTAACAAATTCATTAATGCAGTTCAAAAATTAATTTTGCTTACCCATAATCTGTCGTTTTCGTCTGACAGTATAATTTTGACATATAACCCTTAATATGTCTTCAATACCAGATCTCTGAATGCAGTCTCTATTAACTGGTCCTAGTGGACAGTCCAAGTCTGAAGCAGTGACCAGGCACGTATGTACCATCACAATTAAAATCACATAACTCAAAAACACCATCTTCACTTATTCAAATGTCTACAGAGATGAAGAGTGATACAGCAGCTCTGGAAACCTGTTTATATAGGAATGTACGCGGGAAATCGTGACAGATAACTCATTAATGTAAATGAGGACCTGTGTTTTTACATGCTTGAATCTGGCCGCGTGTTTTGACTAGTTATTTGTTAATGTTGCCATTTTGAACAAAGAGATTGCGCTATTTTTTAAGATGTCAAACTGCTAACGGGATTTTCCGCTTTTATTCCTACGTTAAAAATTGATTCGCTCGATAATTGCAATTTGATTACTATTGAATTTCCGAATAAAGAAACAAAAATATAAAATCCCTTCGGTTATAGAAAACAATGCAATTCCTTGTAAAAGGATTGTAATTTTGAGACAACAGTTCACATGAACGCTATCGTATAACTAGTTAATGTTACAAAAATGTTATTTTTAGATTTGTATAAAAATTATTCTGTGATTGTTATATCTTTAGAACGTTTCTTATTTTGCTTTATTAATTTTTTATGATTTTGCCTACGGTGTAGATACTAATATATATTTTAAAATCATATAACCATGTATAATACAATAAACATTTAGTTTGAAAAATAGTTCACATTTTTGCTTTGGCGTTTTAATTGTTTTGGAATCTCTGTCGAAAGCACATTTTAAGATATCGTCATATGTTACGTTTGAGAATAAATAAATAAATAAATAAATAAATAAATAAATAAATAAATAAATAAACATAGAATAATTTGTTTATAACATCGAGCAAAACAATACCCTTCTAATGTTATTCCCCTTTGAACTAAACAGACAAAGATATGAAAACGACAAGTCGTAACGACAAGAGTGAAGTTGAAAATGCGATGTGAAGGCAGAGGTAAATATGTGACGGTATTAAAACCAAGAAGGAGAGCTCAGAAGTCATATGCATGAATCGAACGAGTTATTTTAATTTGAGTTGGTGACATTGAAGCAAAATAGGTGAATTTTAGAAGGTGGTATTAAATCAGAAAGCAATCTTAAATCATATACATGAAATTTAGACGGCTATATAAAAAAGCAAAAAACACAACATTAAAGCAAAAAAAAAAAAAAAAAAAAAAAAAAAAAAAAAATAAAAATAAAATAAATAAAATAAATAAATAAATAAAATAAATGAAAATAAATAAATAAATAAAAGATTGCACTTAACAGGGCGATATTAAAACAATTTGGTGAACTTTGAAATGCGATATTCAAACAAAGGGGTGAATTTAAGTAAGCAGTATTATAGCAAAGAGGCGATTTACGAAGGTGGCAATATTTAAAACGTTAGAGGGAAATTTAAGAAGGCAATATTGAAGCTGTGGTGATATTAAAACAGAGTAATATATATATTATCTTTAATACATAAATTACCATGATTATAATGTTTTTGTACATTAAATGTTTAAAAGTTGGGTTGCATTTGGTATTATACACCACAGTCAAGATTCTTTTATTATATCGAGGTGGTCAGTTTTGGAGTTGAGTTGAGTAATGGTGTTTAACGTTACGGTCAAGAATATTTCACTTAAAGATATCGAGACGTTGCCAGCTACAGGCGAAGCTAAGTTGCAGAAATTTTGTCTGTGTGTTGCGCTGATGGCATGATACAACAGGGTTCTTTATCGTGCCACGCCTTCCGTGACAAGGGACCTCGTTTATTTTAAGTGCTTGACGAAAGAAACGTCACTACCCACTTTCAAAGTCTTGGGTCAGACCTGGTTTGGGTTCGAACCCACGACCTTCCCACTTACGGAGCGAGCACTCTACCAGCTGAGCTACCGCAGTGGTGGTCAGTTTGGAATGGTGGAGGAAACCAGAATGCCTGGAGAAAAGCATCGACCTTCGGCAAGCGAACTAACAACCTTTTCATACCATAATCTCCCCGAACGGAATTAGAAAGTAGGTGGGAATGCGATATCAAAGCAACGTAGCAAATGCGAGAAGGTAAAAAGCAAAGAAGTGAATTTGGTAGGTCAGGTATGTCATGTGCTACTTTTGAATTTTTATAAAATAATGCATTCAATAGTACAAAAAAAAAAAAAAAACAATAAGTAAATTAAAAATTCAAAATTATATCGAGGGAATTAGCTTGGTAGGCTGTAAGTCAGACTAAAAGTCCGAGATAAAGTTCATTGTATTGTATTGCATATTCTCCAACATAAAATATATATGATAGCAAATACTATGATAAATACAATAAATAGGTAATTCCTTTTAGTGTCCAAAATGCACACAAAGTTGCAAAACTATAAAAATATAACGAAATTAACGTTTCTTCTGTTTTAGTCTAATCTTCAGTTACTAAGCTGGGCTCCGACCAGACTGTCGAAGCAAAACAAAAGTTTAATTTACATGAAATTCGAAAAATAAATTTAACCAATCAAATTACAGAAGAAATGTGAATATCAAATCAATTTATGCGACTTAGTAACAATATCGTTGCGAGGTATTACCAGGGAGGATTGCCATGAGAAAATACTGTAATTAATAAGTTAATCTAGGCGAAATGTAAGTAATGATGACGCCCTTTTTAGAGACCGAGATAATCCTTTAGTTATTTTAATAATATCTTTAAAAAAAAAAAAAAAAAAAAAAAAAAAAAAAAAAAAAAAAAAAAAAAAAATATCATGAATAATCTCAAAGTGTCACTTAATTAGAAGTTATGTTACGTAAAAATGCTTATTAAATTAATCTTTATGAAAATAATGCAACTAAGGAAAAAAGGAAAAATATTAATTTAGTAATTTTAGAAAATAAATTTTAAAACAAATTTACTTTATGTATAAATTAAATTAAAATTTTCATTATTCAAAAATAAAAAGTCAAGTTTTGATTTTTATGAAATAGTAATGCAATTCAAAATTTGCACATGACACAGGTAGGTCGATGAGTGAAATAACTTAAACTGCTATGTCAAAGCAAGAAGTTAAGCAAGGAAAGCAACACAAAAGCAAAGAAGTAAATTTTTACTGTATTAAATAGTGAGAAAACTATGACACACATAAAGTTATGATACATTAAATTTTTTATGGTTTCTTTTCGCTTGTCAATACATTTGAGTTATAGCACAACAACAACCTTGCACCTAACCAATAAATACCGGTCAACGGAGAGTTCTATTTTTCGCCATCCTAAATAGAGAATTTTGGGGAGTTTTTTTTAAAACAAATTTGTGACCTTCAATTGAAAGCTTTCTTTTATGACACGGACTGTCATAATTTTGCACAAACATAATTCAAAGTAATTCAGAGCAATGATCCGTTAGTTGGAAGAAACTCGTAGAATGAAAAAGTTAGCTCCCTTGATAGAACTCTCTTTATTTATCGTTATAATGAATTCTCCCTTGAAAAGTAGGTCAGGTTAGGATGTCTGCAAAACAAAAGTTGACATGTCTAATTAGATCTATATATTATACAAAATTTAACAATGATTTACAAGTAGTTGGACAAAAGCACGAGGAAGAATGTGTCTGGACACTGTGTCTTCGACTTAGTAGACGATGTCACTCAGCGCAGATAGTGTGACTGATAGTAAGAATAGATCTAGGTATCTGCTAGTAATTGTTGATAGGTAAAACCCTCGTGTACCTTTGATTTCTTTTTAACTGTTTAGGCGAAAATTAAAATGGTTAAGTTGGATGTTTTAAAATCATGGTATGGAAATAAGATATTTTTGAAACCATTCTGCAGGGACCTGTGGGTAAAACAAAAGCAAATCCTTTTTTCATGAGACACATATAACAGACTTTCTACTGTAATGTTTGATAATTTGTGTAATTTCACAAAAGTAAAATATCTAAATCAGGACATGGACCACAGACATCTTGGGTCATAACAATGTCTAGATGTTAATATAATTGTTACAGACGGGCTTGATAGGTGACAGGGAATTTCGGTTGACGGGGCGTCTTACATAGGGTATCTCGATTATAAGCCCAGGGAGTAAATTATAAGCCCAGAGTGAAGTCTAAGGAAGTTTCTTGCCCCCAGGAAGTTTTGGGACACTGTACCAGTAGAGATGTATTGGAGAGTTTTGATTGTAAACAAGAAATGTGTAGCATGGCAGCTTATCAATATTATAAAAATCATTTTTGTTCTTTAATATAAAAAAAATACATAATAATACACAATGATTTTAATTCTTGTATATATATATATATATATATATATATATATATATATATATATATATATTATATATATATATATTCATAAAATTATCTATTTTGCAGATAATTGGATAATTTGAAAAACAATGTCAGTGAATAGAAGGAGAAACATGGATATGATCGAGGTACCTTTAATGGCTGAAACATTAGAAAGGTAACAAAATGTTGATATAAAACGTCTTTTTCTAAATTTAATGATAATTCACATAAAACAACATAAAACAAATTATTACTAACAACATAAAGAATGGAACGATCTAGAGGTGTTAAGAATTTTAATTCGGAACTCTCTCTGAGAGTGAAATGATAAAGGCGGCTAAAATTACCTAATCAACCGCATATAACCGCGATCTTGAGGACGACGTGAAGCTGATTATAAATTTTTTTAAAACTTTCTGAGTTTATGGAGTCAAATGCAATCTAGCTTTCTAGCTAGGTTAAATTTTCGGGAAAAATCCGGATCATACTTAATTTTGGGACCAAAGTTGCTAAAATCGCACTTTTGACAATTTTGTCAAACCAAAGTTCTGTTTAAACCACTCTAGTTCGATAACCGTTCTAGCTATCAATTTTATGTCAACAGACAAAAAATTCTTAAGATGTTATGGAAAAAATGGTATTTTTCAGTGGTTTTGTTTGCCTAAAATTACTACCAAATAAAGGTAGTTTCCCCTAGAGAAATAAAACTGAAATTTCCCAATTTGACAACTAAAATTCCCAAAAAGGCAACAGTGACACCCATTAAATAGTTTAGGTTAAATCCAGTTGTCCAAAACTGTTCTCACGAACAAAAAATGTTAGATATTGTCACAATATTAAAATTTTTCAATGAATTTCAAAATTCTGAGCATAATATGTGACATAAAAAGGGTCCAAAGTTTCTCAATCTGAAAGGTGGAAGGTAGTTTTTAAAAACCATAGCAAAATCACTGTTTTTAGACTTTTTCTATGTTGTACACAAAATCTACAGTAAGTGTATAAAGTGGACCCTATCATTTACAATCCAAAAGTACTTTCTTTCAGGTCAAAGGTCAAATGAACACCAGGCATCAATAATCTTGACAGTTGGATGCCTGTTTAATTCACCCGTTTTCAATGACCACTATGGCTATGAACTTGAACTTTGGTTAAAAAACATTTTGAGATATTACGGAAAAAACGGTATTTTTATATTTTTGATATGTTGTACAGAAAATCCACATTAAATGCCCAAAGTCGACCCGGTCTGTGTGCACTCTTCCGATCAACAATGATGATGTTTCTTTCAGGTAAAAGGTCAAATGAACACCTCGACAGCCCGATGCCTGTTTTATTCACCCGTTTTCAATGACCACTATGGCTATGAACTTGAACTTTGGTTAAAAAATATTTTGAGATATTACGGAAAAAAAACGGTATTTTTATTTATATTTTTGATATATTGTACAGAAAATCCACATTAAATGCCTAAAGCCGACCCGGTCTGATTGCATGCACTCTTCTGATCAACAATGATGATGTTTCTTTCAGGTCAAAGGTCAAATGAACACCTGGCATTGTAAAACGGATAAATAATCTTGACAGCATGTTTAATTCACCCGTTTTGAATGACCACTATGGCTAAGAATTTGAACTTTGATTAAAAAATATTTTGAGATATTACGGGAAAACGGTATTTTTATATTTTTGATATGGTGTATAGAAAATCCACATTAAACTGCCCATAGTTGAACTGGTCTATGACTTTTAAAAATTCCACAAAATTGGCGTGGCGCTACAGGTGAAATAAACATCTGCAGTTAGAGGCCTGATCTTGCCAGTTGAAGCCTGTACACATATTTTGCTTGACTGTGGCATGAACAAAGAGTTTATATACAATGAATGGGTTTTACTAAACGTCTGCAAAACTGGAAGTGGAAATGGAGTGGAGTAATGGTATTTTACGCCCCAGTTAAGATTCTTCTACTTATTTTGAGGCGGTCAGTTCTGGGATGGTGGAGGAAACCGGAGTGCCCAGAGAAAACCACCGACCTTCGGCAAGCGAAATGACAAACTTTCTCACACTAGGATATTTCCAGAGTGGGATTCGAACCCAGGAAGTGAGAGACGCTGTGATCCGTAAGCAAGCCCTTTAGACCCAACTAGGCCAACGAGGCCCAGGAAGTGGAAATCCTCTAGATTGTTCCATTCTTTCCAGCGAAACCCCTTAAGGTGTCGCCCAACTAGGTAATTGTAAGAGGCCTTTTATTTTCCCAATTTTGAATCCAGTTTTCAAAAAAAATCAGTATTGGTTTTTTTCACAGTATTAGATATTTATTTTTCAGAATAAAATTTTATCTAAAAATACAGTATCTATTCAGATAATCCATACTTAATAATTTGAATAAAAACATTAAAAAAAACTTATAAAATCTGTTTGTGATTGCATTGAAGTAAGCTTTGTACATATTTTTTTTTTATCAACTTTTATCAATAATTTTATGGCAAAGTACATATAGAAAATGTTAAAAAAAAGTGGGCACCCAGTAAGATTTGAAAGATCCATGGACAGTTTTGAGAAGAATAGTTAAACCTTTAAAGAACTTCTGCTAAATAGCAATTTTTAGCCTCAGGTCATGAGACACTACCCAACATTTCTAAGATTACTGACTTTGACTAACTCAATTAGCCAGTTTTACAGTTTTTTCTTTCTTTTTGGGTTTGTGATTCTTGTATATCTTATATGTAATATATGTTTAAATGAATGTGTTTGTTTTTTTACTTGCAGATTTTTTGATACATTTATATTTGAAGATGAAAACTCTAAAGTTAGTTCACATCATCTTTATTGTCTATACAAGCGTATGTGTCAAGATTGGAGCAGTGATGTTTATCCTTTCTTGACATTCAAATATTTTCTGAAGAAAAGATACCCTATACATGAACAAAAAAGGCCAAGGCATAAAAAAGATTTACGATCTCCATATACTTATGGCATAAAAGTTTCTATAGTAATTAACTTTGATTTGAGCAGGCCATGGTCATGGATTCCAAAAGGTTATTATGTACTAAGCAAAACTATGAAAGCTGTGATCATAAGCAGAAATTACAATCATCCAGAAGTTGCCAAAAAACCAGTTCCAGTATTTGATATTGCTTTTATGAAAAATGGCAAATGGAACCTTCAGTACCGTAATGTATGTGTCAATATGCTGAAAATCAAAGATTATTTAAAAACATATACAATGACAAAAGCTGGTGTCCAAGAAATTACCGATATGGTGGAAAACTTACCAGTGTGTGTGGAATTAGTGGCAGAAGATGACAAATTACAGCCAAAACCTCTCACTGATTATCGGTAATATACAAGTACTTTTATAATTTTAGTAGTGCTAAGCAGAAATTACTAATGTCTGATAACTTACTGATCAAGATCTATCAAAACTTGCCCAAACCCAAAGGTTTTTATATTTGCTTGTTATTCCAGTTTATATGTACTCAGTGTAAAACATTAGGGCCATGACCTAGCTATTTTATCTTTGTGCTTTTTCCACTATTTCAATTGCTTTTGCAGTATCAGTTAAGACCATATTTAAAACTACAGTGTTTGTAATGATAAAAAGATGGTTTTTAGTTTTAACTATTGTTTTTTAATTATTTTAATTTGATACCTAAGACATGGCTTGATTTTTTTTTACCTATGTGTTTTGCTAGTTTATTACCTTATTTAAAATATTGACATACTGTAGAATCATTAATATTTGTTGGGTTGAAATTTCGTGGTTTGTCTTTAAATTTAATTCCGTTGGTAGAAAATTCGTGGAATGGAGTTTTGTGAAAAAAAAATCCCATTGGGGCAATGGTAATTAAAAAATTTCAATGTCATTTAATTTGGTGGTTTTCAGTACGGAAATAGTGAAATTTTATCCCCTATGAACTTGTGATTTTTACAGTAGGCTGACACCTGTATTAGTCTGCCATTGTTAAATAGACTTAGTTTAAAAAAAATCTTTTTTGGATATTTTTATATCATTCTCTTCTCCTTTTGACCAAACCTAGATCAATATAACTATAGTGAGGTTAAAAATTGTAGCTTATTTGTATTTTAAGTTAACAGAATACCTCATTTGTTTTTCAAAATGAACTTTCTCTGAAAATGATAAGTAAAAGTAAAAATCTTTCCCCCATTCATATATTTCCAAAAAGTTTAAATATAAGTCCTGGAATTTGTTAAAGCCTAATATTAAAATGAAATGGTCAAACATAAGGTAAACCATACATTTTTATGTTAAAACAAATGATTATACATAAATACTGAGAAGTGGTTGTTTTCTTTTTCTTGTATTATCTAGGCCATATGCTAAACTCCGATTTCTGGGAAACAAGATGATTCAAATGAACTTTGTAGAAGAAGGTATTGATAACAATTCAGAGGATGTCTGCAGAATTGATATATGTCATTCAAAAACTGACAGCTTACTCATTTTGCTACATGTTTCTGATGATGTGAAGGTAAAAATTCTTCCTTTCAGTTATAGAACAGGAACAGGCTGGAAAATAATTAATTTATCTGAATCAGAAAGTTTGTGTATCCCTGTGTTTGAATCCAGTGTTGAATCAGAAACAGAATCTGGTGCCAAGCAAACATTAAGAAAAATCGTGGCAGGAAGAAGTAGAGGAATGAACAGTAGAAATTGGAATACACTGAAGGGCCTAGAATCAAATGAAAAAGGAAAAAGGAAGCTAGATGATAATAGTAACAGTCATGTCGGAAACTGCAAAAAACCAAAGTACAATTCAACTGCAAGTGAAAGTAATAGGATAGCTCATTCAGGATTACGAATGTCAAATGTGGTTAGTGACCAAACAAAATTTACAACTGGAGATTTACAAGTTAATGTTTTGTGTCGTGGTTTTGTTATTTTACCAAAACCTTCTGAGAGTAAAAAACAATTAGAAACTGAAAATAGTGAGAATACAGCAGTGACAGAAGATGATTATATGGATTCAGAAAGTTCAGACCTTCCAAATGTGACAGAAACTATGACTCTTGATGCAGAACATAATGAACACTTTGATACCATTACCATAAAAGAAGAGCCAGATTCAGAGGATGAAATGAATAAAGATGGTCCTGGCTCTGCCTCTAAGGGTGAAATGAATAAAGATGGTCCTGGTTCTGCCTCTATCAGTCAGTCTATAGTAAATATAAAACAAGAGAAAGAAGAAGAATCATTACCTCTGCTACTAACTTGTACATCAGAAAATTTCATCTCGAGTCCTGACTTAAACACTGAAGATTCAGCAAGTTGCTTTTCATCAACACCAGCAGAAAAATTTCCCGTAAAGTCTGATGGTTCCAGTCCATCAGATTTCTCTTCAGTAGATGGTGGGTCTGCTTCAGCTAATCATAATAGCTCGTTAGAAAATCATTCCTCTATAGCTTCATTAGAGAGTTGTAATTTTATGTCTGAAAGTCCTATGTCTATACCGAATACTCATTATCAAATCTCAGAAAGTCAGACTTGTCACCCAAAATTTCACCAGTCTGTATCAGAGAGTCAAAATGGTACACAGGATGTGTCAGAGGATCATAATTCTACACTGGATTCAAGTCAATCCAATTCAAAAGGTCATAGTTCTATGCTGGATTCAAATCAGTTCAATTCAAAAGTTCATAATTCTACACTGGATTTAGATCAATCCAATTCAGTGTTGTGTCCATCATCCATTCAGCACCTTTATGTGGATTCTGAGAAAAATATCAGTGACAGTGTAAAAGAAAGCTTGAAAAAAATGATAACAAGCGAAAACAAAGGTAAAGTGCCAACATCAAGCAATCCATCTATGTTGACTGGTGATTTACCCAAAGCTTCCAGTACAACAGCTTCCAAGAGCCCTGAATCTAATATGCCAACTCTTAGAAAACTGCTTTCTACAAGGAATTCTGTTGTATCCATAGGGACATTTGTACCTGTAGACAAACCAGATATACAAACAGAAAAGGATGTACAGGTTTATGAGTACACATTATTATCTGTAGAAAATCCATCAGCTTTAATCAAACATTCTGACAAATCTGAAAAGATCTGCTCTGTTCCAACCAAACCAGTTATCAGATCTGATGATGTTTTGTTATTGAAGGATGCCCTTTCTTGTACAGACAGCGAAAGCCAGAAGTCTGTCAATTATACCAATTTTAAAAATTATACTCAAACAGCAACTTGCATAAGCCCTTTTATTGCATATGATCAAAATCAACAAAATAGGTCTTCTGATACAAATACAGTTGATACTACAAGTATCAGCCAGGTATGTAATATTACAACGAATAAAAATACAACCTTCAATAACCATGGTAACAATATGATACCTTTGGAAGACACTTCAATAAGTGGTGTAGGGAATCAATTGCAGACAAACAGTAATTTGCCAAACTTTGTTTCTGAGTACATAGATCAGCCCAAAATAGAAATGTCACAAAATATACCAGTGAATATAACAATGGTTTTTATTCCAGTTAGACATGATACTGGCATCTCTACCATCAGTACGTGTGAAAAGGCAAGCGTAGGAACAATACCAGCAGCAATGTGCACTTCATCAGAAATGAATAGTGACTTTGACCATTCAGTTGTCAAGATTGAAAAAAATTACACAAACTCTGAATGTTCAAACGGACAAAGTTCAAAAGAAATTGATCAAGCTGCTGTACATTCACAGTTATACAGTGTTTCATCTTCAGAATGCCTTCTTAAAAACTCTCCATTTGACTCGGTAGATTCTAGTGATTATGATTATACTTCAAGTGAGGAAGATGAAAAGATAGAAACAAGAGGTAATGGAAATTCTTTAGATAGTGAGAGGAAAAAGAATGCTTCAGTTGTCATGGTAGCAGTAGAACATGATGTTTTTAAAACAGATAAAGGGGAAGTCAAAACTGTTGAAAATTCAGAAGATTATAAACTAAAAACTTCAAATATCAAAGTGGAAAATGGTGAAATAAAGTTAGATATCTCAAATCGTGAAACAAGTAGCAGACCTGATGCACAATTAGTTAAAGTATTAAATTCTACCAACAAGGTACTCAATGTATTAATTGATGGATCATTAAGAAGTATAGCTCCTTTGAGTGTTCAATCATATTTAAACTACTCAGCATGTCAGAAATTAAATCTAAATCAAAATGAAAATATTCTTCCAATGATAAAAACTGAAAATGATGACTCAAATCTGTATGAAGTTGTATCAAACACTATGGAACCTGATGGAGGTATTCTAGATACTGTAAGACAGGTATGTCATAGTGAATCAGATTTATCAGGTCAGGGTTCCAGTAAGGATCATCTTGAAGAAATAGTAAAAATGTCAAAGTCTAAGGATATAAAACACTTTCAGGATTTGAATATGAAGTTACAAAGACAAATTCCATATGATTTTTTGAAAGTGAAAATACCAAGAGAAATATATTTGGATCCGTGTTTAAATAGACCTAGTTTTGTTGTTCTTGAAAGGTTACAGAGACTTGGAAACCTGCTTACAATTAAAAGTGACTGTAACAGGTTATGTAGAAGTCAAACTATCAGAAAATACAAAGAAATTCCTATTGACATTCATTTGTCATAACACAGAATTATTAAATATATGAATATATTATACATCTTTCTGATTTTATGACCAATACTATATATTTTGTCTCTCTTAAAAGTTTTATTCAGAACTACATTAAAAACATTTTAATTGATAATTTTTTTCAATTGCATGAAATTTTTAGATTTAATTTAGGTGAAAAAATAGTTTCACAAAATGAAGTCTAGCAAAGGAATTATTGACCCAACTAAATCAATTTGGGTATTACAGCTAATTCTAACTGAATGTCAAATAATCTAAAAAACAAGAAAAGCTTACAATTAATGTTGTAATGAAAATAAGATTTGTCTCCCCTTCACAATCAACAGACAACCTGACATCAGAACTTTCTGTCATGATTGAGAAAAAAAAGTCAGATTGATTAAAAACAGCATTTAGTTATCAAAATTTTTGCAATGCAGTTTCTAAAAATACACACATTTGAAATAAAAGTTGTGGTTAAGATCATTGTACAAATTGCCGTTATAATGTATAAGTGGATCTGAAAAAAATTACTATTCTATATAAATGTATTTCAGAGAACTATAGAAATCTGTCATTTCTTCAGAATGTAACCCCAAATTCCATTAAATATATATTTTCCCAAATTAACTACAAATCACATGAAAAGGTAAAATCCCAAGTTAACTCCAAATGCCATGAAAATGTTAAATCCCAAGTTAACTCCAAATCCCATGAAAATGTAAAATCCCAAGTTAACTCCAAATCCAATGAAAATGTAAAATCCCAAGTTAACTTCAAATCCCATGAAAATGTAAAATCCCAAGTTAACTCCAAATCCAATGAAAATGTAAAATCTCAAGTTAACTCTAAATCCCATGAAAATGTAAAATCCTAAGTTAACTCCAAATCCCATGAAAATGTAAAATCTGAAGTTAACTCCAAATCCAATGAAAATGTAAAATCCGAAGTTAACTCCAAATCCCATGAAAATGTAAAATTTCAAGTTAACTCCAAATGCCATGAAAATGTAAAATCCCAAGTTAACTTCAAATCCCATGAAAATGTAAAATCCTAAGTTAACTCCAAATCCCATGAAAATGTAAAAAGTTTGTCTTAATGCTGATAGTGATTAGTGAAATATTTTTTCACTGAAACTATAGATTTTTTTCTATTTTACTAATTGTTTAAGCTTCATTGATGATTATATCAAGAACTATTTTTAATGTTTAGAAATGTATATTCGAAATCATATTAACCACTGTGGTAGCTCAGTTGGTAGAGTGCTCACTCCGTAAGTGGGAGGTCATGTGTTCGAACCCCAACTGGGTCTGACCCAAGACTTGAAAGTGGGTAATGGCTGTTCTTTTGTTAAGTACTCAGCATTACAAAATGAAAGTCACAGTTCTTTTGTATGGGAACTTAAAATAAATGAGGTCCCGTGTCATGGAAAGTGTGGCACGATAAAGAACCTTGCTGTATAAGGCCTCAGCGCAACACACAGGCAAAATATCTGCACTTTCGCCTATAGCTGGTGACGTCTCGACATAAGTAAAATATTCTTGACTGGGAAGTTAAACACCATTACTCACTAACTCTAAATCATATTCTAATTAATTTAATTATTTTTTATACAGTAGATTGTGCTTCAAATTAAACACCTTATTTTTAACCATAGATTTTGTTCGAAATGAAACTGGTCTTTATTTAACACAGGTTAATTTACAAGAGAGTACCGGTAAATGTATTTAAAAAGTTTAAATTGAGTTTAACTTTATTCAGGGTCTAGCTTAAATGTTCCTCTATGCAAAACTATGACTTCTGTTAGCTTGCTTGTTTTTATATTCATGTACCCAAAACAGAGCTTGAGGACATATTTGGTTTTACTTTGTTTCTTATTGTTCTTCTTTTCTGGAGGATTTCTTGTAGATGGCAATTTAAAATTGAAGATTGGTTATAATGATGCCTCAGCAGTTTTGCAGCTATTTATGAAGGATTCAAGGTTATAAATCTCTAAAGGTTAATCTAAGAACAATTTGTGTATGTGTGAGATGTAATGATGTTGTTTAATGGGGCATCAGTAGTTTTGCAGCTATTTACGAAGAGTGATATATGCACTTGTTATATGGTCTGCCTTGTTTAGCAGTCTCATTATACTGTAATCATGTGAATCAGTTGATACTCTGTACCCTTATTGCCAAGGAAAGCACTTAGTATCGCAAATTTTAAAGTCAGGTTAGACATGGTCTGGGGTACATACACAGCTCTTGACTCCTGAGGCAGACTCTCTACCACTTTAATATGCACTTGTTATATGGTCTGCCTTGTTTAGCAGTCTCATTATACTGTAATCATGTGAATCAGTTGATACTCTGTACCCTTATTGCCAAGGAAAGCACTTAGTATTGCAAATTTTAAAGTCAGGTTAGACATGGTCTGGGGTACATACACAGCTTCTGACTCCTGAGGCAGACTCTCTACCACTTTAATGTTTCTTTCTTTCTTTTTTCTTTTTTTTGACAATCTGTGCTATGCTTCCAGCTAGGGACATTGATATGGAATTTCTTTGTATTTATTATCTTTATCTCTCTTTAATTTTTAGCTCACCTGACCGAAAGGTCATGTGAGCTTATGGCATGGGGCAGCATGCGTGCGTGCGTTGTTAACACCTATTTTCGACTTCTCCTCCAAAACTGCTGGACAGATTTCAATGATACTTAGCCAGAAGCATATATGGGCCAGTGCAATTCAGATTTGTTCATGGCGTTACCATGGCTAACAAAACTAGGTCAAGGTGACCTAGAGGTCCAAAAATCTTAAAAAATCTTCTTCTACGAAATCGATGATGGGAGAAAAAATCTGATGTGATATTTGGCTTCTCTAAGGTCTTAAGCCTATAGTTTGTTCAATTTGTGAAATTTGATCGAAAAATGGGTTACGCGTTTTTGCGTTGAATTAAAAAAATTTCATAAAATGGCTTCAAATTGTTATAACTTAACTATTTGAACAGATAATGACATGAGAATTTCAGTTTTAAATTTTTCTTGAAATGACCTCTAAATTAGGATCAAGGTCACAAATCAAGGTCATGACCTAATTTGTGACCCTGAAATGTTATTTTTGGCTTTAAAATACCAAAATTGCTAATTATCTTGAAAACTGTTAACTTTTTATATAGGCATGTATATCAAAATATTGTAGGTATGGCGACAACAATCATTTTGATATATGATTCAAGGTCATATGTTCAAAGGTCAAGGTCACAGCTGCAAAAGAAGACATAAATTGCTAATTATCTTGAAAACTGTTAACTTTTTGTATAGGCATATATATTAGTATATTGTAGGTATTGCAGCAAGGATCATTTTGAAATATGGTTTAAGGTAATGTGTTTAAAGGTCAAGGTCATAGCTGCAAAAGAAGACATAAATTACTAATTATCTTGATAACTATAAACTTTTTGTATAGGCATGTATATTAGAATGTTGTAGGTATTGTGACAATGATCATTTTGATATATGGTTCAAGGTCATTTGTTCAAAGGTCAAGGTCATAGCTGCAAAAGAAGACTTAAATTGCTAAGTATCTTTAAAACTGTTAACTTTTTGTATAGGCATATATATTAGAATATTGTAGGTATTGCAGCAATGATCATTTTGATATATGGTTCAAGGTCATGTGTTCAAAGGTAAAGGTCACAGCTGCAAAAGAAGACATAAATTGCTTATTATCTTGAAAACTTTTTGTATATAGGCATGTATATTAGAATATTGTAGGTATTGACATGGTGTTCATATATGGTTTAGGGTCATATATGTTCAAAGGTCAAGGACATAGCTGCATAAGTATACTGGAATTTGTTAATGATTTAGAAATTATTCATTGCATTACAGTTACTTCATGCATATTATATAAGCTGCTTATAAATGAAATGTGACTGGATATATTTATGATTAAGTATTGTGGGAGTTCTTAACTTGAGAAAACTTGTAAAGTCTCTGTACCTAATATAATGCGCTATATTTTGCGCTTTGCAAATAATTTTGGACATATCCTCAGGTGAGTGTTAAGGCCCATGGGCCTCTTGTGTAAATTTTTAAATTCTTTTTAGTTCTTGTTGTTGTTGTTGTTGTTATATGGGAAATAACTACAAATAAGTGTTTAAATAAAGTGTTATATTTGTAGTTGTTAAGCCTATAGCTAATTCCACTTTAACTTGGTATTTCTATAGTAGATGGTTTGACAACAATATTTCTCCATAACAAAGTGATATTGAAATAGAGAGTTTCACTCGCATGTTAGATGTTTCTGTTCAGTTATAAGTATCTTTATGAACAAAACATATGTGCAATAAAATTTTGTCATTGAATTAAAATTTGTCATTTGTTGATTTTGTTATTGTTTTGAAGAGACAAAATATTAAAATTGATAAAAGTGTACCTTAAAATATGTAATGAGAAAAGTTCTTGAATTTTTTTGTTTTTGTAAAAAGTTGTATATTTGATTTTTTTTTAAACTAAAAACAGTTATTTTGAAACAAATTCATATTAAGTTTACAAAATGTAACAGTTAAATATTTATTTAAGATGAACAAAAATTTATTTGTTACCCACAAACCAGATATTACTTTAATATTTTTAGTTACATATGTTATGTATTTCTGTTTGAAGTTCATGTGAGGGCAATAAAGTTTTATATGCAATATTTTATGCAGATTTGTTTAACAGAATTTCTAATAAAAATTATGTAAATTGTTGTTAAAAGTCATTGAAAGTCAGAAAATTTTGTTCAACATTTTCTGCATAAATTCTCTGTAAAAATGTATGAAAGGTTGAAAGTTGACAAAAAGCGACCTCTCCCATTATCTGATTGTCATACAGCTACTTACTGGTAATTATTGTTTTGTACATACTATGTTGACACCAGTAAGATGACATGTTTGATTGAAATGAATTATCATGTATTTAATTTTTTAATAATTAAATTGTTATTAAGTATTAAAGTTGTTTTGTGGTTATTTGGTTACATAAATGTATTGACAAAGTTTTCATTTAGTATGGCTAACATTGTAGTACAGATGCTTTAAAAGTTTTATCTATAGATTTTATCTTAAGTTAAATGTTTTTAACTAAATTCTATTATTAAGTGACTTGGAGTTGAATGAACAAATTCATATCACTTTCCAAATAAACTCAGCTGGAGGCCAAAACTATATTTATAGAAATTACTTAGACATGATACATGATTTTAATATATTAAAAGTAAAGTTATATTTAGAATCCCTTCAAACAAATAACCTATTGGTTTTTTAAAAATATTTACTTCTAGCTTAACGTGGTTAAATGGTCATTTGAGCTAATGACTGTTCAAAATGCCTTTGCATGCATGCATTAGTATGTTACTAGTACCTGTTGTCTTCTCTTATAAAACTACTGGGCAATTTTCAATAAAACTACATGAAAAGCAATACTAAATTAATGCAGTCAAGTATTTTTGCTGCTTCTCATTAGCTAACAAGAGTAAGTCTCTTAGTCACATTGGTTCAAAATTTTTTTTTTTTTTAATTAAAAAAAAAAATATTGTAGAATATCTTTAGTTGCTCTATTATGCTTTTTTTTTTTGCACAAATTGTAGCCGTGGGGATAAAAATGAGGAAAAGGCAAGGAACGTAGTGGGGAAATTGCAAAAGTTATATATTTTCCAATATACCTTGAAAATTATTAACTCTTTGTGTAGACATGTATATAACAGTGTTGTAGGTATTGAAACAACAATGATTTTGATATATGGTTCAAGGTCATTGGGTTAAAGGTTAAGGTCATAGTTGCAAAAGAAGACTAAGATTGTTAATTATCTTGTAAATATTAACTTTTTGTACAGGCATGTATGTTAGAATATTGTAGGCATTGATATGCTGATGATTTTGACATATGGTTCAAGGTCATATGTTCAAAGATCAAGGTCACAGATGCAAAAAAGACTGAAATTGTTAATAATTATGAAAACTATTAACTTTTTGTATAAGCATGAATATTATATTATTGTGGATATTGATATGGTGATGATTTTGATATAAGAGTCAAGGTAATACATTTAAAGGTCATTGTCATAGATACATAAGAGAACTTCAATGGCTAATTATTTTGGAAACTATTAACTATTTGTATAGGCATATGTTTATTAGAAAATTTTAGGTATTGCCATGAAGATCATTTTGTTATATGGTTCATGGTTATATGTTCAAAGGTCAAGGTCATAGCAGCATTTTGATTTATGTCAAGGTCAAAGGTTCAAAGGTCAGGTTATAGCTACATCAGTATACTGAAATGGTTACTGATTTGGAAATTATTTGGTTTTCAAAATGATGTAAAAGGCCAGGACATGATCAATTTTTATAACTGATTTGAGTATACATATAAGATGAGCTGTTTAAATGCTCATTTTTAATTTGAAAACTTCTCTAAATTTGGTCAAAATATGTTATATATTTATTTTTAGCTCACCTGAGCACAAAGTGCTCAAGTGAGTTATTGTGATGGGTCATTGTCCATCTTGTGTTGTGTGACATGTGTCGTGCATTAACTTTTGATAAACACTCCTAACTCCACAATTTGAATGCAATCTTAATCAAACTTGCTTAGAATGATCCTCTTGACAAAACCTAGCCCAAGTTCGTATATGGGCCATGTTGGATCAATAAGGAGGTCACTAGGTCAAATAATGGAAAAACCTTGTTTACACTCCCGAGGCCCAAATTTAAGAGCAATCTTCATCTAACTTAGTCAGGATGATCCTCTTGAAAAAAGCTAGCCCAAGTTCGTATATGGGCCATGTTGGGTCAATAAGTAGGTCACTATGTCAAATAAGAGAAAAACCTTGTTAATACCTCTAAGGCCTTAATTTTAGTCCAATCTTCATCAATCTTAGTCAGAATGATCCTCTTGAAAAAAGCTAGCTCAAGGTCATATATGGGCCATGTTGGGTCAATAAGTAGGTCACTAGATTAAATGATAGAAAAACCTTAACACTCCTGAGGCCCCAATTTGAGTGCAATCTTCATTTAACTTAGTGGGAATGATCCTCTTGACAAAAGCTAGCTCAAGTTCGTATATGGGCCATGTTGGGTCAATAAGTAGGTCACTATGTCAAATAATAGAAAAACTTTGTTTACACTCTTGAGGCCCCAATTTAAGTGTAATCTTCATCATACTCGCTAAGAATGATCCTCTTTACAAAAGCTAGCTCAAGTTCTTATATTGGCCATGTTGGATCAATAAGTAGGTCACTAGGTCAAATAATAAAAAAAACCTTGTTAACACTCCTGAGGCACCAATTTTAGTCCAATCTTTATTTAACTCAGTCAGAATGATCCTCTTGACGAAAGCTAGCTTAGGTTCGTATATTGCCCATGTTGGGTCAATAAATAGGTTACTAGGTCAAATTATATAAAAACCTTGTTACCATTCCTAAGGCCACAATTTAAGCGCAATCTTCATCGAAATTGCTGAGATTGATCCTCCTGACAAAAGCTAGCTTAAGTTCAGATATGGGTCATCTTGGGTCAATAAGTAGGATATAAATAGAAGTAGAAATATGGGAAAAATGTCTTTTAAAAATAGGACCTCCAGTTTGCCAAAATCAAGCTGAGTGTACATCATTTTCGGGTGAGCGCCCAGGGCCTTCATGGCCCTTTTGTTGAAATTTTATTAAATGACTCAAATTTTATTTGACTCAGTTTTGAATTTTTCAAATGACCTTCAAAAACATCAAGATCATGAGCTAATTTTTAATCTTTGTTTTGACTATGCGTTAACAATTATTGAACAGAATTCAATATAGGGTTTGATTTTTGAAGGTTGTAAGCATTGTTTTGGCTACATGAAACAAAGGCAATGGTTGTGACTTTATTTATAGATTAAGCTTTATCACTACATCATGACAATGGGACAAGTTTTAATATTTCTATGAAGCTTACTATAAAATGAACTCAATGTCAAAGGTAAAGATCATAAGCTAGTTTTTAATCATTTCACTTTGGCTACTAATTTAGCCATATTTAGAAATACTTTAATGAAGACATTACTTTTCGATGTTTTTTTTTTTAAAAAAAATTGATTTTCTTAATGAAGCTAAGGACAAAGGTCAGGGGTATTATATTATGGCGAAATATCAGTTGCTGAAACATGACTTCATGTAAATTTTTGTTATGATGTGTTAATTGTCACAAAATGATCTCAAAAATTGGCAAGATTTAAGTTTAAGGTCATGCCTCTTAGCGACATGCATTTGTGAAAGATGTTAAAATGTTTCTAAGCACTTTCAAGAAAAGCAACCCTTGAAGCTAAAGATATACGTGGTACAAGATAACACAAACGTTAAAAAGAAGCAAAGAACACTTTCTCATTTAATTGATTATGACATTTTGTACTATTTTACCTACATTCAACATTTGTTCTTAGCATAATAGCTAAAAACATAATATGTATTATACACACGTACTTAATCAATAGTTTGAGTTTGTATGCAATTCATTTCCGATTCATTTTGACACTTTTTTGCGTATGCGAATGTTTATGTTTTTATTTAAATCACTGTATGTACTTGAAAACTTGCACCAAAGGTTCCTCAATAATGTTAGATTCCTTTTCTTTATCTTTTATATGACCTACCCATAAATAGCCACTTTTGTCGATAGATAAAGCAGATGGCCTGTATAGTCCTTCTTTAAAACACAGCAGGATTCTTAGAAATTTCCCATGTTCGTTAAGAAGATGTACAGAGTTATTAGCAAGATCACTGACTATCACATGTCCGTGTTTGTCGTTGCATACAGAATGAGGCCGAAACATATGTCCCTTTTTCTGTCCGCTGTAAGTCCACTTCTGTTGACCATGACTGTCGATTGTTAGAATTCCGCCCCTACTTTCTGACAACAAGTCCACAATGCATATGTCTTGGTTTGCGTTTTCACTAACTGATCCCGGTAACGTAAACATACGCCTATATCCGTTGTATTCAAATATCTCCAGTGGTGTACCGACTTTTGAGAATTTCATGACCTGCCTTTTACTGCTTGGTTCGATTATGTAATTTAATTGATCCACTAAACACACAAAAATGTTACCATGTGGATTAACATGAATACCAAGTGGCAATAATGTCGACGTATCGATAAAATTTTCAATTGTGCCATTGGGATGAATCTTCTTGATACACCGAGAATGTTGACTGGAAACCATAATGTCACCTAACCTTGAAATTGCAAGATCGTTTATAGGAAAACTTAAGCTGTATTTTGCGTGGCCGTCATTAACGTCTGTTAGGTATATTTTGTTTGCACTGTCGTAACATGTAACCAAGGCACTCTCATTTTCAATGGGTTGCACACCTAGTACTCCTCCCTTGCCCTGGCAATCAAACGAGTACACCCTATCGACGGATATATCAAGTTTGTCGTCAGCTTGATCACTACCAAAGATTAAGCTTCCCAAATGATCATCATTCTTTTGTATGCAAGACAGGGATGTCTTTACCCTATTTTCTTGATCACCAATTTCAATATTCCCAAATAAATTTGCAATAGCTTCTTCTTCAATATTCATAAAAATGATTTTTGGAGGTTTAATTTCCTGAATTTCAATTGCCTGTTGCAGTTCTTTGAACATATTTTCCACTTTATTTTTGGCCCTTATCACAGCAACATTACTACCATCATGTATAAGATAATTACACATTGTCATTAAAGTGTCAGTCACACTACGCTTTTCACTCAGTTCATTTTCCATTGTTTGAATTTTCTGTTTGGCATCTTGTCGTCTGACTTGTAGAGCGGTAATGTGTTTTAAAGTTGCTACTTCGATTTCTTGACAAAGATACGACTGTCTAGCTTTAAACTCTTCAATTAATTTGTCTGTTTGTATAATACAGTTCCTTTTCATTGTGTTCAACGTTTTACTTTGTGAATGTAAATTTAAACCATGTTTCTTTTTCACTAAATCGGTAAGTTGATGGTATCTGTTTCTATATTCTGTTACCACTTCTTGTATTGCCTGGAATTTGTGCTGGGAGTGACTTTCAGCAATACAGCTGGTACACACTAGTTCATCACAAGTTACACAGTAAAGCTCATATGATTTGTCTCTATGTTTTGTGCAAGGTTCGTCCTCTGGACATATTTTACCTTGAGAGAGTTTTGGTGAGTTGTTCTTCAAATCACCGTTTGATTGTTCCCTTGACATCATAGGAAAGTATTCGCCTAAAACAGAGATATACAATCTTTCTTAATGATAATAAGAACCATCAGGTGTTCGAACTAACATGCCTAGTTTACTCTTCTCTCTACATGTAACTCCAGCCATTTAAGCTTGTCTTCGGGTTTCTTTTAATTTTTGTTCCTTTAATTTAGTTTACTTCATGATGATTTATTTTATTAAAAAAATTATTGGGTATATAAAGAACCAAAAGTTGGTTCTAGTTCTGAACTTAAAGTTTTGTAAAAGAACACCGAGTATGTTTGCCAGATTTCCTTGACCTTTGGAGAAAAATATTTATTAACAACTAAAAATTCCGTACTTAAACCTGCATTCCTTATGAATTGTGTTCTTTCATTAGACAAAAATAGAAGAAAGCAATTTTTAACTGAAACAATTAATATAAAAATTATCTGATTGAACAATTTCGCTAGCTGGATCATTGTACTATAAATACTAAACAAGTACTTAACATATCTATGAATTATCAAGCTACTGTAACTCATTCGGTGATACTTTTGGATAAATGTTAATACATGTATATTAAATTCATTATAACTTACTTTTAAGCTAACAATGCCATATGATTTTTACCAACATACATGTACCACTTCTTTGTTGTGAATGATCAGCTTTGTTTTCGTTTATAAAATGTATCCGAATACAAATATGTTACAAATATGTTAGGGGCAACTCTGAAGGGAAATGGTGAGTTTGGAATTTCTTTTATTGAAAATAACACCAACTGCTTTTCAAAAACTGATTTGTTAAAATTTTCAGAAAAGAGCTCAACAAAAATCGAATATTCATTTCAAAAAGTTAACCTAGTTAAACTGTCTCAACCCCAAGAATTTATTTTCCCTTCATCTCGATCCCTTAACCTCTGATGCATAAAAATATTTAAATCTTGTCTACCTGTCCGATATCAATAATATTTTTGTTTAAGGTAACAAAAATAATGAAATATAAGCTCTATAGAATAAACACCCGTATTATCTTACTTCTTCGGTTATATCAATGTCACGTATAAAAATATTCCGCATGCTTCAGAGTTAAATATTGCACAGGGTGTCGAAGCTAGGTACAATTCGTATACAGGGTGTTTTTGAAACATCTTATTGTTATTGAAGTTTATTTATCCTTGACCAGTAATTGACGTAAACTAAACGTTGAAACTAGCTATTTCTATTGAACATGTGGACGTATTCGCGAACGTATAAGCAAAGCAAGAACAATTTGCAATTAAAAGTAACATCCAATTTACTTTTTTATGTTTTTGGCCTGGTTGCACGGAGTGCAAATCCGGTTATAGTATGGGGAATGTCGGACGGGCGGGTGGGTGGACCATCGGGCGGGGAAAATAGGGTACCAACTTTGTGAACTACAGTTTTCAACCAATAACCTTGAAACTTCACAGAATGTTTCTATATATATTGAAGATGTGCACCTGACTTTATGAAAATATATCAAGATTTTTTCCCATTTTTTCCAGACTTTGAAACTTAGTCACTTTTAAGCAAGTTTTTGAGCGGGGGTTCCTACTTTGTGAATTCAACTCCTCCTACAGTTTTTAACCAAAAACCTTGAAACTTCACAGAATGTTTCTATAAATATTGAAGATGTGCACCTGACTTTTTGGAAATATTTCAGGGATTTTTTCCTATTTTTCCAGACTTTGAAGCTTAGTTACTATGTACTGTACAAAAGATTATCAAAAATGTGCACCTGACTTCAAATGATGTAGTGTAACCTTTATGCCATTACACCCTACTGTGACAGATTTTAAATTTCAAATCTTAAAAAAATAAGATTATTATACATATATGAAAGAAAACTACAAAAATGTTTATGTTCTAAAAGTCATTGGTTTATTAGCTACTGGATGAGAGTGTGGAAAGCTAGTGCTGTCGCCCTGTTGCCTATCTGTCCTGCACTGTCCATCTCATCCAGTCCATTCCAATGTAAAGTTTCTGGTGCACATTTTTTCAATTTACTGTAGCTTTAGAAAATATTACAATGATTGAGATTTTCCTAATACATATATATATACTTGTTTCATTACTCTTTCATATATATTGCCATTGTTGGACCTATTCCCCATTTTTTTGACTTTCTGTGAAGTATACAAAACAACTTGTGCACCTTTCTTTGTGCAATTATCTAAAATTCCTTCCACACTTTACACCCATTCAATAGAAATTTAAA
Source organism: Tegillarca granosa (assembly GCA_029721355.1). Classification (NCBI taxonomy): domain Eukaryota; kingdom Metazoa; phylum Mollusca; class Bivalvia; order Arcoida; family Arcidae; genus Tegillarca; species Tegillarca granosa. The sequence continues at coordinate 8,579,240 of CM056596.1, read as the reverse complement.
AAACAACCCAGCCGATTGTTTTTGACCTATTTTGTTGTTTTAATCCTTCTTTCTTTTTTTTATTTTTTATGCACGAAATGTATCTGCACATGTCAGATTGTTTACGAGCAATACTTTTTTAAAGTTTAAATAGTTAAGAAGTAATAATTTATAGACATTATTAACTGAACGTTTCGTTTAATCGAATGGATTAATTTGGACACTGCTTTGTATCAAGTTAATAAGTATATCTAATTGAACTCATTTAAATACTTTGAAAACGTACACCTGTTCTTTGGAGAAAATTAAGCGTCATGTTGTTTAACTTTAATACTTATAACATGGGAAATCTGGCATGGAATAAACGATACAGTTTATATATATTCTAAAGCTTTATTATACATAAATATCCCTGAGAAAGATGATTTAGACATTTTACAATAAACAGTTGCTGAGAATACTTTATCTTCTAACCGTTTTATCTATATAAGTGATGTACAAAATCTAAAAAGTATTTTATACACGGGTTTCGTAGCAGTAGTCATGCGCCAAAACATACAGTTCTGTCCAGTTAGAAGATATCTATCTGAATTAATTGCGTTTCGTATCTAGTGTCGTAGCCGGTAATTGAAGATTCCCTGCAAATTTCTTATTGCATACATTCCCAGTTAAAAGCTTCTCCTGCAGAGTGATTCACTGAAACTTATAACATTGATGATGCAAAATTTAGTCTATTATTACCTGTAAAACTGTTGCTGCGGACAGTTCCTAAATCGTTGTTACTGCAGACGGGTTTCTATTAATTGTAAGATAGTTTGGAATTACACAAGATAAAGATGAAGAAAATAGAGAGATTACTTTTACATTTAGAACATTTATATGAAAACTTAACAACGTTTAATATTTCGATTTTCTTTGCGTTGTTAATCCCAGTTCTTGTATGGCTATTTTTAAGGAGACATCTTCCACCCGGGCCGATTGGACTTCCCTTTGTTGGTAATTTTCACCTTATTACAAATACTTCTGAATTTGTCCGTCGGCTAATAAGATTTCAGAGGACATATGGAAACGTATTTCGTGTCAACATCGGAAGCATCAGCACTATTGCAGTGCTTGGACACGATATGATTCGAGAGGCTTTAATTGTGAAAGGGGAACAATTCAAATTTCGCCCCGATTGGTTATATAGTGTGAGAAAAACAAAACAGGGCGGTGGTAAGTATATTTTAATATTTTAATCATTAACTACACACACAAACACATACACACGCGCAATTAATTTTGGTTGCAAATATAAAATCGGCAATAGTTTACTTCTTTCATATTCATGTATGTATATTTATGATTAAATTGAAAAAGTGGTATATGACATATAAATGTAATTGACCACAATACAATAAAAGAAATATAAGCAAGCTACAATTTGTATTTTTGACGTGTGTAACATCGACGAGATTGTATCAAAAGTCAAATAATCCTGGTACCGCTTCCAAATCACGTGAGGGGACAAATTAGCAGGTTTTTAATATTTTCGCCATTCTTAAAGAATTTGGCTGGTGAATCTTTAATATATATATTATATATATATATATATAATGTCTTTTCTAGGTCTGACATGGAATAATGGACAACAATGGCAGAAACTGATCAGTCTGTCAGAAATGTTTGTAAGTCGTTATATCAACAGGAAAGGGCTATTTGACAACAAAATACAGGAAGAGATTCAGAGATTGGCAAATGATCTTTACGTCAATAAGAGCCGACCAATTAATATGCGGGAAATAATGTCCATGGCTGTGTTTAACATTTTATGTGAGCTGACCTTAGGGGAAAGGTAAAGTTCTCTTTCATTTATACAGCAATCCTAAACGTGTTTTATCAATTCAATGGATTTAGATTCTATATTAAAAGTACGGCAAATTCAAAAGTCAGAACCATGTTCATGATGTCCGGCAAATTTTGGTCTCACTTTTCTCAACCAACTTTAAACAACAAGATGGCTTTTGTTCCCTTCAAAACTGATCTTATTTTGTTGATGTGAATAATTTACCATGAATGTCTACTGTTGTTATTTCTGGTGTGTTAGGACAAAAAATCAAACAAATTGCAACTCGTAATTCGCTATAAAGTCTGAAGTTTAGTAATATAAATGCATCCACTAGAACAAATATTAAACAGACCTGATTATAAACGTCAAGTAAACTATTTACATACCCAAAAAAAACAAGGCAATCATTATCATACATCGTAAAGTTACATAATTTAAAATGTTAAAGCTATATTCAGTTCCATGTTATCCAAGTAGTTTAACCTTTTATATCTCTGATGTTTCAACAAACAAAAGCCATTTAGTATGTACACACGTTTATAAATGTGTTTTATAAAGGTTGTAAAGAGAGAGAGAGAGAGAGAGAGAGAGAGAGAGAGAGAGAGAGAGAGAGAGAGAGAGAGAGATTTTAACGTGTTGCAATAAAACTACAAAAACTTATATACTGCCAAAAGAAGCCAGTAAATGGTATATTCAAATCTACACGTTGTTTTAATATCAAGATTGAACAAAAAAGTAAATAGTTTAACAGACTTTTAAAGTAAGAGCTGTCTTAGCTGATAAAATACATCACGAACTTAACATTGATGTGATTTGATTTATGCGTTTGGAAAACAAAATGTTTAATGATCAAAACATATTGGCGTATTGGTGTTTAACGCACCAGTCAAGGTCATTTTTAAAGTTATATCAAGGCGGTCAGTTTTGGAATGATGTGGGAAACCGGAGTTATCCACGAAAACCACCGACCTTTGGCAAGAAAACTGACAAACTTTCTCTGTCCAAGCGATATTTGAACCCTCGGCGATAAACGCTTTGATCCGTAAGCTTGAGCTTTAGACCACCGACCTTCCCTCCAAGACGTGGACAAAATACAAATCAGGACTTAGTTAATTTACTCCAGTACATTTAAATAAAAAGTCTTAACGTACACAAACGTCACTGAAACATTCAAGTTTTTTTTCCAGTTATTCTAAACCCTATCTACATGCTTTGATACTTAGATTTATTGTGATATAAAAGTTGAAAACAAATACTTTGTAGCATCCAATGAAAACAAGGATATCCTCGTAAGGCATTTAACCGTCAACTTTTCCACATATATGTCAACCAAAAAAAAATTGAGATTTTATAATTATTTGGTTTTAATTTACTGTATCTTTTTTTTTTCAAAATGTTCTTTTGGTAATATACGCCAGAGAAATATTATTACTTCATGATAACAAAAATAATTTGTTTTCACAGATCTGATTTCCGTACATCCAGCGGTGAAAACTTGAGTGACTTAATTGATAGAATATCACAGTCATCTGTTACAGAATTACCAGAAAACTACTTCATGCTTATGCGCATGTTCTGTCCTGGGAAAACAGTGAGTTAAATCGTCAAAAAAATAAAAATAAAAAAAAATAAATAAATTTAAAAAAGCGGTATTTTAAAACATATTCGCTTCTCTTCGGGAACCTCTCGGTTCAATTGAATTGAATTTTTGTACATGTTTTTTTTTTCCTCAAAATGGCAGAGGTGACATTCCACAACACCTACTAACACAAGCTAGTCCATTACAGTTAAAATTGTTTCTTTAGTTAATGCATCATTAATTATAAAACATTTTATTCATTATTTTCTGGTGTTTGCGACTGAACACATATTAATGTTTTAGGTAGATGTAGGTAGATGGTTAATCCAGTGACTCTGCAGTTACATTTGGGTATATTGTAATCAGTGAATGAGCTTATGGATTAATGAGTCATATTTTTGTCGCATTTTTGCTGCATATATGTACGTCTATAATTAGTTACAAACATGCTATGAGATATATTTATAATATCTGTTTAACTTGGTTCATTTGATTTAGATACCGTCCATGACAGAAGCGACAGATAATGCTGCAACATCTGTGGCAGAAAAAAGTCAAGAAACGCAAAGAAACTATGACTTTGAGCAACATAAAAGATATATGCGACATATTCCTGAAAGGAACAGGGGATAAAGAAGAAGAAAAGTTAACAGGTAAGATTTAACAAATTATTATTAATAATAATAATAATAATAATAATAATATATGATCATGGTGATGATGATGATGATTTAACAGACGGTATTTTTATAGTAAATACACCAGTACAAAGTATAAAAGCATAATGAAGTAAAACAGAAATTAAGTAAAGTTATAAAAAGAAATGCTAAATCTAAAATCTACTACTGCAGGTGGGATGTCTCATTTATTTACACATTTTAACATTTACATGTTCATTACAAAGACACGTACACAAAACGTTTGTTTCTGATGAAGTTAAAAACCAAACGCGCATTTGAACAGGAACACAAACGCAGGCTTAAGGCTAAATCGCAGCTGTTTTAAGCTTTCTTATTATTATCATGAAAAATGAAGCTTACTATCCTGATTAATTCTTTTCTGTTTTCTAGATAATACCATAGTACAGGCTTTGATTGATATATTGGCAGCAGGATATGGACCCACGACAAGTACTTTGTCATGGGCAATTTTGTTCGTAGTCCGTTATCAAGAAATACAAGAAAAATGCCGTGCTGAGATCAAACAGGTACCTAATGTAAATTTGTTTGGTTGTCAGTCTAGCTAACGAAAGTATTTTACTTAAGTTTAATAAACTGAATGTTGACTATCAACATGTCACAGTCATTTTACACAATGTCTGCTATTGGTTACGCTATCTCAGTTTATACACGTTACATGTAATAGGGTTCTTCATCAATATTAATACTAACTGGTTATATCACTTGGTTGTTCATTTAGATGAAAGTGCAAAAGTAAAGAGTAAAGATATAAGCTGCAACGTGTTTAACGAATTGTTTTGGCTTTCAAAAAAAAGTAGAAAATGTACTTTTACATGTCAAGAGTTTATATATATATATATATATATTTTTGAAGAAAAATATATGAAGTCATACTTATCATGTAAACGACTGAATCCATCAGATATAAAGGTAGAAATACCCATTGTTATCTATTATGTTTTATATATAATTGTTTAATTTGTGACACCTTTGCTGCTACTTATAACAACAAAAACACAATTAGTAAAGTGTATGTAATAGGTAGAGTTTAACTAAATAATCTTTTCTGATGTACAGTTTATCAAATTTAAATAGTTTGGTTTTTTTTTTAAATGATTATTTCTGAATAATCTTTTTTGAAAAGTAAAATGAAAAAAACTTTATTAATGTATGAATTAATAAGTTTTAATAGGTGCTGCATATTTTCACTTTTTAACTATTTTAAACACTGTATGTTTACTTGTACATATAGAGGACCCTCCATATAAAGACCACCTGTCTATTAAGTCCACTTTTGCTCAGTCCTCTAGGTGGACTTTATACACAGGTTATACTGTATATATATATATATATATATATATATATATATATATATATATATATATATCTTCACGTCATTATAATTGTTTTATTATTATTTTTATCATTATCATTATAATAATAATAATTATTATTATTATTCAAGGCAATAGCACCAGGCAGACCAGTGACATGGAATGATAAAGAGAAACTACCATTTACAACAGCAACAATCAACGAAGTTCAACGTCTGGCAAACACAGGTATTTTGATTTTACATCCAAAAAAACTGCGATTTAAAAACTTTTTTGAAATTAAAGTGTCTTATTTACATTAATATTTTTATGAGAATTTTATTGATAAATCATGGGAATGATCCAAAATGTGCAGGTAGAATCAATTCATTTTGGCTTTTCAGACATTTTACTATGCTTCTTGTGCGGCGGCTATAATTAAGTCATTGGTATTCATTAAAGAAAGTACGTTTTTCAGCAAATGAAATATCCAGAATTCGAAAGCATTGTATGAGGTCCTTTTCACCTTTTACATTACTTTCCTAAAGTTGTAAGATTGTTAAGTGCTATCATTTATCCTAAGAGTTATGGTTCAACAAAGATTTGAGACTTATTTTAAAATATAATTCATCACTTTAGGATTGGTCATTTACACGTACATGGTGTAACACAACCAGAGTTAGTTAGTTTTTATTCGCGAAAGCAAAGCTTTCTCGAATATAGCTATTACACACGTGAACTCTTAACTCTTAACCCGTTTTTGTCTCTGTTACAGATTTCAGCTCTCTTTCGTTCGTTGATTGAAGTTGAATAAGGACAGATAATCCAAATTTAGGCGGCTTTTGCATGTATTGATTCGTTGGTGAAATTTCCATGATAAATCGTGACTGTCCATTAATTGAAATTGATTAAGTCAGAATCAATTGGATAATTGAAAGAGAACACGGCATTTTCCTGTATTGAAAAACGGACTTTATTTTGATGACGTCACCCCCCATGATCGCCTGTTGACATATTTCTGTCATATGTATTCTTGCCTAATAAATCGTATGCATGCATTCAAGAGGTGAAATAAGTGTTTGTTTTAAAAACTGAAGTCTCCTAAAGGAAAGGATGATTTTTAAAAAAAAAAAAAAAAACGGGTCTTGTTAACTATAGGTAATCCCATGGAAATATTCGGATTTACTCTTGAAGTATAGGGATCAAAAGGTCAATCGAAGACAAAGCGAAAGTACTTCAGATAGGTACTGGTATCACCTTAACGTTTGTTAATATGACATAAATATACGAATTTAAAAAACAAAAATATTATAAATATGAGGCTTAAATAGTATATTTCTTTGAAAAAAAAAAAACGGTTAGGAAGTTAAAGATGAAATCAATGTAAACAACGATCTGCTGACTTCCGGTTTTCGACATAAGTGTACAAATAGGCCTTATGTTTTATTGGCATCTTTAAATAGATTCCTGTCGTATGTCAGTGTCACACGCGAAAGCCTGGCTCCACAGAATTGAGTTTTATGTACACAACTATCCTACAGTGAGCTTATAACTTGTTCTTAACGTTATCCATGTAATCTAGCCTTATTTGAATATTCCTGTAAAAAATTCACGCGTTTTCAGTCAAATAAAAACATCGTCACTTGTTTAATTATGACTAGCAGGGAGGTTAGATCAGGTGTCAATATTGTAACTTGTTTTCAAACGAAATAAATACGATAAAATTAAATGACTAAACATTCTAACGCCATCAATTTGCTGGTTGTCATATTTGTTTACATGCAGTGAAATATCGTCAGATATAAATAATTTTACTCTAGATGGGTAAAAAGTCGCGCTATTAAATTATACGTTCATTTATGTTGCATAAGATTTATGATAAGTTTATTCGGAGTTGCAGAGTTTGTCATTTTGAGTTGCATGATTTTAATATGGCTATTTTGAATCACACAGTTTGTAATTTGGCCATTTAGTGTTGCAAGGGTAATAATGTCGTCACTTAGTGCAACATGGTTTATATTATTGTCATTAATGTCATGTGGTTTATGATATGGTAATTTAGTGTCATTCGGTGTATGATATTGTCATTTGGTGTCACCTGGTTTATATTATTGTCATTAAATGTCATGTGATTTATGATATGGTCATTTAGTGCCACTTGGTTTATGACATGGTCATTTAGTGTCACATGGTTTATTCTGTGATTAATAAGTGAAACATGGGTTGCGCCAGTTTGTCATTTTGAGTCACATGATTGTGATATGACCATTTAGTGCTGCACGGGTCATTATGTGGCCAATTAGTGCTACATGGTTTAGGTAATTGTCATTTAATGTAACGTTTATATTATTGTCATTTAGTGTCATTTGGTTTACGATATGGTCATTTTGGTGACATGGTTTATGATAAACATTTTTGGTTTATATTGTTGTCATTTAGTGTCATGTGGTTTATGATATGGTCACATAGTTTATGATGTGCTTTATATTATTGTCATTTAGTGCCATTTGGTTTATGATGTGGTCATTTAATGCAAATGGTAATGATATGATCATTTAGTGCCACATGGTTTATGATATGGTCATTTAAAGCAGCACACAGGTAATGATATGGCCATTCTGTGATTGTCATTTAGTGCCATGCGGTTTTTAATATGGTCATTTAGTACCACCTGATTTATGATATGACATTTTTGAGTCACATGCTTTATAAAATGGTAATTTAGTGGTTTATATCATTGTTCATTTAGTGTTATTGGTTTATGATATGGTTATTTAGTGCAAATGGTTATGATATGGCCATTTAGTGTCACATGGTTTATGAAATGGTCATTTAGTGCCAACATGGTTCATATAATTGTTATTTAGTGTCATGTGGTTTATAATATGGTTATTTATGCCACATGGTTTATGATATGACATTTTTTAGTCATGTGGTTTATAATATGATCTCTTAGTGCCACATTGTTCCATGATATGGTCAGTCAAGCAGCATGGTTAATGATATGGTCATTTAGTGAAACATGGTTTATGATATGACATTTTGAATCACATGGTTTATAATATGATCATTTTGTGTGACATGGTTCATGATATGGCCATTTTGAATCACACAGTTTATGACATGGTCATTAAGTGTAACATGGTTTATATTATTGTCATTTAGTGTCATGTGGTTTTTAATATGGTCATTTAGTGCCTCATGGTTTTATGATATGACATTTTTGAGTCACACGGCTTATGATATGGTAATTTAGTGCTTCATGCTTGATAATATGGTAATTTAGTGCCACATGGTTGATGATATGAATATTTGAGTCACATGGTTTATAATATGATCATTTTGTGCGACGTGGTTCATGATATGACCATTATAAGTCACCCAGTTTATGATGTGGTCATTTTCAGTCACATGGTTTATGATATTGCTATTTTGAGCCACATGGTTTGTGATATGGTTAATTTGAGTAACATGGTTTATGACCATTTTGAGACACTTTATGATATGCCAGGTTTAGTCACATGTTTTTGATACGGTCTTTTTTGCCCCACATGGTTTTTTATATGTTAATTTTATTCACATTGTTTTGATATGGTTATTTTGAGACATATGGCTTATTATTTAGTAATTTTGAGTCACATGGTGAATTATATGGCCATGGTATATTTTTAATTATCATTTTGAGTCTCATTGTTAAAACTATGTTCTTTTTGAGTTACATGAGTAATATAGGCATGTTGAGTACATGACTTATGATATGGTCAAATAGTGTCATAGCACATATGATGTAATCATTTTTCTCACATGGTTTAGGATATGGTCATTTTAAGTCACATGGTTTATAATATGGCCATTTTTGCCATACGGTTCATGATATGGCCATTTGTTGCCACATAGTTTTTGATATGATTAATCTGAGTTACATTGATAATGATAGAGTGATTTTGAGTCACATGGTTTATATGATTATTAAAATATGGCCATAAGGTGTCACATGGTTTATGAAATTGTCATTTAGTGTCACGTGGTTTATGATATGGCCATTTAGTGTCACGTGGTTTATGATATGGTCTTTTTAAACACATGGTTTATTGAATGGTATATTTATGCCAATTGGTTTATGAAATGAAATAAAGTTTATGATATGACTATTTATTGTTACATGGATTATGATATGGCTATATAATGCTACACTGTTTATGATATGATCATTTGGAGATGCATGGTTTCTGATTATCTAAATAATTTATGTTACTTGATCTGCAGACTTGTATTTGGTCATTTAATTAGATTAGTATTAAAGCCAATAGATAATGCATACAACATGCCTCACTGCTGTTTTTCATTGCACTGCAAAATGAACATATCTACCACGACACCTACAAAAGCTGTCAACTGTACATGACATAATCTTGAACAGGGTGCAAAATTCACATTCAATCAAACATTCTTTTATCTTTCCTCTTTCGATAATTTCAGTACTTTCAGTACTTTGATAATGTTTTTTTTAAGGTTGCATCAATAATCTTTCAGCGATAAGGCGATCAAGGTAATCCATCTCTAAGGATAAGATTTATCTTACAACAAGTGTGTGTAAGCATTCTACATATATGTGCGAGCGTGAATTACGGCCTGTCTTTTTATAGCGCGCACTCGGTTTACTTTTTGTAAAGGTGCAAGCTCACCAAGTTCAGTATCACGCAGGCAAACATACTACTCCAGTCACATCATCATAGCAACGTGTGAACCAGTCGATACTGTGTCCTCCAAATACCTAGCATCGGGCGAGAAGCATTATCTCAAATTGTAAAATCTTAAGTATGTCTATGTTGAGACTTGACCCCAGACCTTTAGCTGTTCGTGCTAATGCTCTACCACCTACCACGAGTGGTACATTCAATGTTTCTGAACAATTTCTTGAAAGGAGTCTTATTTTAAATGTCTTTCACAAGTTATTTTGCGACAGTATCCAGAAAAGTTTCAGACAGGCATGTATATTTATTTTTGCCTACAACCCTGCGCAGTTTACACGACTTGAAGTGTGTGGTTTTATTGATAGAATTTTAGATGTCAACTACATCTATGTACACGACTTGAAGTGTGTGGTTTTATTGATAGAATTTTAGATGTCAACTACATCTATGTCCAAAGCTTTTTTTAATGATTGTTTAGAACTATTAAAAAGTTCAGAACCTAAAAACTGACATTCGACTACAAAACATCGTGTTAATACTTCTTAGTTGATAATCATAGCCTGGTGATTCTATGAATGAATTGTAAAATGATTGTTATATTGAATATTATAATTACCAATTTTTTCAGTACCATTAAGCATTCCACATATCGTGCAAGAGAATACGGAACTGGGACGTTATAGAATTCCTCGAAATGATCTTGTAATATTTCATTTATATTCGTCACACATGGACCCTACATACTGGAAACGCCCACAGGAATTTCGACCTGAACATTTTCTGGACCTTGATGGTAAACTGATTCAACACGACGCCTTTTTCCCATATGGATTGGGTTAGTGTATACGTATATAATAAACATTTAGGAATGGATTGACATATTATAGTTTTTTACGCTCAAGTTAAGATTTCTTCACTTATATCGAGACGGTAAGTTCAGGAATTATAAAGAAAATCAAAGAACACCGACATTCGGCAAGAAACTGACAAACTTTCGCACACTACAAACTGTCTCCAGTGGGATTTGAACCGAGTCTGTAAGAGGTGTTGTGATCCTTTAGTGCTCGCATTATACCATTCGGTCACTATCAAGGGGATATAACTCCTGTGCATTAATGATATATTATCTAATTGAATCGTTTTCCATTTTATCATTATATCCGGTGTCCTACTAAAGACCAGGGTTATTATGAGTCAGTATGTATTTTGACGGTTTATTTAGTTTCTTCTTTGTTTGTTACAAGTTTGGTTCAAACCCAAAATTGTGTTTTAGATGCGTTGTTTTACACGACATAAAAATTGACAGAAAACATAACAGATGTTAATTTTCTTTTTCAGGCATAAGATCCTGTCCTTTTTTCGATTTAGCAGACAGAATTATTTTTTTGATTTTTGCAAATTTGATCAGAAAATTTTTGTTTGAGAAAGAGGAAGGACATCCAGCACCATCTTTAGAACACGAAAATGGTCACGTGGTTTTTCCTAAGTCTCACTTTGTTTGTCCACGTCCACTGGACTAAAAAACATTTAAATATTAATTTAATGAGAGGATTAAGTCCAAAGTGTTTAAATATTTAATTTATATTTTGTTGTGTGTCTTATTTAGTTATTGATTGGTTATAATGTTTACAACTGATATTAACTTAAAAGAAAAACAAAAGGAATTAAAAACGATTAACAACTCATTCGGCACGAGTATTGTAAGCATTGTGCACTTTTAGATGGAAGGTAAAAAGTTATGTTGATATTGCTAATTCAATTATCAAAAAGATTCATTTTTATATTTTTGAATTCAGTATTGTTTTAAAAAGTTCATTAGAATTATAAGTTTAATTTGATTAAAAGGATACGTTTTTGAATTGCAATGTCAGCCGCCTTTTACTTGCATCTTGGTCATATTCATATTGAAATCCATTTATGATATCCTTATATACAGTTATTATTGTTAGAAATCGATGGTTGCTGTGTTTAATGCCACATCGCTATAATTGTATATAATCATGGTTTTGTTTGAAAGTTTTGAAAGCTCAGAGAGTCTTTTTCAATGTTGCTTTAGTGTTTTTTCCCTAAAATATGTTTTTGTGTTTCGTTGTTTTCATAAACGACAATGAAGCAATTATATTTTATGTTTATTTCAAAGACTTCAACGTGATTAAAATACTTATTAATAAATACTATATAGTATTTATTTTTCAATTTCTTTAAATATTCTATTTCAAGGCTGATAACTCATGTACATTTTGTATTTTTAGGCAATAGTAATAAATGTATACCACGTTTGTCAGATTTCCAATGTTCTATTTTTTTTAGATTATAAACGGTCAAATAATAAAATTATACTTCCAGCTAGAAATAATAGACATTGCAGATGATGTTGATTTGGAACGTGCACTGCATAAATTTACTAATATTTCACTTAGAGTTGGTACATGTATATTAAGTTCCTTTGTATTATCAAACTTTGTGTAATTGCTACTGCATGTGTTGTCCATAAACGAGTTAAAATTGCGGAATTGTCGGTTTAATATTTATTTATCATTCTAATGGAATTAAAACAGCAAGTTCATGTTATTATAAAATATATTTAATTTCATCTGTATGTTAACATTGTTTTTCTAACCGTCTAAATTAAACACGTTATAGTATCAGTGTTATAGAAAATAGACATTATACACTGTACTGTAACCGTGTCAATAACAAATATGTACATCATATTATATCAATGAATCAAAACATGATATTAACATCAGTAGATAACAATAAAACACCGCTGTGGGTTTAATAAAAAAAAACAAAATATCGATATTTCACAAATTCCTATGAGGAGCATAATAGAACAAAGAAAAGAACATCGATTATCATCCTAAGTAATTAACATATTGATCTGTCCTGTTGTAAATAAAGATAAATCACTATCAACTTCTTAAATGTACTAGACGTACCTAATATATATTAAACAAGAGTTTTATTGAACTGAGCTTTGCCATTTTTACTGGCTTATTACCCAAAGTAGGACCAAGACAGTTTAAAAAGATTTCTTCATAGGGACGTAAAAATTGAAGTTAAACTTACGTTTTTAAATAGGACAACATTAACTAATTAGTTGAAAATAAACTTTCCATCGAGTCCCTTATCTTCTTCAAGTTTTATCTCCTGGATATAAGTATAGTTCACTTTAAAGAGCGATATGGGAGAGAGAAATTGAAATTATTGTCCAAGCACCCTGATCCGTACGCGTGCACTTTAGACTATATTGTCACCATGAATCTTTTGCATTAAAATAGTATTCAATTTGTTTTTTAATTTACATTTGATTTAGAAAATTAGTTGTGTCAGCGATGAATGTATATGAAATAAACAAAATAGATGACTTGAATGAGTTTTTGGTTCAACGGAATTTATTCTAACTGCCGATTCACTTTATGTGTAAAGTTGATGTTTTGAGGAGACGATTCTATATGAAAGAATTGTAGAAATTGTGAAGAATCAAATACTTTTTGTATGAATTCAAACACATTGGTGATATATAACAAAGAACAATAATTTTTCGGTATATGTGAAGGTAACATAAGGTAAGATAAACCATTAATAAAAAACTGAAATCTTCATTAAAATTTGAAAAAAGTCCTAAAATACGTCATTCAAAAAATCATACAAAAACTTACATATAATGAGATTGCCCTTAATCTTTTTATCAATATTTATAGAATCAACCTTCAAAAACGTGCAGATGTTATTGTCTGCTAATATCAAATCATTGTTTATATCTGCTGGAAGTTTCAAGCGAGTTGGAAGTGAGCGTCTTTTTTAAGGAACCTAGCGTTTTTAAAGCAAAAATTACGTCAACTAAGTCCTCGATGAATACATGACCTATATCATTATATATAGGTTCCTATTAGCTTACTCAGAAAGAATGGGATTGTACTTAGCAGATTATGTGATCTTTTAACATCATACTGAGGTATAATGAAACAAGAGGCCCATGGGCCTTAACGCTCACATGAGAATATGTCCAAAATTGTTTGCAAAGTGCAATAGACAATATATTCAGTACTGTACAGAAACTTTACAAGTTTTCTCAAGTTAAGAACTGCCACAAGACTTAATCAGAAATATATCCAGTAACATTTCATTTATAGGTAGCTTATATAATATGCATGAAGTAACTGTAGTGCAATGAATAACTTCCAAATCATTCAAAGATAATTAGCATTTTAAAGCTGCATTAAGTTTTCCAAAGAAAAAATTAAAACGGTGCTAATCTAATAAATGATGTTCCCAATGAACAATGTTACATTTGGTTCAACGATAAAAGCTCCAATAAATATAGAAATTACAGTATTTACCCAGCGAGATGCAGCATTGGGAATCTAATATTAGAACATGGTTACGTCATCAAAACCCGGGTCATTTAAACACAACTTTCGAAATGTTGAAATACGATAAATTAAACACAGAACTTCGTTGAATTTGTCATTTGTGACTTAGTTAGGGATAAATAACACCATTTCAAATACATCTGTATATTAATTAAGGACAATTAATGCAATCTGTCATGTTTCACTTTCGATTCTAGGCTTTTCCCTACATCCGTGCGCATGCTCCAAGCTCATTATTACCATCGTAGAACACTGACCAACCGGTCAGAGGATTCCGTTTATTTACAGCTAAAAGAAATGAAATTTTAGAAAATGAATGTCACGGATCGTAGTTAGAAGATATCTACTTTTAAAAAAATATATTTTTAGAAAATCAAAAAGAATTCAGAAAATTGGTAAACTTAATGCAGCTTTAAGTATTCTTTTGCAGGTGTGATCTTGACCTTTCAACATATAACCTTGTTTCATATGTCAAAATGATTATTGCCCCAATACCAACAATACTCCAATACACATGCCTATAAAAAAGTTAATAGTTTCAAAGATAATTAGCAATTTAAGTCTTGTTTTGCAGCTGTGACCTTGATCTTTTCAACATATGACCTTAAACCAGATATCAAAATGATCGCCTTTTCAATACCTACAATATTCTAACATCGTGCCAATACAAAAAGTTATTAGTTTTAAAAAAAAAATAGCAATTGCAGCCGTGACCTTGACCTTTCAACATATTACCTTGAATCATATATCAAAATGATCGTCATGTCATAACCTACAATATTCTAATATTCATGCCTATACAAAAAGTTAATAGTTTTCAAGATAATCAGCAATTTAAGTCTAATTTTGCAGCTGTGACCTTAACTTTCAATAAATGACCTTTAACCGTTTATAAAAATGATCGTTATGTCAATACCTACAATATTCTAATATACATGCCTATACAAAAAGTAAATAGTTTTCTTGATAATTAGCAGTTTAAGTCTTCTTTTGCAGCTATGACCTTGATCTTTCAACATTTGACCTTGAACCATAAATCAAAATGATCGCCATCTCAATACCTGCAATATTCTAATATACATGCCTATACAAAAAGTTAATAGTTTTCTTGATAATAAGCAATTAAAGTCTTGTTTTGCAGCTGTGACCTTGACCTTTCAACATATGACCTTGAACCATATATCAAGATGATATTCGTGTCAATACCTACAATATTCTAATATACATGCCTATACAAAAAGTTAATAGTTTTCAAGATAAGTAGCAGTTTAAGTCTTCTTTTGCAGTTGTGACCTTGACCTTTCAACATATGACCTTGTATCATATGTCAAAATGATTGCCATCTCAATACCTACAATATTGTAATATACATGCCTATACAAAAAGTTAATACTTTTTAAGATAATTAGCAATTTAAATCTTCTTTTGCAGCTGTGACCTTGACCTTTTAACAAATGACCTTGAACCATATATCAAAATTATTGTTGTCACAATACCTACAATATTCTGACATTCATGCCTATACAACAAGTTAATAGTTTTCAAGATAATTAGCAATTTAAGTCTTCTTTTGCAGCTGTGACCTTGACCTTTGAACATATGATCTTGAACCAACATAAAAAAATCATCGTTGTTGCAATACCTGCAATATTCTAATATACATGTCTATACAAAAAGTTAATAGTTTTCAAGATATACTGACAAATACATAATTTTAAGCAATTTCCCCACTCAGTATCTTACCATTTCCCCATTTTGAGCCCCATGGCTACCATTTGTGCAAACCTAAAACTACATGACTTTAGGATGTTATAAATTAAATAACTTAGTTATCTCTTGTACATTCAGAGGAGAAGATTTTTAAAGTTTTTCACTATTTCATCCCTTATGGGGCCCCAAGGGGACATAACTCTTTCATTTGTGCAAATCTGAAAGGGCTTCACCCAGGCTTAATAGTTACTAAGTTTCATTAAATTTGGCCCAGAGGTTTTGGAGAAGATGATTAAAATGTAAAGTTTACGGACTCACGCACGCACGCACATACACACGCCGCATCATACCATAAGCTCACGCTGGCTAAAGCCAGGTCAGCTAATAACATGTACAAAGAATTTATCTATATGATCTGTCAAAAACATTCTATAATTATGTTTTATTTTCTGATTCACTCATGCTGATTAATGTAACTGGATCACGAGCCTCGCTTTCAACGTGAAGTTGACCATCTCTGTCTTCAATTTTCAAGAATTCAGTTAACTCACGGTCGCTCTTTTTAATTTGTTGTTTCTTTCTATGTTTTTGTTTTACATTGTTCTCGTGATCACTTTTCTCCTTTATGAGTTTTTCTTTGTCTTCAGATTTATTTTCGTCCGATGGATGCTTTTGTTTCTTACGCTTGCTTCCTCTTTTCTTTCTGTGTTCAGTTTCTGGTCTATTTTCCTGAAGTGTATCAAACAACTTTTTAATGCTTTCATTTCTGTTAGGCTCCTAAAATAATGAAAATTAATAATAATAATAACAATAATAATTTTAATAAAGAAAAAATAACTTTTTTTTAAATTCTCAAAAGACATGCTAAATAATTATTTGTAACTGACATGAAAATAGAAACATGAGGAAGGCGAAATAGAATAAACTTATTATATAGCATTGAATATCCTGGATATATTTTATATTTCTTTTTATAAAGCATAAAAAACGAAAATGAATTTTAGTTGAAGAGCACTTGGCAACAGACAAGATAACAACAATTTCAATGGTTAATAACAAAAACATGCACTGAGAAAACAATGTATAAATAACATATTTTGATTTTTAGTACTTTAAAATATACTTTGTGCATAGAAACAATACACTCGTTTTTATTGTTTCATGATCAAAAAAACTATCTAATCATACGGAATGTAGTGGTGAGAATCACAGGTTCTCTCTTTGCAAATCACGCTTTACTTTTAAGTGTACGTGCGTCCTTGTTCACTAAGTGTAATTATTTAAATTACATTTATTTCAATATATTTAATTTGAATAAACTTCATGCGAAGGTTAAAAATTGAAATTAATGTTTGATCAATCGTCCAAGTTCAGTCATCGGTCAAGGTCAGAATTTGATAATAACTTTTTTTTCCATTTATTTCTACAATATTTTGTTTGATTCTGTAAACAATTTTGTCTGGTCTATGAAAAGGTTTTAAGCATCATTAAAGCTTAACAACATT
Organism: Tegillarca granosa; assembly: GCA_029721355.1. NCBI lineage: Eukaryota > Metazoa > Mollusca > Bivalvia > Arcoida > Arcidae > Tegillarca > Tegillarca granosa. The sequence continues at coordinate 8,561,573 of CM056596.1, read as the reverse complement.
ATATAAGATACATTAAAATAATTGTTTTACAAACAATTTGAAGAATTGTCAATTGTTTTGGAAATAAACCTCTGCATGACAGGGCAAACATATTAAATGGATGTATAAATAGATAATTTTTCTAACACTAGTAAAATGTAATTGATGTTAGTTAACCAACACAGAATTGTTTATATAAATCACTCAATATTATTGCTTTGTACAGAAGAATAAAAACTATTTATACTGACGGTTGAAAATTGATTGATTCACCAAAGATACTTATTACGTTGCTTGTTACAAACTGAGTCCTCGTAATGTAAGCGGGTTTTTAACAATTCTTTAAAAAGTAAGAAAGTAAACATTTACCTTTCAATAATGCAACGCGTTTATAGTTTGTAACAGTTCGATATTAAAACAATTTACTTTTTAATTGTAAGAAAAAAAGTAACTTTAATACAGAGTATTTGATCTTTTATTTTAGTATCGGATCTTAAAAATGAGTTTCTAGTTCGGAATTTACTACAGTAAGAGATTACCTGTGAGGAAAGTAAATTAAGATATTATTTACTGTGGAACGTAGATAGACTTCAAATTGTGCGATTGGGGGATAAAATTTAAAAGCATTGTTTGAATGAGTCCTATTGATTAATAGATTGGGTAGTAAATAAATTCATTACCTCAAATATAAAGTTTGGTCTCTGATTGAGCTTTTTAAGCTTCAATGTTATAAGTCATTTTGCAAGAAAAAGGATTACTCAGATTGAAGGTTGTACAAATAAACACGAGTGTTTAAAAATAATTCTATTGACTTTATGAAGTTTGATTCATGTACAAATGTAGTTGTTAATTTGTTTGATATAAAATTAGCAATTTTTCAGTTATTCGCGACAGGAGCAGGTTTATAAATCTATGTTGATTAATCAAAGAACAATCTACATTTGCGTAAGATTTGCGAGTTTGTATTATGGTCTGTCATATACTGTTGCGCACTCAGGGCTACTTTATGTTAAGGTGTAGCTTACCGAACCAATACAGCACAGACTGAAATGCCATTTTTCCAGTCCATAATCCTAGCACGAATAACTCAATCGATACTCTCTCTTCCAAATGCCGAACGACATGTGAAGAAGCAGTATCACAAATAAAGTCTCGTGTATAACCCCACCGGGAGTTGAACTCATAACCTCCCGCTCTCAAACTTACGCCCTATCGTCGGGTTACGGACGTGATCTAGTTTACGAATTTTGAGAACATGGATTTTCATAAAATCTAGGGATATGATTTCGTGTTCGGTATAACGATAAAAAGGTATGATATAAAATTTCCACAAAAGCTAATTGTGTTATTAGAGTTTACAAAGTTTATTAAAGGATGGTTGTGTTTTCAAAACAAATGATAACGATATCCTCGGAACAACTTTGTTTTCGGAATCAATTTTACCCGTCATTGGACAGGTTTAGTAATGTATGTCTTTTAACCTGAAATACCACTGTTTTATCAAAGAACGTTAAAAAACAATTTTAATATGTAGTGATACGAAGAATAAGCATACCTTTTCCAGCAGTTGTTGTACCCCAATAAGACTTTTCGATCTTGCTTGTTTTTTGTTTTTAGGTGAGGAATTTTGTTGATCTTCGTCCTCTGGTAATTTATACATTCCCTTTACTTGTACACTTATTGGAGGTAACTGTATCATCATCATATTGTCACCCTGTTCATTATCTGAATCACTGTTTGGTTCGTTGATCGCGCTATCTGTACTAGGGCTATTCCTGTTTAAAGACATAACATTTTTATCATCCAGACTGTTGTTTATTACATGATTTTTATTTTGTTTCATCTCTACGTTGCCATAGAAACTTGAATATTCTGGGAGATACGTTGGTTTTTTCTTATTTTGGTTACTTTTTGTTTGACTTAATGAAGTATTCTCCCGAATTGTTTCGGGGATTGCATTATCGTCTTTGGTGTGATTGATAGATTTATGTTTATTCCTCTTACTAACATGTTTTTTGTTTAATCTATTCCAATGTTTTGAAATTGTAGAAAGGGAAAATTTTGGTTTAATTAAACTTTCTGGTATTGAACGTGTTTCTTTTGCTGGAGATAACTTCGTTTCTTTCGGAGGACATGTCAAAGAGGGTAAAACTGGATAAGAAAATCTTTTGTTTACTTTATGCTTTGTTGCAAACTCCTCATCGTAAGCAACTTTCATCATTTTTGTCCTCCAATCTTCAAACAACTCTCGAACTTTTGAGTTCTTGTTATTTGTTAAAGGGAGAATCTTTCTTTCTGAATCCGAGTAACTGTAAGACTTATTTCCTTTATAAACAGACAACATTGAAGCTATGCCTTCGCCTAATGTCTGAACTAAATTATCTTTTGAAGAACTACCTATGGATAAATCCGGTTCACTTATTGGCTTTGTATGTAATCTATGACCTTCAGGCCACCTACTATCAATACGGCATCCAATATGATGTGATGATTTCCTTCTAACCGGGTTAAAAGTTACATTGTCATCTTTTTCGTTCGGAAATTCCAATTTAACTCTTACTGATATTTCAATTTCCGGTTCTGAATCTGTTGATTCTGTTTCTGTTTCCTGTGCAGAGGTATTATTTTCACCTGTTTCAAATATTGGTTCTACAGTTTCGTTGTCAGTGCCGTCTTCCATTATTTCACTTGAGTTTTGATCATGTTCACGTGTTTGAGATAATGGTTTCAATATTTTGTTGTCAGTGCCGTTTTGTAATATTTCACTTGAGTTTTGATCATTTTCACCTGTTTCAATAATCGGTTTAACTATTTTGTTGTCAGTACCGTTTTTCATTATTTCAATTGAGGCTTGATCATGTTCACGTGTTTGAGATAATGGTTTCAATATTTTGCTGTCGGTGCCGTCTTTTATTATTTCACTTGAGTTTTGATCATGTTCACGTGTTTGAGATAATGGTTTCAATATGTTGTTGTCAGTGCCGTCTTTTATTTTTTCACTTGAGTTTTGATAATTTTCACCCGTTTCAATAATTGGTTTCACTATTTTGTTGTCAGTACCGTTTTTCATTATTTCAATTGAGGCTTGATCATGTTCACCTGTTTGAGATGAAGTTTTCAATTTTTTGTTGTCAGTGTCGTCTTTCATTAGTCCACTTGAGTGTTGATCAGTTTCATCTGTTTCAAATAATGGTTTTATTTCTTCGTTCTCATTGCTGTCTTCCATTATTTCACTTGAGGATTGATCTTTTTTACAAACAGATTTTGGCACAACAGGACCTGGGGAGTTTATGTTAAAAACATCAACTCCATTTTTTATTTTTACTCTTTTCTTCTTTTTGATGTTATCGCCATTCTTGTTGCTTTCTTCGGTAATCGTATTAACTTGTTTACTCAATGGTTTCAATATTCCGCTGTCAGTGCCTACTTTCTTTATTTCATCTGTGGTTTGGTCATTTTCACCTGTTTGAAATAATGGTTTTAATTTTTCTTTCTCATTACCATCTTCCATTATTTCACTTGAGTTTTGATCTTTTTTACTAAGAGATTTTGGTAAAACAGGAGCTGAGCGGTTTTTATTTAATTCTTTACCTCCGTTTTTTATTTTTACTCTTTTCTTCTTTTTTATTTTATCGTCATTCTTTTTGCTTTTATCGTCATTCTTTTTGCTTTTATCGTCATTCTTTTTGCTTTCGTCGTTGATCGTATTAACTTGTACCTCTTTCTCATCCGCATCTATTTCCATCTCATCGTCATTATAAAATTCTTCTTTACTAATCCCACGGAGAACACGAATTGTTTCTAAAAGATCTAATCCAGATTCTCTTTCTGCTTTAAGTCTTTCACGATACTGGTCCATGACAGATGCTATTGATGGCAACTTTCCGTTGTTTATCTTCCATCGATTTCTAATCTACAAAAAGTTTATAAAAATTATATGAAATGGAAAGAAGAAATTACAACTGAAAAATATTATGTATTTAGTTCTCACTTGCAGTTGTCCAGGGAAGAACCCACAGAGGTGAGACAAATTAAATTGTTTTTTAAGGCTAACGCCTAAATCACTCGTTCATTACCTCCCTGGATGGGCACTGAAAAAATCCAATAATGAGGTTATTATACAATTGAAGGGCCCGACGATTCCAATTGGAAATATTTTAATGTAAATACGTAACTAATTATATATTCAATTCGTAAAATTAACGTTGTTTACGCACCTCAGTCTGGTCTGATAGGGATTTGAAATGCATTGTTTAAATTGTTATGCTAACGTAGATTAACAAAAATCTGATTTTTAGCTTGGATATGTGTCCAACGCTCGTCAAATGTTTCAATTTGACAACGAGTGAAGGAAAATGTATTCAGCGCGCCTTGTGTTCTAATTCAGCAGTGTGTGTGTGTGTGTGTGTGTGTGTGTGTGTGTGTGTGTGTGTGTTAAATATATTATAACAAAGTTCTTTATTATGTAAATATGGAATGTGCTTATCAAAAATATTGGGAAGCTTAGAATATTTAAATTTACGTATTCTATTTTATAACAATAACAGTTATTAATTATTTACCCTTTCACGTTTTTCTTTTTCACTTCTGGTCGGTGATATTGTATCAGGCATATGCTTGGAAGACGGGGAATCCTCATGACAGTGCATGGCTCCGCGATGTAAGCGGTGATTCTGTACCTTCTAATCTGCCTGTCCCCGGTCTACTATCGGAGTAGGAAGAATCGAATGAGACACCCTGTTTTAGCTTTGACATCCTCCGTTGTCGATCTCTCCACCTCCCTAACTGTATTCGTTTCCGTATTTCGTATTCCTTCTTTCAGTTCAGTTGGCTGCTGCATTAGACTGTAATGAAAATTTTTTAAAATGAAGTCAAGAAAGGTTAACACGTATTTTTCATTGATATTACAAACTATAAATATGTTTCTTAATTACGCTAGTTTCACTTTAACAAAACAAGAATGTTCATGACAACATGTTAGCAAATACATCGTTTTTTAATTTGTCAGCTCAAATCTAATTAGTTTAGACTAATTGTACAATTTAAAGATAGTATACAGTAACCTAATGTTTTAGAAGATTTACAGATGTCCAAGCCAAACAATAATTCATGTTTTTTTCATTACAAAACAATTGCATTACAATGCAAAACTTTTAAGCATCTTAAAGCAAAGATGCAAAACAGTACCTGTGTCCTTTTACACAGAATATCTGTCAAACTATCATTATCCTCACCTTGTCTTCTATAAGACGGGTCTATTATATACAGCTTGGAATAATTTTCTACTAAAATGGTCACTTTACCATGAACAGTAAAACGTGTTAATACATTGTCTTTGTGTATGAGAACAATGGTCAAAGCTTAATTTGCATACTTATGTGCTGTGTATGGTCATTACTGTATGCTATTATTAAGATTTTATTCTTTGCGGAAGTTCATGATAGTTAACATTTACTCTCCCCTCATTAAGTATACATATTACTTGGTTCTTAAAATTTATTGAGTCAAAAAGGTACTAAAATTCAATTCTTTGATGTTTATAATATGACTCCTTCTCGGGGTTAAGAAACTGAGACAAAAATGTCTTGCCTTAAATGTAATATTTGTATGTAACATAATTGACGTTCAGTAGGCAGGTGCTTGTTATTAATTAAATAGCTTAGATTTTACACTATACGTCCTTATATCTAACAAATATTGTCGATACAGAAACACTCTAAACAAAAACAGTACTAAAGTAACTTTAATGAATTCTCTCTTGGCCTTTAAGAAAAAAAAAACCAAATTGTTATTTTTTCTAAATCTCAAGAAATAATGATATTAAAAGAATCGAATGATATACGTACAGTACAACCGTGAGTCATAATAAATAGCGCATTTAATATCGCTTTCTCACGCATCTATTTCAACATTTTAAACATTTTAAACTGCTATTAGTAATTAGGAACATCAACTTCATATAGTTTTTATTATTGATATCTATGCAAATATGTTCAATTAATCTATAGAAACCTTTATTTATAAACCTCATCAGTGCAGTAGTGTTATTAATATTGTTTTTTGAAAGAAAATATATTTTTTTATATTATTATCTGTAAGTAATAGATTTTTAATTGCTACCAATAGTCTCATAATAATGTAATTAGTTTCTCGTTAAAAATGATTTTTCTGTAGTATAGTTATACTATTTTTTCAAGGCACATAATTGAATGGACGCCAGCGTTTTAGAAAAAAAATTGTATCCAAAATGAAAAATGTGAGAGACTTATTGTATTATTGAAGCGCTGAAGTAAGATTTTTTTTACTTTTAGAGTCTTTCCGTTGTATCACTGGATAATGATCTTTTCATAGAAAACGCAATAAACATAAACATAGTCAAAAATTAAGAAATAAAAAAATATAAATACATAATAAATAAATAGATAAAAAACATTTTACTTTTTAAACACATGTATATGCACTGAAATTTTGGTACATGTTTCGGCAAAAAATAGTTTTCAATATCAGTTTAGAGATGTTTTAGAAGATTTTTGGAAATATGTTTTATGATAAATAGCACAGATTCCTTTACAAAAATGTACAAATATACAAACTGATTTTTTTCTGATGGAAAAATACCTTCACCCCGAATCAAATGAATGGATAGATATACAGGTCAAATAAAATAATGTAAAGAGAAGTGAAATCCAAGATAAGAAATGAAAATAATTCAATATCTGATTATGGAAAGTGAAATAGGCATCACGTTTCTCTTAATGACACTTGTATATGGGAAAATTTGTATCTAATTTCCATTTTATAACTTATTTTGGATATTGATTTATAGCATTTCAATACAGGCAACAAAATATTAATTACATCGATATGATAATTAAAAACGCGTGTAAAACACATGACGAATACAAAATGTACTTATACAAATATCATTAAAACATTGACAAATTTATGGAGAATGGGTGTGTAGTCCCTTATTTAGAAAAGAAACGCTATAAAAAGTATTGAGTATCTATAGATGAATGGAATTAGTAAAATATAAACAACTTATTTCTATCCATTATAGTAACTAACTAAGTTTGCTAAATATTAAGCTATTCACAGATTTTCTTTCTATCTTTGAAAAAGTCTAAAATAGAATTTGTTATTGGTTAATTGTTTGACGGGAGGAGAGGACTTGCAGAAACAGCAACTTCTAATAATTCAGAAACTTCTTTAATGATACTCTAAGTTTCTTTATTTCTCTTATTGCAAGTCACAATAATAACATAATATATATACAAATATACATACAAATACAAAATACATGAGTTAACATATGTATATGTTAAGAATATATATTTTAACATATTTAACCCGGAGGACTGACTCTCTCTTTAATCATTTTGATGAACTTGCTTGAATTGTTGATATGAGACATTTTTTGTTGAAATATCTGGAAAAAGTAATAACATTTGGTCTTATTATAAGTTTATAAGGTTTAAATATTTTTCTTTGTTCCAGATAATGCTTACAATATAATGAAATTCATCACCAAATTACATAATTACATAATCTATATTTTGTCATCTCCAAGTTTCTTTTGCTTCTATGATTGGAACATCGGGATTTACTTAAAATAAGTCTATTTTTAAAGCAAACATTGCTTTTAAAATAATCTTGTAATTTAAATTCATTTTTGTAAACAAACTGAACTGATATAACTTTTGATGAACAATAACAATCGCTTCAACCATTTTTGTAAAAATTGATCACAATTTTTGCTGTATATATTTAGCTAATATAACCATGTATTGTTGGTAAAATATTGAGACAACCATATATGATTTAAGCCTGTTGCTTCTAAAATACTTTTAACAGTACATATCCATGGTACAATAAATCCATCTAAAAATGTTTTGTATAACATTTTATATAAAACAACAGAATATTTTGTTTCTTTACTTGTGAAAAGTTTGGCCCAATAGTTTACAAACACATCTACATGGCCAAGTACTTTCTAAAATTTGTTTCTTTATAATTGTGAAAGTGAATCTTTACTTTTTATTAAAGATTTCTGAATTTTTTTTTTTTTTTTTTTTTTTTTGGGATATTATGTATAGAATGGAGATAAAAGAAAGAGGTTGTAAGGTAAACGTATTGTATATATAATAGAAGGAGTAAATTTGCATTTGTAAAAACTTTTTTTTTTTGCAACAGACAATGTAAAACGGGCAAGGAGAGAAGACAACCACAGATCGGGAGAGCTTAATTATAAAATCCACGAATTGAGACGGCATGAAATACAGTAAATGTATTCTAACGTTATTCAACAATGTCATTTAATTTACAAGTGATCAAACTTACACACATTTAAAATTTATCATAATATTATATGCGTTTGAAGTAATTACTATTAAAAAATAAATAAATAAATAAATAAATAAATAAATAAATAAATAAATAATCTATATTAAAAATATAAGTTGCATTATTTACCGCAAAATATTTGTCAAGTTTACTTTTATGTTTGATAATTGCCCACTCTAAGTTTATCAAATATGAAAATTTAGAAGTATTCCATAAATCAAAATTAGCATTTTCTAAGCTGAAATTATTCTAAATGTTTTAAATGAATTAAAAATCTTCTTTTGTTACAGATTCAGTAAAGAACTGTATCTCAGAAACCACTTATTTTACCCGTACCTTTTCGATTGACACGTAAACCACGTAAATTACTGTATAACCATTGTCTATAATTGGTGCCCGTCACAAGTATGAGAGTTTTGTGATAAGTAGTATCATATTTATACGATTATAATTTTGTTTTGATTTGTTTGTGGATTTGACGTTTGTTAAGTACATTTACACCTGCTCATTGAATGTGGTTAATTTAGTTTATATGATATATCTTATTAAAATAAGACTATATGCATCCATAAATAAAATAGCTAAGGCAATATGTTAACGCATATTTGTAATGTAATACTTAAACGATAACTTTAAAAAACGACCTACCGACGATATGGAAACTGCCAAACTTTCACGACTTCTAGTATCTGTTAAAGTCTAATTTAAAAAATTGAAGCGCTGTGGATTGTTCGCCATCGCTCTGACCTACTCGGTAACATTTTTATTCCAAAAATATAGATCACAGCGGAATTAACTTTATATATTTAATGTGTCTTCCTAAGTATGTTCATCCCAAAGTCTCAAGATGTCATAAAAGTACATTTTATATAAAATATACCCACCTCCAATTGACCAATAGTAAAGGAATCGTTCCTATGTGGTTAATTTTGATAAAATATACTCACCCCTAATTGGTCATTGGTAAAGGAATCTGGCTTGTGTTTCACTTTTGAACGAATAGTTTGTAAAACATCTTGTGCCGCCATAATGACAATGTTAGGAAAAATATCCAAATGTAGTTTTTCTTATAAAATTATAATTAGTATTATTCAACGAACATAAATATTCATAAATAACACTATTGTATAAATTCTAGTACATTTTGGAAATGTTGATACGAAATATTCCAATAGAAATAGTCAATTACAAATTTCATTATTATAACAAGGTAAAAATCGAATAATTCTAGATGTTATGAATCTAAATATTTTATCACAACAAAGAAACAGATCATTTATACATGTAACTAACGGACTCAGTAATCAAAACTCCGGCGATTGATCTTGGATATTGTGAATTGTTATTTCTAGTATTTGTAAATTTTGTCGATAAGTTTGCTGGATATAAAACTCGAAAGCTTATACATAAAAGCGTTATTGGTGACTATTGTTGTGTAGATTTCTCTCACTTAAACAACTATTTCACAGAGAAAAATCGCAGATAGAGGTCAAATTGTATATATCAACTACGTAACTATAGTAATCTAGTAATGAAAAACTAATAAAAACTAATCATATTACCATCGGGAAAACGAGCAAGTACTTTTAAATCCATAGTTTCTCAAGTTTTTATATGTTTATTATTTCAAGGTTAAGAAAAAAAATTAAAGGGAGAGAGAGAGAGAGAGAGAGAGAGAGAGAGAGAGAGAGAGAGAGAGAGGAAAACATTTTACATTTTTTTATAAATAAGCGATGCTATTCATAATAAGTGACATGGCGAAAATGATTTTCTCCCTTATTTTGGGGTTTTGAAAAATTAAATTTACTTTTAAAAAGATACCATATTATTTACTAGAGTTTAAGATTTTTGCTCATACAAAACCCTGTAGTTTTTGCATTTTTATCAAAAAAGAAATAATAATAATAATAATAATAATAATAATAATAATAATAATAATAATAATAAAATAAAATAAATAATAAATCAATAAATAACAAAATAAATAAAATGAAAAAAAAAAAAAAATACAAAATAATTTTTATAGCACTGAACCTTTAAATCGACGATGGGACATGATGGTCGGTGGTCGATGGTCGATATTTAAAAGTACATACGTTTACCAAATTATCCGAAGTCTGTAGGTGTCTGAATGATAGCAAACATCCGGTACAAAATGTCATGATTCCTTACATTGTTTACTTAGTAACATTACATTTTGAAGCAAAACTACAGCAAATAAACTGACCTTGCGACCTACTAATTTGAACTGTTATACGTGCGAGGTACAGAAACTATTATTAAAGACAAAACGGTTTGTTATACTTGTTTACATCGTGACATATCACTCCAATTTCATGACTTCGATCAGGCGTTTACAAATTTTGTTTCAGCAAATTTTTATTTCAATTTCTCAGAAGGATAATACTGGACTGAAACTGAAGAAATTTAGAGTAAAATAACAATGTCACAGATTGACACTTCTAAAAGTAATATCATATAGGCACAAAAGCAACCATACCAACAAAAACAACAGTGATTAAACATCTAAGGTTTGAAAGACGAGTCTTCAGCTGTAAATCATTAAAGAAACACAACAGATTTGAAAACTAAAATCTATTTTTCTGGATCTAAATCTAGGTTCAACCCGTCAGGTTAAATAGATTGATGTATAATTTAACAAACAGTGTATCATCAGTATTGTTTGCACTCTAAATATGGCGCTTATGTTGAGGTTCAATTAACCAAATATTGTGATATAAGACATAAATCAAGTGCTCTTGGGTTATATTGACATAGAAAACATCACGTCTGTTACATCCGAGCTAGATAAAAGGTCAAGGTTGCAAATTGCAAATTTTAAAGCACTCATATTAAAACGTTATATATATATATATATATATATATATATATATATATATATATATATATATATATATATATATATATATATATATATATTTATATATAAAAACTAACGTTAATAAAAATGATCTTAAATTTATTTCGAAATGTCCACAAGCCAAGAATTATTATAATTATCTAAACCTTTTCTTCTCAAAGTAAACTGTCTATTTTAATGTTGACTGAGAAATCTTTTACTTTGCAATAATTAAGGAGACAAAAAGCGCATGGTATTTTGAAGAATTTAGCAGATAAATAGGTCATTTTTGTTAAATACTGCAACTTAAGAAGAGTTAATGAATCAATCATTCCCTTAAACACTGCAAACTTAAACAGCATTGATTACTTTTTAAACGTAAACTTCTTTTTCAATAATGTTAACGTTAATCATTATTACTAATTTTAATACACATCATTTAACAACAAAACCGGAACACTAGTCACTAATTATATACATGTATTTTCAAAAGAGGCCATGTCATTGTTAAGAATTGACTTTGGATTTACGATCCTTTTTCATTGCCGTGCACTCAGTTGAAAGGATAAAAAAATCTGTAAAATGTGACTGAACGATTGGTGTGATATGCATGTTTTCGGTATACCGATTATGAGCTGGTACTTTAAAGTCGCTCAGTGCGCGCGTTATTAAAGTGCAGACAAAACAATGCACACGCATACTCAAATGGCTGAAACATTGCAACCAACCATTATATATAATTTTTAACTCTACGAAATTATGTAAAAAACGAGACTATTTTATACTGAAAAGCGAGCGTTAAAGTGATCCGCAAAAAAGGCATGGTAAAGTTCTTGCGCCACAAATACCGGTTTTAAACTGATAACACAATGAATACAACTATTTTACTTTTAGTATTCTTTATCACAATGACTTATGTCTTAATATTTAATATCTTCCCGATTTCAGTTATTTATTTCCGATAAATATATAGGTAAATGATTGGTTCAATCGCAATTTATCTGATGGTTTCTTTCAATGTCTCGATGTTGCTGAACAGACAGTGTAATTTTATATGAGACTATTATCGAATCTTTTCTATCTTTTCCAACAGCCAATGTTTTTTTCAATCCGAATAAAACGTTATAAACTTATTTATGAGTATAAACATCATGGATTGTTTCGGAACACTCTTTGTTAGTCTAGTTGTGGGTTTTGCACATGTGTTCTTCTTTTAAAGTCTAAATTGTGAACAAAAACAAAAATTATTAAGCACTTTTGAAGCCGATTCAAATAACACGCGTGCAACCATAGCGCAACTGATTGCATATAGCATGTTATTATTCGTCTGGGACACCGGGTCTCACAAAGACTCCTGTTTCAGTCATACTTGACAGTTAAATATTAATTGATTTCGTTTGAATGGATAATTTATTGAAAAAGAAAAAAATCATTACCATGATAACTTTCCACACAAATTGTATTGATCCAGTCGAACATCACTTGGCCTTTTCCGTCGTACCTCACATAAAACCTAGGGTGTATTCACATTAATACCCACATAATAAGTGGGGTTGGTGATAAGTTTTTAGGCAGATGACCAGATGACGCGATAATTATAAAAATCTCTCAGTAACATTACATCTTGTAGTAAAATTAAGAAAATAAATCCGTTGCTCTATTCAACAAAACAATTGAAAGTAAAATTTGTCGAACTCTAGCAGCATTAAATAAAGTGATTTTTTTTAGCTTTGTCATGCTTATTCAAGATGGCGACTTCCATGTTTGAGCGTGATTTGCAATACGCAATGATGAAACTCAACATAAATTTCTATTTGAAGCAAAAAAAAAAAAAAAAAAAAAAAAAAAAAAAAAAAAAAAAAAAAAAAAAAAAAAACAATGCTTTGATTTCCCTCTATAGTATGAGAGATATTCTTGCTATATTACCCACTGGCTATAGCAAGAATATAATTTTTCAGCTATTGTCTCTTCGCAAGAAAGCAAGAGCGTCGTCATTTTGTTAAATCACGTGGTCAAAAGTAGTTCAAAAGGAATTCTTATTGCATATGAGATTTTTTGTGAGGTACGACGGAAAAGGCCGAATGATATTCCGATTGAGTATTAATCCTACAGTCTTCTGGCAAAAAAAAAAAAAAAAAAAAAAAAAAAAAAAAAAAAAAAAAAAAAAAATTCAAACATCACGGAACGTCTAGATTTTTAATCGAATGACATACTAGTGGAACTTTTCATTCTGTTAATTTTCTTATTGACTATTTTATTGAATTCAAAATTATTTTGTTTAAAATACATTATTGTGTCATGAACAAATATTAACTCTGTTTCTTTTTATTAGAAAAGTTTAATTTTTACAGTTCCACTTAATATGTTGTTTAAACATTGGGATGTATTATACTTATTGATATATAAAGAGATAATTACCTTTGACAAAAAGTAGTTTAAAAATTCTTTTAATTGTTTAGAAGTATGGATTAGGTACTTTTCTAAAAATGCTTGTTAATAAAAATCGATAAACAACAGTGTATATGTAATTAAAATTTAACAGGTGGAGTCGTTGTTTACCATCCTTTTTATATATTTAACTATTGTAATAATTTAAAAGGTTTAATTTAATAAATTAAGAGTTCTTTAACTCACACCTCATACACCATAGCGCATATATATATATATATATATATATATATATATACTACTGCTACTATATAGATAAATTAAATACGGCAATTGATTAACCGTTCTTTACGTAATTAGAAGAGTTTTTTAACAGATAAACACCCTACGTGCTCAAACTGTATTAAGTTTTTGATCTAGTTTCCTTTATCTTTGTCCTAAACACCAATCCTTTGTGTGTGGTCTTTCGACCCATAGTGATTAACGTTTGTGCAGTGATCAGAACCTGTTTATTGATGTTGAAGTGATAGAGCGGGCATTTTAAGATTAAGCCATAAAGGAAATCAAATCAATATTATTTATTTCTTATTTTTTTCTAAAGTATATAACCTATAAAGCTATGTAAATAAAAAAATTGCATGTTTTAAACAATATTTCCTGTTTTCAGTGCTGGTTTCATCTACTATGAAAAAAAAAATGGAAACTCAAAACTTGTAATTCGAAGCCAAACTAACCAGGAACACACCCACACACAATAGAAGGAAAGTTATAATAAGTCAATCGAGACAAAAACATAAAAAACAAAATGCTATTAATTTATTATACTTTTTTAGACATTTTACAAAACTTTTTTAGCATAAACTGTTACAAAAATTCTTAAAATTTTGAAGTTCCTACAAAACTTCGCAGTGTAAAAGAAGAAAATTTGCAGTTTATTTGACATATACTTTGTCATACCTATTGCAACAGCAACAAAACAAGGCACAATTAGAGACTTATCAAATCGGTCAAACAAGGATAGATAAACACATTTTTGTACCACAGACTACAGACGGACAAAGGGTAAACGTTAATTGGAAAAGTTAAAGTATTTTAGAAAGTCTCAACTATTTAGCAAATTTTAAAACAAGTGTTTCACAAAATAAATCCTTGTTTTAAGAACCACCAACCATTGTATTTTCACATGTATGTAACCTATTTACTATAATCATTTTGATTTTATTATACAGAGAAGTATATGTTTCGAAAAAGTAAGCTAAGGAAATATTAAATATGCCGAATGATTTATAGAGGGGATCCATCCATCTCCGTGTAGCACCAGGTAGGTCCGTCACTGATTATTTCCACTTTTATCAATCACTGTGGAAGACATATACTACAAAGGTTGAAGTTTGCATTAGTACCTTAAACCATTTTTAATCTTCATCTCTTGAAATAAAGTATAGAGTACTTCCTTTATATTAGTTTTTTTAAATAATGAATTCCCTAAAAGAAGCGTGAAATTGGTTGTTTTTGACGTTTTGATACAGTTTGAGAATAATTTAGAGATAAACTATAGGTAGTGTGATTTCATGTTTAATATTAAGATATCAGAAAAAAGAAAATACATGATTTTATCTACATATATATCAGTGAAAATCCAACAGTTTTGTATAAAGGAAGCATATCTAGATGTTTCTTGTCTGTCAATACCTCAAATATGATAACTTAAACTTGTAATTTAAAACTTCATTATTTCCAGTGATCGATCGAACATGACCTAACTTTGTGAACAAAAACCAACACTATTATTTATGATTTTACTTAGTCACAAGTTTTAGACTCCATGAATATAAATCAATAATTACAGGGATTATCCCGCTTTAATTGTTCATTACATAAATCGCCGTACATAAATGTTCTGCTAAAGTCCCAACAAGTTTGAATATTTGTTGTTTAACAAATTATTAATTAAATTTAGGTAATATTTGTGACACCTGCTGGTGGGATCATGGGCAGAAACAACTGGTTAAAGGTTAATAGCTTTTTCTATGCAAATGTACAGAGGAGTAAAATGTCACCTGATGCACATATGTAACTTATGCAACTCTCTGCCAATGTAAACAAGAGACCAGGTCAAAACTATAAAGCCTACTAACCAATCTGGTGTAATTATTACATTCACAAGTTTCTGTTTCAAAATCAGAGCCTGGTTCTATGGCATTGTTATCAAAATCAAAAGGAAAGATGAAAAAATCTAAACGATCTCTGATATTGTAAATTGAATTACATATCTTTAAATTTAATTGCAAGTCTAACAGCTCCCTTCCAATTTTCATCAATATGACTTAAAATGCATCTTGTACAAGAGCCTTTACATCATTTTATTTAAAGGTTGTATTTTTCCGCTGTATATAATTCTACTTATCCACAAATCAGTTTAATTGGATTGAATATACATTGTTTTACATGTGTTCGTAAAAAAAGTGACCATAAAATTTTTGCAATTTTATTTGTGATTTTGTAAGTATTTGGGAGTTTACTAGTATTTCAGGTAAACGCTCGGAATATAAACCAAACGTCAAGTAATTTTTTTTCTAATAGTCCAATTACTAACAATAATATCGTCTGATATTTCATGCTGTAGGTTTTCAAAACAAAATTTGTGAATAGTGTTTCTTTATAGTTCTTTATCAAAGTCATCATAATTTTATTTAGCTTTACAGTACTTTTTCATTCATTATCAAAGTCATCTATTTTTTGTTTTCGCTTTTCAGTATTTTTTTACTTCTTTAATTTTCCACTAATTATCTATAACATTTCTAACTGTGGATTCCTAGACCTGTAAAATTTCTGCATATTTTGACATTCAAGTTCTGACCATGAGTTATCTTTTTGTTTCTGAGGATCCTTTACAAGAGAGAGAGAGAGAGAGAGAGAGAGAGAGAGAGAGAGAGAGAGAGAGAGAGAGAGAGAGAGAGAGAGAGAGAGAGAGAGAGAGAGATTATGGTTTCCAGTACTTGATTGAAATTTCAAGAAAGAGCAATTAACATACATTTATTGGAACTATTCTTTGTGATTGTTGCTCTATTTACTATTGCGGTTTTAAAACTACATAAACTTAACATGACTGTATGTATAAACCCGTCGACTCAAATATACTTTGTACTTTTCTATGTGAATCCACGAGAGAGAAATTGCCAGACATTGTTATTAATTTTTAAATAGAAAAAAGATACTTGTAACTCTAACACGTAATGAAACCAAAAGCACGACACAATAAAACTTAACAACAGAATATGCTGAAACATTAATATAGGAAAACAACAATATTTATTGTACCACTTACAATAATAAATATCTTTTAGAGTAAAAGTTCTTCTTTATTGTTGATATTTAATAGTTACTTATTTCTTATACTTTTCGTGTACCTCTTTGTCTTGTTATTTGTCTTATTTTACATCTTAGAGGTGACGTACATTCTGATATGTTCGCGAGTAAGTTCTGATCTCAGGAGACCACATCCATTAACATTGATTTGAAGTAAATATGAAATAATTACCTCGTATCATTCAGACTTACATAAATACATTAACTATAGACGAGAGATCAGTAACATATTCCCTGACGGCAGAATAAAGGAGTGTTCTAATACTTTCTAAGACAGAGGATTGAAATCAATTTGTTTTTCTAATATAGATTTTTACTGCGTCCTTTAGATGCCTGTGATTTTTGTAAACCTGTCTTGCATAAACTTACAATAATTTTAGACGCTTTAAAAAAGCAATAGTAAAAAAATTAAAAAAAAAAAAACCCAAAATGTTTCGACCTTAGATTATCTGTTACAGAAGACAGGAGCTATTGCACATTGATTGAGAATGAGAAAATTCTTTATCATTTGTGCACTTTTACTTTTATTTTATTAAAGAAATGATGAATTGATTTAATAATGTTTGTAACATTGAAAAACTAAATGAAAACAAAAGAAATTAAAATAGAATAAGATAAATATGATTATTAATAATAAAACATTTAATAATAAGTAATGAAAATAAATAAATGAAAATTAAGAAAAATATATATTGTTCCTGGAACTAATATTCATAAAAGGGGCTCAATTGCCGTTTGGATTTAAAATAGAATAAGATAAATATGATTAATAATAATAATACAAGTAATAATAAGTAATGAAAATAAATAAATGAAAACAAAGAAAAATATATATTGTTCTTGGAACTACTATTCATTAAAGGGGCTCAATTGGCTTTTGGATTTAAGCACATACTTACGGATCACAATTTCTTTCATTTCCTAGGTTCGACTCGTATTTTGGCAGATCCTAGAATAGAAAAGTTTGTTAGTTGGCTTGTCGAAGGCTGGTGGTTTTCTCCGTGTCTACAGTTTCCTTTAATCCATAAATTGATCATACTGATGCAAGTAAAAAACCAGGGAGTAATTCATAATTTTTTCACTCCACCTTTTGCTACTTAAGGTTGATATAAATCGTATTTGCAACGTTGTTTGTATCATTTTTGTTTATTGATTTTATATTGTTTGTTATTTTTTTCCTTATTATTATTCATAGCGCTCTAAAATTAACTATGTTTTATGATACTGTAATTTTTATTTATATGTAAAGATGCTAATATATTTCTGGGAAAAAAGATACCCATTAGGGTAGTAATGTATGGATTATATATAATACCAGGGAATAGAAACTATGTATTATAATGAATAATAGAATGTTTTGTTGGTTTGTAAACGTACAAAATTGTTCCGCCACCTCTAGAAACATCTTTATCAGTCATCACGTATGACACATTATTTCTCATGGGAAAACTGTGATAACATTGAGAGATTTTATACTATTCCTTTTTTTTGATATGGATGAATAGCCTAATAGATATATGTTATTGATGGAGAGTAACTGAGGTATATCAAGACTAAAATATGTATGCGTGTCCGTAATTTTACTTAGATCAGAACTGAGAAGAATTACAAATCTTGTAAGACTGAATGTAGATAGATTACATTGTTTAATAAAATAACTAGTATGGTATGCAAATTTCTTAAATCGGAATGGAGTATATATAAAACATCATACATATGAGTATGAGGCATCTAAAACATCATACATGAAGAATTAAATAAAGAACCATGCAACGTACTTTTCAACAGCCGAAGCATCCAAAACACACCGCATAACAAGTATATAATAAAACAGCCCAATATATTAAGAAAAAGACAAATCCATATTTAAACCGGTGATTATAAATTCATGACATTGGACAAGCACTAAAGTAAATATCTAGTAGTGTGATTAAATACCTTTGGAGGGTTGTTACAATCCCACTTGTTTTCAAACTAATGATCCATTAATTTGCATATTTAAAAGTTAAAAAATTAGTTTTATTTTACCAAATTTGGAATTAAGAAACCTTAACTGCATGTTTCATTCATTAATGTTTTGTTCGAAAAAATTTTATGGTCTATGTATGTAGTTATTATTATTATTATTATTATTATTATTATTGCTAACAAAAATTTTAAGTAGAATATGTCAAAGCACCACTGACAGAGAACTGTTTGTAAGTCCGCTTGCAGAAGGTCGATGGTTTTCTCCGGGATTTGAGCATCCTTTTGACTTCCCCGATATACGTTGACTTGCGCGCAAAACTCCACTCCAGTCAAGTCAAGTCGATATGAATCACATATTACTTCGGTAGAATAACCTGATGCAATCTAAATTGTAAATAGCAATTGTCTTAATGTAGAAATAATGTATAGTAAGGAGATTGGTCTTATTAAAGGTACCATTATCAATAATTTAAGTGATGATATCATAGTGCAACAATGTTGACGTGAAATGTTAACCTTTGTTCCAATTGCTTTGTAATATAGGAAAGAAAATTTGTTTTAATTGAATAAAAATAAAAAAAGATAAGCAGATAAGCTCGTTTTTAATATCTTGCTTTTTAATTTACAAATAGATAGGGATATTGTAATATAGAGTATTTGTTATAACCAGACTAGGTTAAAGTGTAATTAAAACAGTAAATATTTCTGGGATTCAGCCTGCAAGTCCACTACTTTAAGACTCTAGTGCATTTCTTGTTATTTGAATGAATACCATATATGAATTGTCTATACAGACCTGATTTATATAAGCATAAGATGCTTAAGAGGATATGATACCATACTGATACCGCATTAGAATATAATTACATCACTGTCATTTTAAACACTTCTTTACATTTATTTGAGCTGAATAAAGATCAAATGATATTGTAAGTGACAGTTCGCTGTAGTAAACCTATTTTGCCATAAAAAAGATAAAACGCATTGATGTCTCAACGTCGGTTTTATCAATGTCTTGCTTGAAAAGAATATAGAATCAAATATACAACCATGATAACAGGGATAGAATTAAAAACGAATTAATAAAAACTACTCAGTCTGATTCTGAGTCATTTAAATGTTTTCGTAGAAAAACTTCTAAGAGTCTCAAAAATTAAGTAAAAAAACAACGATGTATATCAGGCTAAACTACAGAAGAATCATATAACATTGTTTAGTTCATTAGATATCTTAATTTGAATCTTATAAAGATTGTTTTACGCACTTTCTCGCCATAACCATAGATAATTAAAGATATACAGTGATTAAATCACCACGGAATTACACAAAAAGTACAAATGTCTGTAAAATTCGAGAGTTTGATTGGTATCGGTTACAGGATTTGCCATGTATTTGACAAAATTATTATTATTATTATTATTATTATTTTAAATTTATTTATTTTTAAAAAAAAAAACTAATACCAAAATTTTTCTTTTCATTATTTCAGAGTTCGTTTATTTTAACTCTCTTCGCCCCCATATAATTTATAATTTTCTCTTCCTATGTAAAAAGTGTTAGGCAGCATACAGTTTCTTCTAGTTAAGTTTCTGTTTTGAGTACAGTTTATTAAACGGAGGCGGTGAAACCATAGAACATTTATTTTTATCTCTTTACATACAATAATGCTCAATATACATGTACATGACTTTGGGATGGGGGCTAAAAGTGTAAAACAAATTGCTTGTTAAGGTCTGATTGATCAATACTATTAGTGATCCTTATATAATATTTCATATTAAGTTAAACGGTATTGTTTTCAATTCTGCTTGTGATTTTACTTGCCCTATATAACACCAGAGTCTTAGTAATTAATTAAATGATTATCCTTTTCAAAAATTGAAAATATAAAGTGTATTTATTTCGATGTGTCTAAGACATTCAGAATTGAATTTGTTATTTTGAATATCACTTCAAACTGAAGCTGAAACATAAGGTCAAGATAGTGTATTTTTGAAGACAAACAGTTCGTCATCATTTTATTTTTCAGTATTTATAAAACTTTAAACTTTTAGTAACATTGTATTTTCCTTTTCATAAAATGCCCTCTGGATCATGGATTGGTATCCCCCACGTTTTATCGGTCTATAAATTTTTATAATCTTATCCTGTGTAAGATAAGTAAATGTCAGCTTAAATAATAATTATACAAAACGATATCATATTTATGTTTGTCTACCATAAGGTAAGATATTGAGTGACATTTAACTCTTATAAGGTATAAATTTCGAAAATAATTACGAATTTTACTTTCTGTTGACTGATGTCTTAAAGCCCTTAAAAAGGTTTGTTAAAACAGATTTAAATCTAAAGTCAGTCTGATACACGGCTTTTAAGTACGTAAACATTATTATTATTTCCTGTATGTTATTTATTAGGATTTTCAATGACAAATAAAGCTAATAACAACTAGATTGCGTCCTTGAGAAAGACTATTAATCTTGTTTTTAAAAGACAAACATTATCATCGTTAATTTTTTTTAAATATGTGATATCAGAAACAAATATTCGTCTTCATGTTTTTTTAACAAAATTTAAAAAAATGGGATGAATATTGCTTTATGTCACAGCAGCAATATTTTAGCTATTCTTAGCGAAACAATTGATATTTATCTCAAGAATTAATTCTACATATTGTGTTTGCTCTGCAGTATTGAACACTTGAGGCGACCATAAAAGTTTAAGTGCAATCGCTTGCAATGTCAAAGATAATCATTGCTGGCCACTAAGTTCATTATACTGGTACTAAGCCAACAAATTAAAACCTTCAACAATGAAACAACTCGCTTCCTCTTGTGGTCGACCGCAAGCTTAATACATCTTACAGCTGTGAATTTCATCTATGACCGAAGCCGTAACTACTAAGCCACTGCGGCCCTTTAGAATTAGGAAAAAAATATTACTACAATACTAATTACACCATTTTCTTAATTGTGTATATCATTCAAGAACAATTTTTAAATTAGTTTATTTTTTTTAAAAATACTATCAACATTTTTTTCGATATTTTTTTATCTTAGATTTATGAATTTAATAAACAGCAAATTTGATACACAAATTGTGATTTATTCAAATGTTTTCTTGTTTTTTTTATTTATTTATTTTTATTGATGATGTTTATTATTATTATTATTATTATTTGGTGAAATGTTTTCCGTGTTGTTATCGTAGATGTTTCTTGATAACTTTATCATTTATTATATATCCAAATAAAAATGTTACCTTTGTATATTAATAACTATATATTTTATATACAGTAAAGGAACATTTGATGTAAAACTACAAGATAAATAAACTACAAATCAAGATTCCAATACTTGGGGATTTATTGATTTTCATAAACTTATACAGAGTAAATTAAATAAAAGAACACGCAATGGTTTTCACTAAACCTGCCAAACAAGTAAACTCAATTCTCTAGTAACAATCAAAATTGTCAGTCAAAACAGACAAACTATCTTATTTTAATTGATTATTCTCATATAGATATGGTAGTGACAAAAATGTATTATGTTTGTTAACGTATTTGTGGCACTCCATGTGAAGTTGTTTCTTCTTACAAACAGATTCTAAAGTAATCTTGTATAAGATAATACGTAAGTACATACGTACGTATGTTTTCATGTTTAATTATTTTCAGTAGGATTGCATGTATTTACGAAACTATTTTATATTTTATGTCATACAAATATAAATTTAGTTTTATACTCATATTCTTATGACTATTTGAAGTCTTTTTTCTTTAACATGAAAAACGAAAGAATAAACAAAAATACTTCTATACTGACAATTCTTTTCATAATACTGGTATGTCAACCGTCGCATATCAAACACCAGTATTGTCTTGCCAGACGCATATTTACATTCGCGTACAAAAAAAAGAAACCTGGAAGGGTTGGATTTTATGAAAAAGCAAATCAATTCAAAACAGTCAATAAAGCCAATAAACTTTTCAAACTGATCTTAACATCAATTACCAACAATAATGTGTTTTAATATGTTGTTACGCATAACGCCAAATTTCCAAGAATAAACTTCCAAAACTTCAACAATCGGAACCGTATTGAAAATATCTCAAGGAAACAGCGACAATGATGTTTCTACAGTTTTGTTTTAATTTATAGAAAAAAGGTGAAAGTGTCACTAACATTATTTTGAAAAGAATGAAAATTAATTGAAAATGTGAAACATACATAAAAAATTGTACTGATTACCCTTTTTTATTTTTGTAAGAGTACACTTGTCCCCTTTCATTTACAAAATCATAAAGAAATTTTCGTTACTAAGCCATTAAAATTTGTTCGTGAAGAGTGATGAAAGCATGAAAGTACTAGTTATAGCAAACTACAAATGAAAAGATGTTTTGTCGAATTGTTTCTTATTAAAAACTTAAAGTTTTAAGTCAATATATTCCGTTACTAGATATCTGATACCAATTTATTGCAGTCTCTTTCATATTCATTGCACTTATATTTCCATTATTCAAAAAATTATGCTTTCTCTTGTAAAAGCTTTTCTAAAATACATGTACTTTACTATTTATTTCAAAATTATGTCTGATAACTGATAAAGATAAAACCAGGGAACAGTATCCGAAAGGATTTACATTAAAGATACATTAAGTTTTTCAATTTTCTGAATGTTTTTTTAATTTTTTAAAAATTATATATTTTTTTAAAAATAGATATTTTCTAACCACGATCCGTAGCACTCATTTTCTAAAATTTCATGTCTTTTAGCTGTAAAAAAACGGAAGCCTCTGACCGGTTGGTCAGTGTTTTACGATGGTAATTATGAGCTTGGAGCATGCGCACGGATGTACGGAAAAACCCTAGAATCGAAGGTGAAACATGACAAATTGCATTAATTGCCCTTAATTAATATCTTGATGTATTTGAAATGGTGTTATGTATCCCTTACTAAGTCACAAATGACAAATTCAACGAAGATCTGTGTTTAATTTATCGTATTTCACCGTTTTGAAAGTTGTGTTTAAATGACCCGGTTTTTAATTACGTAACCATCTTCTAATATTAGATCCCAAATGCTGCATCTCGCTGGGTAAATACTGTAATTTCTGTATTTATTTGAGCTTTTGTCGTTGAACCAAAGGTAACATTGTTCATTAGGAACATCATTAATTAGATTAGCACCGTTTTAATTTTTTCTTTGGAAAACTTAATGCAGCTTTAATTATTTCCAAAACAAAAACTTCTCTGTTTAGTACGGTAAGCAATTTAAAAAATATCAAATCCTGTTAAAAAGTCATTACGTTTATCAGTTTAATAAATTTTTTAAGTAGAACATATATCGAAACGTTTTTGTTACTAATCTCGAATAGCTTTTACTGTAACGCACATTATATATTGAATCGAAGTATACTTGTCTTTTATATTCTTTGGATCTTTTACGGATTCTCTAGTGATTGATTTAATAAATCATTCTTTCCAGATTTTACCGATATCGAATAAGATGTCGCACAAGTTTCTAAGAAATGTTTTAACCGAGATCCATGTAGCGCATGATACTTGTGTCTTTGTGATGATAAAAATCAGTCTGGCTTTACTGTACATGAACAAACACACGAAATAAAACGAGATTAAAAAAAGACACTATGATTTTTAACTTCTCCATTCATTGAGCCACCTGATATATAGAGTAAAGAAATGGAGAATATACAATGAGACAGGACCGATGTTTTTTTCTTTATTAGATAATTTTTTTTGCTTATAGATTGACATGGAAACGGAATGTAGGAATATAAGATTTAGAGCTAATATTTCAACTTTTGGTATATTTTGAAAACAAAGTTTTTGGTTGTTGGAACAATCTTTAAAAAATTCAAACAAAACATTATTTCTTTACTATTCGTTCGTGCGCTCTGTTTTAATTAGGTATCGTAATATGTGTACGGTTTCTTATTACTTTGGTTGTTGTGACGACGTCATGGTGTGCATCGTAACACTTACTACGTGATTATCATGATGTGAAATATCACTTCAGGTTACACGAAACAGAATTATCATAAATCTAAAAATAATTCCTAATAAGATGAGAATTGAATCAACTTTAAAACCTGGAGTGGTTAAATTGTTGCTGGTGAGTTGAGTTACACTGCCCAGTGTTTCCGTAATGCAGGGTTTTAATAAACTACAATCAGGACAATCGACCTTGTTCATCAGAAAAATGTTCGAACAAAAAAAATCAAATTAACCTTGTCTTATTTAGTATAAAGTAAAACTATCTTTAATTGGTGCTCATGGCTACTACTTAACAAAATGTGACTAAATCAGCTTCTACAATACCATAATTAATTTTACTGTCTGAAACAAGATCTGCGACATTTATAATACCGACTGTTTTTGCTTTTCTTGAAGTTACAACGTTCTTGATCATGTTCAAGTGCCAATTACACTACCAATATGAGAAAAACAACCTACTACACGTACAATAACTTTACCATCTGTTAATGTCGCATGCTGTAGCTGACTCAAATATTAGTTAACAATTAGGTTTTATATCTAGTTTTCTCACAAAAATAAACTGAAATCAAAAGGTTGGTCGATATATTAATAATTGCCTTTGCAACTGCAATACAGGAAATATCTAGTTGTTTATACACAAGGAAATTTAGGTTTTATGTACAACAATCTATGGACCTATATTTCTTCGAGTTCCATTTTTTTCTGACATCTTTTGCTCCTCCTTGTGAAACAGCTGGTCTGAATTTGTTTTAAAATATTGCAAATACAGTTACGAAGAAGTTTTCTTTGTATGTTGAATATTGATTAAATCTAACTTAAAAATACACAGTTCAAACGGGTTATGTCTCTGTTACAACATGTGATATGCGAAATACAGTATCTTCAAATTAACCTTTTAAAGAACAAGAACAAACAAGTCATTAAAGATTTCATTTTTTAACTAAATTGTATATTCTGTGCGTAGACAAAAAAGGAGCTAAGGGTAACAATAGTAATTTTTGCCACTTAATCTAAGTGTTTTACAATTCATTTCTTCGACACTGTTAATATTCAAAGCCTTGTATCTGTTAATTGTCAGACAACGGCATATTTTTTTGTAATGAAGATAATGTAATCCATAATTTCAAAAAGCTCAATGTATTCCATTTTATATTCATTTTACCAATTTCAACACTTTAAAAACGATTTGAGATTGTGGTTTTAAATATATATCAGCAATAACCGAGGAGGATGTGGCAGTTTTTGTATCACTGTATTTTTAAGCAATAGGAATTGTAAAAATTGTCTAGTGACAGCATCCCCCAAAATGTTACATTAAACTGAAAAAGGGGTTGTGTTGTAATGTTTATTGACGAAGATTAATCTGAAAAATTTTCCTGGATGAACAAATCCTGGTTCACGATCTATAGGATGTTAATTATTATTAAATGTATCATATTCTTTTGTTTGATGCAAGGGTATAAAAGGAAAGTTGAAGTAATAAAGGGAATAAACACTATTTAAAAGTTTTACATTTATTTTAATCATAGTTACTATCCTGTTTGTCAGTATTTCATTACTAGTAATTATTCACGTATATTGTATTCGTTTAGTTTATTGACTTTATACGGACGTTTCGTCTTGTTTAATTGTTTCTCATTAACATATGTTCCATTTCTTCGTGGTATAGCATAATAAATGGTCATGCAATAGATATTTTTAAACCTTGTTTTTATTAATTAATTTTATTTTCATTTGAAGAAAGTCTATTCTTTTAGATTTGTTTACTAATATTTTGTTTAATTAGGAGCCATATTTCTTTTGTTTAAGTAAAGAATTATTTTTATATTTTTATATATTTACTGTAAAAGTTATATTTTTGATAACTTTTGTTTTTAATTTCCTACTCCTACTTACATATCTTACAATCCTTGGAAGAATCAAAGTGATTTCCTTTACAATTTGTACTTTTGACAGAGTTTATACTATTGTTGGCAATACTCTGTTGACAAATAGTACCTACAACGACAATAAACGCTTATAGATTGTCTTTGATCTATGAATAAAATTTTGGCATTCATAACATCCATATGATCTTGAAATACCAGTTTTTACTTTGATGGTATAATTCCGGCTTTTATACTCCTTGGAGGAGTTGGTACAAAAATGTAAAACAAAGTTCGTCATAGAAGGTATTTAAGGACAAATAAAAATTGAAATAAGCATTGAACACAAATGACCTCCTGCGTAGCTGGTTCAGTGGCAATTAAACACCATTCATGAAAATTACAGTACGCTTTTATCACGTATAATGTCTTTGCTAGTAATTAGTGATTCATATGGTGTTACTTTAACTGGGAGGTTCGAAAAATGCTTTTAGATAACGATTGATTTGATTGTTGCTGTGGTCTACATTAGATAAGGAGAGGGTCAGAACGTAGCTTTCTAGCGTTGGCTGCATCCTCTACAGTTCCTTTCACTACCTACTTCTTAACAAATAGATTTTTTGTTGGTCAAAACATCAGATTCCTTATATCTTTAAAAAGCATTATCTTTGAAAATTTGGTTCTTGGGCATTTCATTATCCTTGCACCTCACTAGCCAATCCAGGGTTCTAAACATAGGTGATGCCTTAATGTCCAGGAAAAATACCACAGAAAAACGCCTTGGACAAATAAGATGCATAGCGACTACAAAACAATTTTAGTCATTTCAAGATAAATCGATTATTCAATTGATAAACTTAAAGATACAAACTTTGTTTTGTAGATATATTTTTAAATGAGAGTTTGAAGATAACCTTATCATCGCTACTATTTTAATGTGGAATGCAAGACAAATAAATATTTTATATGTATGCTGATTTAAGCATAAAGATTAAAAAGTAAAGTTTTTTCCAAGAAAAATTAATGTTAGGTTTGTCATAGACAATTTTTCAAGATATTACTGGAACATGGACAAATGTAGCTTTATATTGTTAGTAGGAATTATAGACAAATTGATTTTTTGCGCATTGTAAAATTTCTCAGTAAAAACATGAGACATTAGAAATAAAAATAATGCACAAAGTAATTGAATAAAACTTTTCTAATTACGAGAAAAATGATCTAGATTACACAACACCCTTCCTTAAACGTTTTAAATCTTAATAACGTAATGAAATAAATAAAGATTGACAATTTTAAAGAAAAAAAGTACCACACGCAGAAAGGAAATCAAATTGTATATAAAATAAAAACGAAGGCGTACTGTGTTATAAAAAAAGTTAAAAATGAATTTGTTGAGAAAATTATCAAAATGCATTTTCGTTCTTTCTATCTACAGAACATCATATTTCAATGTGTTTGCTTTTAAATAACTCGGTTAAACAAACAAAGACGTCAGAGATGGTCACGACGTACACTTATCCAATTTCTCGATTACTTTATATGTTGTATCAATTTCATCACAACGATTGTTTTGAATTATTTCTGAGTTTGATGAACCATTATTTATTTCATGAACAAATTAAATCTCTTATACAAGCAAGAACTTTGTATTGGAAAGGAATAAGATATCCTCGGTTTAACAAGAAAGAAAATTGAAAGTAAAAACGTAAAACATAATTTATTTTGTTTCTCAAACATCCGTACTATAAAAAATAGTAAAGATTGTTATTTTTTAACAATTCACTGTACTCAAAACTAGTTATAAAAACCTATGGAGAAAGCTGGACTCGTGTATTGCTTTGCTTTTTAAAGTAAAAAAGTAAATGTATTTTTGTTTTCTTTTTCTTTTTCTTTGTGAAGTGTTATACGACATTTAAAGTGCAGAAAGCAATTTGTAAAAAGATACATGAACTTGCAATAAGAAAAAGTGATGAGTGTAACTATGAAATATGTACAAGAAATGAAAACTAGCACTAGTAAACACTCATCTTAGTAGCGAAGAAACAAGTACTATTAAAAGTTAATAATAATATGTGTAGCGAAAACATGTACTAGCAAAGGTAAACATCGATTAGTGTAGCAAAACAAGAAGTAAAGACTAATTAATGTAGCCAATATACTTATATTGAAATATTTACAATAATAAGTTAAGCTAAGGAACTTGTACCAGCAATAGTAAACAATAATATTAGCTAGCAAAAGAACATGTACTAGCAATAGTAAACACATATAAGTGTACATGTAGTTAAGAAACATGTACAAGCCAGAATAGACATTAATTAGTGTAGCCAGGAAACATACTACAATAGCTATAATGAACACTATTTAGCAAATAGCAAAAGAATATGTATTAGCAATATTAAATACAAAAAGTGTCACCAAAAAACACGCACTAGCATAAGTTTACACTAATTAGTTAAATGAGAGAATATGTACCAGCGAAAGTAAACACCATCAGTATAGCCAAAAAACAAATAGTACTAGCAATTTTAACACTTATAATGTGAAGTCAAGAAACATGTATTATCAATAGTAATCACTTATAAGTGAAGTCAATTAACATGTACTGGCAATAGTAAACACTAATAAATATAGTCAAGAAACAAGTGAACTAGTATAGCCATTAAACATGTACTAGCAATAAAAATCACTAATAAGAGTAGTCAAGAAACTTGTCTTAGCAATAGTTAACACTAATAATTGTAGCCATGATACAAGTGCTAGCTAAGTAAATACTAATAATTGTGGGAAAGAAAAATGTACAAGCAAAACTAAAGACTGATTAGTTTAGCCATGAAACGATGAACTTGCATACTTTTAAAAAATCTGAAGTGCATTATTTATGAACTGACGATTTATGACGATTTACAACGCGTTTCTTTTGAGCGCAGTGCATCTGATTAAAATTTGTATCAATTTACATTTAGTTGCTCTTGACATTTTTCACACATATTTAATCTTGAAATGAATGTAAAGATTTTTTTACTTAATAAGATTGATTACAAAAGATAAATAAATTACTCTGAAATTTGATATATTCAATACATAATAATAAAAATTTCTTGACGTGAAGTGACAATTCAAGTTATTTGTTATATGCAGCGGTTTCCTAATCCAATTTCTAATATTTCTAATTTTTTATTACAATGTTTTTGCATTGTATAATTTGTGGTCCATGAGATCAATTGGTTTTTTTCACAATAATTTCATATTAAAATTTTCAGTCTGCAATAAGACTAAAATTTCATTAGTTTTTTGTAGCTATTATCTAATTATAAACTGCATTTTTGGGATCTCTTAAAAATCATATAGGTGGAAGTACAGTATGCAGGATGCATATTTTTTTCACAATCGCCATTAATTTTTTTTTCTTTTGATACCAAATGTTCTAGCTAGTTCGAAATATGATTATGCTATTGGCATGATCTGAGCAATTTTCACTTCTTAAATTGATCTCTTTAAATGACTTGGGACTTTTTTTTACAAATGTGCTTGTCAAAATTATGAAAAACAAGCGCTTACATCTGTCCACAATAAATTCTTCAATAAAAATGAAAAAAAGGACACCTATTAAAAATGGATAAATTCGACTATGTGATTTGTACTGATAACATTACAGAAGTCAAAATTGAATTAACTTGTCTAAGTCTGGTTACGAACCTGAGCATCTCTTTTATTGTCTTTAAGAATATAGCAATGTTATAAAAGCATGAAGATATTTAATAAAATTCACAACTGAAAATATATAGTTTGTTGCATCCAATGTTACCGAGAAAAAACAACACAATATAAAACGACCAAACAACAAACAATATAAGGCACACACACACACACACACACACACACACACACACATTGGAAAGACTAGTTACAGTTTGCCGAACTTCAACGAGCAATGGATTAAAAGACCGAATTTTTGGTTGCAGTAACAATTTTTAGGAAATCCACCATTTTTAATTATTATTATCAACTCAATTTTGGAACTTAAGATTCATTATTTTCAACTATTTGGTTTATGTTTTTTATCTATCAAACTTTTCGGTCTTAGTGCCACTGATGAGGAATGAATATCCGAAATGTGCACATCTGGCACATCAAAATTTAACTGGTATTTGTGTTATATATTTACAAAAAGATGTTTTATAAATCTGCACACTTAAGAAATTATTTTATCATTTACTGAATCAACAACCTTCATGTGAACAATATTAACAAAATATTTCTTAATGACATGTGTAATATCTTTAACATGTTTGTTGTTATAATTCTATAGTTTGCAAGCAATACCATACGAAAGAAAAAATATCCCAAGAAAATTAGCCATAATAAGTTTAAATAAAAACAACAGATACTTAGAGAAAACATAAATCTACACCCACTGATTTCCGTAAATCTAAAGGATAGGTCTGTCATTGATTTCCTCCATTGTGATCAGTAAAGTGTGAGAGGGAATTCTCTACATACAAATTATCTGCAGGATATAATTAACAACATATGATCCCTTTTGAGTTAAAACATCACTTACGTGCATTGTGACGTAATCAGAAAATATTATTGCGATTGCGTGAGAGAACCTAACAAAGAAGTATTGTTTTAAAAGTTAAAATGTAAAAATTGAAAAGAGTATTGGAACAAAGGTCTTAAGTAGGTTAAAAAGTAGTGTTTAAAGACTTTGTTTAAACGACTGAAGTGTGTGTGTGTGTGTGTGTGTG
Source organism: Tegillarca granosa (assembly GCA_029721355.1). Taxonomy (NCBI): domain Eukaryota; kingdom Metazoa; phylum Mollusca; class Bivalvia; order Arcoida; family Arcidae; genus Tegillarca; species Tegillarca granosa. The sequence goes on along the minus strand of CM056596.1, from coordinate 8,530,024 downwards.
TGTGTGTGTGTGTGTGTGTGTGCGTTGTCCATGCTTTCAAAATTGTTTAAAATAGTCTTTTAATGATGGTAACTTGAAAAAAAGAAGATTCTTATAAAAACGTAAATCTAGCGACCATGTAGCCACACACGAGAACGATAAATAACGTTATTTAAGTGAAGTACATAATTGATACTTTGCGTGATTTCCAGATTGAGTACATTTAAGCTGCTTCAAGTGTAATTGTTTATTTCTTGGATCTCTAAAAGTATGTTATTACTTGAAACACTTATTAACGCAGCCACACAACTAGCAGAAGTAGTGAAAAAATGAAAATTGAGAATGAATAAAAATTCCTATATAATAATAATAATAATAATAAATAATTTTAACAGTCCGACTTATTCTATTTTGATCAAACTGTCCTTGTATATTGTATTTTAATTTAGGTTTGGATTTTAAAAAAAAACTACAAGAGCCTTTTACATCATTAGGTTTGTTTGAATTCTCTCTCCTAAATTCAATATAAAAAGTTATAAACTTAGGTTCTTGTTTTGGACATATGCAGCGGATTATCTCTCAATTTTAAAATTGCTATTTAAAGTTCTAATCATCCAATTGAAATATAAAAACAATAAGTACTGAAGTAAGAAAAACCTTACAAAGGTTGTTATTTTGTATTTCTAAAACCAAATAGGTTTTTTAAAAAGTTTGTTAAAATACATTTTACTGTCGTTTTACTCCTGAAAGTACGTTTACGATTTTTAAATGTGTCTAAACAGTCTTCAAATTTTGAAATTCTATTGTTTGACGCACAGAGTCTCCTAAACGATCTGTATTTTAATTTTTTGCATGAATTGTAATGAATGAACTTGATATATTTGGATATTTTACAAGTTTTTTCTTTGGTATTTTTATACACATATCACCATACATTTGTCGCTATCCTCGACCTATTACACTGGATAACTGCGTGAACTTGTCGTTAGGATGAGACTTGAACAATATGCCTTTGTTTTTTGCGCAAAGACAATACACTTTATTTAAGGTAATGTCCATAATGTATGCATATATTTTTAAAAGATTTAAAACCCTTGAAATTATTTAATCGTGTGTATTAGCTTCCAATATTAACGAAAGTTTGTGTAGCATCACCAGTTTATTTACAAGATTAACAGATGAATTTAAAATATTTTCACAATCATAATATTTTAAATTAATAAATTTACATGTAATAATATTTAAAATGGTAAAATGTTTAAGTAATTGTATGTCGGTAGCAGATTTGACACCAAAATTTGGTGAATTAATACCGGTCTGTTATTTTGTCCTGCTGTACAGAGTTACTTCTTTGGTGTCGACAATTACCTTAAATTGTAAGAAGAATGATGAAATTATGACTATTGTGATTCAGTATTGTAATTTAAAAAAGGCTAGTTTTTAAAGGCAATATACATTGTGCATCCGATTGGAATAGTTGAAAAATCATTTCTAAACAATATGTATAAATATCTTTTAAAATACAACAGACAAAATAATCTATATTTTGAGGCGGAAAAGCACTTGTTTTTCATGGAGCTATAAAATATAAATCTACATTTTAAAGAAGAGAACTCCAGCTTTTGACTGAGTGGAATATTTAAAATACCGGTTTTATTTCTAGTTTCAGTCAGTTTGTGGATACTTACTTCAGAGCTTAGTGGACTATAAACTCTTTTATATATTGTTTATTTTTCTTATAAGATTGTAAAGCTTCATATAGTCACTTAACGTTGGAGAGCAGTTGTTAAAAATTTATCTTTACTACTATAATTGTAAATAGTTGTTATTTTCACCAACATCAATATTTCATGGTAAAATTATATGTTTTCTATGACAAATTTTGATCTTATTCATTTTAGCATTCAGATATATTGTTTTAAATATACATTAACGTAAACGAAGTAATTGTTATGCGAAACAATTTCATTTATTTAATATCAGCTATTGATCTATTAACCAAATGTTTATTAAGTACAAAAATACTTTCTTCAATGATTATGTGATATAATCAGTTGCAAATATCTATGTAATAACTGAAATCCCAAATGTATTGCTGAATATCTCCAAACATATAATGTACTTTCGAAACCCTAACATACCTCATTGATGCCAATTAGACTACTCATCCCTATCAAACAGGACAGGAAGCGTATAGAATTAATCAATGTTATCAACATGTTTTTCCACTGAAATAATACGTCGTACATAATGATTTAGATACAATACGTTTTATGCCTAATGGAAATCAGGTTTACAGGTTTAATTGGATCTAAAAAAATCCTTACGACGAGGCACAATTTTGTCGGCAGTAAAAAACTAAATATGTTTTGACACTTACAGTGTTTACATTAAAGTAAAGTCGTTAAACTAAACAATGCATCTTACAGAAGTCTAGATTTAGACAAAAGGGTCCCTTGTAGATATACAAGGCTGAAATAACAAAGTAAGTAAGTTTTAGGAAACTTAAAAAAGAACATTCTTACAAATCAATTTTATCACTTTTATTTGAAAAATACTATAAGAAAAAACAACTAAAAAGAAATATATGGACCTGATTAAATATTTATCCTTTGTAAATTGGATTACCAGTTCCTGTCATTATTAACTTATATAATTTTTCTGACCACTGCGGTAGCTCAATTGGTAGAGTGCTCGCTACGTAAGTGGGAGGTCGTGGGTTCGAACCCCGGCCGGGTCTGACCCAAGAGTTGAAAGTGGGTAGTGACTGTTCTTTCGCCAAGCACTCGGCATTAAGAAATGAAAGTCACCGTTCTTTCAGATGGTAACTTAAAACAAACGAGGTCCCGTGTCACGGCGTGGCACGATAAAGAACCATGCTGTATAATTCCATCAACGCAACGCACAGGCAAAATTTCTGCACTTTCGCCTATTGCTGGCGTCGTCTCGATATAATTGAAATATTCTTGACTGGGACGTTAAACACCTTTACTCAACTCTTATATAACTTTTCTAACACAAATACATGTAATATTTTAGAATGAAATAGTTGTTTTTGAAAATTTTGGCATTTTATTGAACATTGTAAAAGTGATATCGAAAATTGGTAAAGACCCCTTTAATAAAGTTTTAAACTTAATATTAAAAATCAATGTTTACTCCAATATCTATGTCAAAACCTATGATGGTGGAATTATTTAAATTTGTTGATGTTAAAATTAAAAGTTATTTTCTTTTACGAATTACTGCTTGAGAATTATATATCTTATCTTATCATTTGCATTTTGAAAAAGATAACATAATATAAAACACAAATACCTGCTTATTGTTTTTTTAATTTTGCAAAAATGAATTTTGGAAAACATATTCATAGAATATTTATTAGCTTATTATGTCTTATTAATTTTAGATATTGAATTATCTTTATTCATTAATCTTTTTTAAATAAAATGCGAGTTTTTGTTAAAGTAGTTAAAAAGAGTGTATATTAGAAAGTTTTACACAAAAAGGGCAACTGCTGTAATGTTATTTTGTGATAAAGAAAGATTAATGTCTGTCAAAAATAATTTTTATCGAAAACTTTCCTACAGTTACTAGTTAGTTACCGTTTTTTGTAGCAGTTAGAAACACCATGGACAAGACATGCGAAAACTTTATTGTTGTCTAATGTTTGCCAAATTTAATCTACATGTAATACCTATTGAACAACGAGATTGCAATCCGATTCATAAGTTATATAATTATGTTTCCGTTCGTAATGAATAATTTTTAAAACAAATGTTTATATATAACACAAATACCTTTTAAATTTTATTGTGCTATAAGTGCACAATTCAAAAAAATCATTCCTCATCAGTGACACTAGGGGCCGAAAAGTTTGACAGATAAAACATAAGTTAAACAGTTAAAAATTGCTGAATCTAAAGTTCCAAAATTATATGAATACAAATTTAGCTAAGGAATGCTTTGCATGAGTGAACAAACCTTAGTTTTAAATAAATTTCAAACATTACGACAGCTGAAAATCTTGCTAAATGGTGTATTTTCTGACAGCAAAAAGTACTGCCTACAGAGTTATGGATATCTTTGGAGAGTTTACTTCACCAGCAGCAGTAACCGCTCAGGGGTAGTAAATGTATCATAGAAATACCAGTTAAATATTCATGTGCCATTTGTGCACATTTCGGAAAATCATTCTTCGACAGTGATAATAGGGGTAAAAAAGTTTGATAAATAAATCATAATGAAATATGACAAATCGTTAAAGCTTAATATCGATGTAAACGAATTCTTAGGAATAGCAATACAACTTAAATTAAAAATAATAAAGTTGAAGTTTTGACTCACATTTCGCCATTTTATCTTTTATTCGCATTAATTAATAGATTATACTGTAAATCTCTACATGTTAATCAGTATGTGTCGAAATTACTTCAAGAATACCATAATCCGTTATAAATAGATCAAGATTAAAATGGATAAACTGAATGTATCAAAAGATAGAAAGATCAACAGTAACGACTTGTAAAATTGGAAAAAAATTCATTATTATTTCTATTTATTGATGAATTAAATAAGCCATAAACTTAAAGATATTATAGTCAATGAATAAATGGCAAAATAAATTAAATGGTTTGTGTAACCATCGTATAACGAGTCGTTACTAAATTCAAAAAATTATAAAAATACAAAATGTTCCTTTTTTGATAATACGTCTGAAAGTATTAAATTATTTATACAATTTTTAAATTGATTCATTATTTATATATTGCTGATATATAATATAAGTACTATACTTCTTAGGAAATAAAATCAACCATATAAGTCAACTAAAGTTTTAAACAACTGTGTTAAAAGAATGAACAAATCATTATTTTCCTTTGTTAAGAAAATGTTGCGATATGAAAACAGACAAAAGTAGAGAAACATATATTTGGTTGCTCGAAACAAATATACAACTTGAAGATTATTTATTGTTTTGCATCCTTTTCAATCTCTTGTAATTGAGTTTTTCATCATTTGAGGTCAAAATTGTTTTTCATATTGACCTTTTTAGTGGCTTTGTTAATTGATCACTGGAAGCACAAACTAATAGAACATTGCAAATGTTTCTTTCAGCTACATATGTTTTTTATTTTAAAAAAAGGTTCAGCTACATCCATTTATAATGATTTTTGAACTGTTTTTGTGTTCATAAGTAGATAAATTCAGATAATTAGACTATTATTGTCTGGCACCAGTTGTCCTCGTCGGCACAATGTGCGTAGTTTGTTACATTTAACTTAAGAAAAAGTGTCAGAAAAGCCGGTTAGAGGAAAACATGATGAAACCCTATAACTATATAAGACGATTTTACCTAATTTAATAATGTAATAAATTATCTAGGTTTTGCGTGTAAACGTACTCTTTATGCCAATAATTTGTAGAAACGAGTTTAAGAAATAAATGTTAACATAATTAGAAAGTCAAAGTGACGAGTTTTTCATACTTATAAAAAAATCTCCTAGGGACAACTAAATCAATTTAAATGGATCATGATTGAGTTCAATTGATTGTATGACATCTTTCCAAAGTTATGCTTGCAAATATCCGGAATTTTAGATAAAATAATTTAATTGGAATATTGCTTGAACAGAAATCAAAAAGAAAGAAAAAAGATATATCAAATCAAGATTTGAATCGATTAAAGTACCGATTAATTGTTATGTTTAGTAAATGCAACAATATTACGAAATAGTGAAATGGAAACCAGAAATATTCCATTTCTTTTGTTTAACTGCATTTAATATTATCTTGAATCTGGAAATGGTTCTAAATATTCGGCTTACAATATAAATCTGAATTAATGTTGATAATATCGTCCAATCACCAATTCAAGTTCAGTTAAATTAATCATGTCATTATGATGGATTTTTATGCTTATATTTATACCATTAAAACGTATAACTTTCTTTGAAGATAATTATGTTGAAGGTGTGAAATAATATGCCAAGAAACCATGAGTGCAAACGTCATTTAATCCAATCCTTTACATATAGATTAATTACAACTTTCATACGAGTAATTCGTTATATTTTTTAATCTGACCCTAATGCATTATGCATTTTTATGCCGTCTGTAGGTCATGCTTAATGCATTATGCATTTGTATGCCGTCTGTAGGTCATGCTTAATTCATTATGCATTTTTATGCCATCTGTAGGTCATGCTTAATGCGCTATACATTTTAATGCCGTCTGTAGGTCATGCCTAATGCATGATGCATTTTTATGCCATCTGTAGGTCAACAAACAAATGCGCCTTCATTAACGCGTAGCCAAAGAATGAGAAGTTCCTGAACAAAACCAGTCTTTTGAAACGTAAACGGCAACCTAAAAACTAAAACAGCTCATCACAAGAGCTAAATTTGACTTGCTGGGAAATAAGCTTAATTTCTTTAAAGTGCGAAAATGTGGTGACTCGCGGTGTGGTACATGAGCAAACAATTCAAAATGGCTACTCCATAAAATTACGAAATGGAAAAACCACTCAGTGAACACTTAGATGTCTGTGGTAACAATAATTTTAAGATTTTTTCCGTTCTATAAATGTATAGACGAAGATCAAACAAGAAAGTTAACAAGAGAACAGCACTTTATTGAGGTTTTTAAACCTAAATAAAATGGAACATTTTAATTAACTCCCATTGTATTATTATCTCCCCTTTAAATTATGTGACGTCAAAGTAACGTTGGTATGTAATGTTATTTTAATAAATCATTCGCCTGAAGCTTGCGACACACACGTATGAAAGTACTTGCCGAAAACGTAATTTTGAACTTTTCCTGTTATATATATATATATAAATTTTTTTAAATTTTTTTTTTTGCAAATTTGAACTGACTTGACAAACAAAAGGAAAGTGCAGTGTACTTCTATTTTAAAAATTCCAGACGCAAGTTGTTATAAACAGAAAACCATTTTATCACAAAAACAAAGTCAGAGATTTTAAGAAATCGTACAACTCATAAGGTGAATAGATATTCGTCTTAGATACCTTTGTAATATGTTTAAGGAGATAGATGAGAACTAACGTTAAGAAGATAATAAACGAATTAAGTTAGATTATTGTGTTAATGTATAACATTTAGATAGATGTAATTAGTGTTCAAGGTTCTATCTAAGTGTCAGTGTTCTATTTGAACTAGTATCAAGTCTTTAAATTATAGTGTGTCTGATGTAAAACACACAAACTGTAAACAAACAATAGTCATTTATTATCCAATTAGCTAATTATTGTACTGATTTACATTTTATTTACCTTTATCGCCAAATTTATTTTTCAATTATCTAACAACCTGTTTTATAGTTTATCTGACCAAAAACTATTTTTAAAGAATAATAAACAATAATAAACAAAGAAAAATTTGTAATTTGTTTTTATCTTTACTCATAACAAAGATTGTTGTTTTATAGTGCTTACTAAAAAGAAACTTATTTGCACCTTTTTAACCTGCTTTGTAATATAGAAACTAATGTACATACAGTGGAATGTATGCACCTTTTGTACTACAACATACCTCTACATTCTCAATTGCCTTCATATTCTCCGTTTGCAAGTAAAAAGCTTTAGGTTTCAATGTGTATTTTTTGTCTTGTTTTCTATAGCTGTAACTATTTCTTAATATGTACTGACATGTTCTAAATGCCAGTTATAAAACTCCTTATTTGTGTTTTATTTTCATTGAAACCAATTTTGTTACTTTTCCACGTATAATAATGTAAATTACATGTACAAGCGTGACATATTGACTCGTTGCTCTAGAACCTTAACAAAAAGTACCCTCAAGTAACACACGGCAGTCCATAATACACTCTCGGGCCAATTAGGCATAAACAAACTTTTAGATTTATACTTACGAATTTAATTAACTTACTCTTGTCGCGAGTTAATTAAATATAATCTTTGCATATTACAAAATACAACAACAAGTCTATTGGAACTTATTGTGTTATCTCTTGTCGCTAATTGTTTCGGTTATCAAATAAATAAATAGTACATGTATCTTGAGAAATTCGTAACGAAAAAACACTGCCATATAAAACAGAAACTCTGATGATACTTATAAAACTAATCTTACAGACGTTTATTAGAATAAAGAAACAAATCGACTACTCATGTAACTATTATTGATCTTTCTTTTCCAAAAAGTATAATACAAAGCCGAGTTATCGTAACCTTTTACTTGTTTGTGATAGCTCTTCAAAATAATTTTATATTAAAGCTGCATTAAGTTTTTTGTTAATTTTCGGAATTTTTTTAGTTTTCTAAAAATATTGTTTGTTTAAAATAGATATCCTGTAACCACGATCCGTGAGATTCATTTTCTAAAATTTCATTTCTTTTAGCTGTAAATAAACGGAGCCTCTGACCGTTTGGTCAATGTTAAACGATGACTGTTATGAGCTTGGAGCATGCGCACGGATGTACGGAAAACCCAATGAATCAAAGGTAGAACCTTAAAAAGTACATTCCATTGTCCGTCATTTATAACTAAATCATTTGAAATGGTGTTATGTATCCCTTACTAAGTCACTAATGACAAATTAAACCAAGTTCTGTGTTTAATTTATCGTATTTCACCGTTTTGAAAGTTGTGTTTAAATGATTCGGTTTTTTTATGACGTCACCATATTCTAATATTTGATCCCACATGCTACATCTCGCTGGGAAATTACTGTTATTTCTGTATTTTTTCGAGCTTTTATCGTTGAACCAAATGTTACATTGTTCATAAGGAACATCATTGATTAGATCAGCACCGTTTTAATTTTTATTCCTTGGAAAACTTAATGCAGCTTTAAGAGCTATAATCTTTAATCTGATCGACGATGAAATTTTTGCTGTTTGATTCAAATCTGGAGATTGTTTTAATGTTAAATATTTCTTTTATAGGAGATAACCTATTTATTAAGGCTTGTTATTTATGTTATTCCTGAAATGTAAACATATGGTACATCAAATTTAACATACGTATTTTTGTCAAACAATTACCGTTATAAGAGACACAGAAACTAATTTTTATAATTTCTGAGAAAATTCAATATTTTTTTATTCAATCAACTTATTAAAAATATATACAATCATGTAATTTTCTCTTATATGAAACACTTTATCAAAACAATTGGCAAAACGTTATTAAGATACTAGACAGGGTTTGACGTTGAGTGACATAACAAACATGATCTAGTATGTGCGTATGAACATATAATCTCATAATACATAATTCAGCCCTTTATGCCTATAAATTTTAATCGACGTTCTAATTGTATTTGAACATTACAAGAAGTCATAATTTAAAAAAAGCTTATAGATTATGTTATTTCTACTTAGCGTTTAGGGATATGCGCGGAGCTTTACACCTGGCATTCGCACTTCATTGCATTTTCGCCATTGTCATGATTGCCACATAGTAGAAAATAAAGAAAAATTACAGTTCTTAAGTAACTGTTTGACAATCATTTTTATTATTAATTTTATATATACGTTTTTAAGATTTTCAAGGGATTCTATCAAAAACATCTTTGATAAAGGAAGTTAGATTCATTGCATGTAGACTGAATATCTTTTATTCTGTTCATTCTTCTTGGATTGGCATTTTAAACACTAACAAATTAGGCAAGTGGATTCAATTATAAGTCTATGTTTATACGCAACTGAGCTTGTTGAAGATTCATTACTTCGTATGTGTTTATTTGAGTAGGTCAAACAATGATTCTTTATTTTTGAGCTTGAAATCCGTCATAATTAAACTGCATTCAAACAAATCGTTTGACCTTTGGATGTACTAGAATCTTTTGAGACTATCATATCAGCTTTTAAGATGTGTTAAAGATTTCATCTGATAAATTTCTGATACAGCTCGGCGTGTAAAATTAGTTCGAATTACTTTTGCTTTCTGTTTTATTCATTAATACATTTATTTATTTATTTATTGATAATGTAGCTCTGTTTGTCGCATCATGAAAATTAGAGATCACAAGTTTCTTTAAAACCTTCATTGTTGTAACGTTCAGTAGCATTCGCTTATTTTATCACCACTTGTTCCTTTGTCATGTGATAGCCTAAAAACTATGGCTTATCAATCGAAATTAATGGTTTTGTTTGATGTTTAGGGAAGCGGTGCTTTTTTTGTTGATGGCTTTTCATATATATATATATATATATATATATATATATATATATATATATATATATATATATATAATTTCACCGCTAATTCTTAATTTACTTTTTGTTGTCTTTATAAGTTAATGTGTTCTTTGACTTGATCAAAATACATATCAAGACAATTTCGATGCAATCTGTATGTTTAAATACTACGTCAAACACGATGCTTTATTTATAAAGGACTAAAAGACAATTACACTATAAACAATAATCAGATATGCGTCGCGTGAAGACTTCTGTCTTTGATCAGATTACAATTAACGTCTAGAAAGAAAAGAAAACAGCCTTAAGTTAGAATTATTTTGACATACTGATTAATTGCAACATAAAGTAATAAATATAAAATACGCTATTTTGCTGTTTAAAAAACGTGTTTTTATGACATATGAATATTATAGAATGGTTTCAGACTTTTATAATTTTTATAGTCTATTCAGATTGTTTTGAATGGTGTCATAATATTTATGATTTTGCTTAGGTAGCCTTTTGTCATATTGCTAACTTATATATTAAAAATGTGTATAACATAGTGTATAACAACAATTAAACTCCTCATTAACAATGATGTATATTGTACAATCTATTTCATAGTTGGTTCCTTCTTTTAAACATTCATATCCAATTCTTTGTTTTAATAATATATATATTAAAGAGCTTATAAATGGCAATATTTTTGTAAGCCACGATGTATTTTTACTTGCCATAACAATACAAAAACACATTACCCATCTTAAATTTGATAATATTTGTTTATCTAGACGCTTACTATGACATTATCATTTTACGCCTACATGTAAGTGTATTTCATTTTAAGTTGGACGTGATTGGTAGCCATAAAACTGCAATGATTAGAGAAATTAGCTGTTTTTATATCTTATCATATAAAAATAAATAAATAAGTAAATAAATAAATAGAAAAATAGATAAAAATCATCATAAATGACATAACTACCCATGGCGGAGTGTTCTGCATTTTTCTCTATTATACTGTCTAATTCCTCTATTCTTGCGGCTAAAGAGTTTAGGACTTTGTCGCCAGCACCTGACATGTTGGATTGCAGCCGACAATTGTAAACAAGCAGCCGACAAGTGTAAACATAGAAAGTATAAAATGGGTAGCGTGATGCGCTTTCTTCATGCTTATACAACTAATTTCTAAGAACTTTCATGAAAATTTTTTATGTAACATTTAGAAACACAAGAGTTTAAGTAAAAGGTCGACAAAACTGTTTCAGGCTACACATTTTGAGCGTCTCTGATTTGTTAGTTTTTGAGTAACTGCTTGCCGAAGAAGTATGGAAAGATCCTGATATGGAAAATCGGCCCGGGTGCTGGGCTGATATGGATTTTTAGCCCTAGGGCTGATATGGCTCGATGGTCAATAGTAATATCACATATGCAGAAACGCAAATATTAATTAAATGTATATGATAAAAACCCATATTATTACCATATTGATATATGATTTGGTTTTCAATAAAATTAATAGTTCGTTCTGTATTTTATTGAAACGGCAAAACTGTTCCGAAACATTCCGTTACTCTTGAAGACTTTCATAATTTTTACAAAATACAAACAATAATAAGTGACTAAATTTGAAACTATTTTCGTGAGACGTTTCATAATATTAGTGCTTTGATTCAGTTTTATGATATTAAAAATTAATTTTAGTTCACATAACAGAAAATAAATTTCCATTGCTAATACCGGAATTAATCTAATAATATCAAACTGAAGTTTTTAATCATTGTTTTAACATTATATTATGCTTTTATCCATTTTCATCACGTACATTGACAAAATATAATGAATCATGAAAACAAAAATGATCAAAAATAGTATATTATTAATGAAATTTAAAACCTTTAACTTGGCAAGTCCTCAAGAATGTGTCTAATTCAATTTTATTCATGAAACAACATTTTAAAAAGTGATGCAATAAATATGCAATCCATGGTTGCAATGTTATTTTGTTTTAATAACCACAATATCCTTTGCAATTCCGGTAAAGTAACTGTTTTAATCAGTTGCATTACAATGTAATATATTGTTCTCATGTTTAAATCCGTTTATATCTTTTGTCCTTTAACATATTCCTGTAGACAGTTTGCATAATAAATCAACTAACCCTGTTTTGGCGTGATTCGTAGTGGTTTTAATTTCAGCACATTTTACAGAGTGTGTTAATTGTTTTCTAATATCCAACTTATATTATTACGTAATAACTTATCTTTGCTAGCTCAGAATAATATTATAGATAGACCATTTGGTACATGCGATTCGTTATAAAAAGCTTCACTTAAGCATGGTAGATCTGTGCTGAATATATTCTGACAGTAACAAAAACATTTTTTGGAAACAGTAAGAAATATATTCTCTTCAATAGCCCTACAGCTGTATCGAGTTATCTTTGCAATTGTTTCACCTACCAGGCACGTGTTCCTGAATTTCTAAAGCCAAAAAATTTACATACATTCATGCACATGTTGACCACTCCAACCGAGGTATATAAACCAAACCCGGTGTTGAAACCATGCTTTTTGCTCTACAGGCACGTGAAGAGCTTATAGTTGAGCTATTTTTGGTGATATATAATTATTTATGTTTCTTTCATTATGCGGACTAAACCCGCTATTAAGAAAGTAAAAGGAAAACCGGTAGGTGCTAGAGTTGACGTTGCTGCCACTGAAACACGCTGTGTTTCTGAAATGACTCGGCCTAAGAAATTTATTTCTATGCCGGAGGACGAAGACGTGGTTTCCATCCTGTCCGTCTGAAACCAAATTTGAAGCATATTCGGAATTATTTGAATGTCCCGAGGTAAACAATTCTGCAGGCAGCTCCGCGGACGTTGTCCCGGAATCTCAAAGTAAAAGTATGGATGCGCATGCGCCTGATATTTTCAAGGTCAATGTCAAGGTGGCTAAACGTAGAACTGTAAGTATCGATAATACTCATAAGATTAAGAAGTTCAAGTCTTTGGATTCTGTCGCCGATAGAATCAGTTGTATAGAGAATGGTTTACAAAATGTAACGTAGTTACTACAAGATTATGTTGAGAAGCGCCCGGCCCTTGGTCAAACTCGGAGGCGCACTGCTACAATTACAAGTAGTAATGATGGTTATTCATATAATGATCCGATGTTATCGGAATATAATAATTATTGTTTAGACGAGTTTAATCTGGATTATCTGCAATTTCAGAATGAAGTTGATGGTTCTCAAGAAAATCAAATAATTCATTCTGATGAAATGTATTCCGATGTTTTCCCAACTTCAATAAGTGTTACTTGTGATAACACTAACAGTACATCAGAAAATTCAAATGTACAGGTTGTAGCAAATACTAGTGAAGATCAGGATGACTTTGAATTCTCTAGTCCTGATATTTTTGAGGATCAGAAATTTTGTCCTAAAATTCCAGAAAGCTTCGCTTTGTATTTAAATAAACCATGTAAGAAGAATGCAGGTATCTCAAAAATTGCAAAAAAACATATGGTACAAGAAAACTCTAAAGACATGGTGGTGCCCAGGTGCAACACAGAGGTCTTGAAGAAGTTACCTAGAACATCTCGTTCTAGAGATTACGATTTTCAGGAGATCCAGAAGACTGTGGCTCTCGGGTTATCTGTTGAGGGTTATGAGGAAGATCATTCCTCATCAGTGACACTAGGGGCCGAAAAAGTTGATAGATTAAAAAACATACGCCAAACAGTTGCAAATTAATGAATCTAAAGTTCCAAAATTATGTGAATCCAAATCCAGCTAAGGAATGTTTTGCAGGAGAGAACTGACCTCATCAGTGATTTTCCGAAATGTGCACATCTGGCACATCAAAATTTAGCAGGTATTTGTTCTATATTTACTACCCCTGAGCGGGTACCGCTGCTGGTGGAGTAAATCTCCCCGAGGGTATCCATAACTCAGTAGGCAGTACTTTGTGCTGTCAGAAAATATACCATTTAGCAAAAATTTCAGTCATCTTAATTTTTGAAATTTATTTAAAACTAAGGTCTGTTCTCTCCTGCAAAACATTCCTTAGCTGGATTTGGATTCACATATTTTTGAAACTTTAGATTCATTAATTTGCAACTGTTTGGCGTATGTTTTTTAATCTATCAACTTTTTCGGCCCCTAGTGTCACTGATGAGGAATGATTTACCGAAATGTGCACATCTGGCACATCAAAATTAAGCAGGTATTTGTTATATATATACCATCATTTTCACATCTATTGATTTGAAAGATGCTTACTTTAGTATCCCTATTCATTCAGAGGATAGAAAGTGTTTTAAGTTTTATTGGAAAAATAAACTTTATAGATTTACTTCTCTTCCTTTGGAATTAAATCTGCACCTCATGACTTTACAAAAATCTTGAAACCCATTTTTGCAAAAATCAGAAGAATTGGCATTGCTGCTTTCTACTATATTGATGATTCATTTGTGAAAGCAAGTTCATCAGATGTTTGAAGATATAATTGTATGGTTTTGAAAGAGCTATTTGAAAGCACAGGCTTTCAAATAAATACTGAAAAGTCCTGCTTTATGCAATCAAATAGAATAGTACATTTGGGTTATATTATAGATTCTATTTCTTTTACTGTTTCCCTTACATATGAGAAAGTTTAAAATATCAAAACTGTATGTAAAAACATCCTTGGAAATAGATCAAGCTCAATTCGCCTTGTAGCAAGGTTTCTTGGACTTGTGTCAGCATCATTGAGAGCCGTTAATTACGGAGCTCTATATTATAGGGTAACTGAAATGGAAAAAATAAAAGCCTTACTTGAAAATGATGATTATGATTCTGATATGACTTTATCTTTAGATTCATTAGCTGAGGTCAAATGGTGGTTAGAAAACATTGATTCTATGAATGACAAATTAATTTCTCTTGCAAATCAAAGTTATAAGCTGCAAACTGTTTCCTCAACAGTTGGTTGGGGAGCCAAGTGTGGGGATAATTACACCCAAGGATTTTGGTCAAAAAATGAATCTCAGTTATTTCACATAAATTTTCTTGAATTAAAGGCTGTTAATTTTGGATTACGATCCTGGTGCTCCAGCTTACGAAATACTTATGTACAGGTTTTATGTGATAACATGACAACAGTCATTTATATAAACAAACAAGGTGGAACAGTTCAAAAACTAAACAAACTTGTTAAACTTGTTTGGTTGTGGTGTATCGACAGACAGATACACTTGTCAGCTGTACATATCCCTGGAATCTTGAATAAAGCTGCTGATGAGTTGTCTAGGTCATTTAAGTCTTCCGGAGAGTGGTCTCCTAATGAAAATGTTTTTCAAAGAATTTGTTTTCATTTTTTCCAGCCAGACATAGACTTATTTGCTAACAGAGTTAATGCTAAGTTAGAAACTTTTGTGTCTTGGATTCCTGATCCTATGGCTGTTGCTTGTAACTCCTTTAATTTATCTTGGTCACATTACTTACCATATTTATTTCCTCTTTTCAGTTTAATAGACAGAGTTTTAAACAAGATAACAGAAGACAAGGTAAAACAAGTTATATTGATTGTACCTCTTTGGAGAAATCAAGTTTGGTTTCCACAGCTGTTAGATTGCCTGACAGAAATATCCATTCGATTGCCTTTATTGAAAGAAATAGTCTTGTCAATGACGAACGAGCCACACCCATAAGGAAAAAGATTGAAACTAATCGCATGTGTTGTATCAGGCGATAGCTCAAAAGTTGTGGCTTTTCAGACCCAGCAATCTCCATTATCCTGTCATCTTGGCGCAAGTCAACTTGTAAACAATACGACTTGGCTTGGAGAAAATGGGTACATTGGTGTGGTAAATTTAAGATTAATCCCATTAGGCCTACTGAGTCGCAAATAATAGATTATTTAGCACTGTTATTGGAAAATAAGTTATCATATAGTGTTATAAACACACATCGTAGTATGTTAACTCAAACTTTGTCTTTAATCGGATGTTCTGAAATTGAGAATAGTTCTATATTGAAGAGATTCATGAAAGGGGCTTTCATATATAACCCCCCAAAGCCTAGATATTCGTTTACATGGGATGTGTCTTTGTTGCTGAAATATTTAGAGCAATTATATCCTCACTCCAAATTGAGCTTATGTGAATTGACTAGGAAGCTGGTATGTTTGTTGGCTTTAACTTCAGCTCAAAGAGGTCAAACTATGGCAAAATTACACATTGATTTTATGCAAGATTTTGGGGATCATATGGTCTTCACAATCCCAAACCTCATGAAAACTTCAAATGTATCAAACCCATTCTATAAAGTTGAATTACATAGATACAGTTCAATCAAACTATGTGTGGTAAGGATATTAAGAATTTATCTGTCTAGGACATCACATTTAAGGAAATCCAAGTTATTATTTGTATCTTACAAGACTGGTAAAGCAGTCTGCACATCAACTATATCTAGATGGATTAAAGGCAATATGCGTCTTGCTGGAATAGATGTGGATTTATTTAGACCACATTCTATTAGCGGTGCTTTGTCTTCAGCAGCATTTAATGCTGGAGTACTTTTAGATAAGATATTAGCTGCTGCTAATTGGAAGTCTTCAAAAACATTTTTTACTTTTTATAAGAGGGATACACTAAATCAGAACATGAATAAAATTTAAGATAAAAGGATATGAAATTTTAAATTTTCTTTTCTTTAGAATGAGGTTATTACAGATGGATAAAGAGACATGTACAGTACATTGAAAGGCGAAGATTTGCAATTTGACTGTATTTTAGATAAATAAGTGCGATATAATAGATGTCATATCTTTCTTATTTGTTAATAATTGATTATATATTTACTTTTTTTGTTGACAACACTTTGAAGTATTGCAAAGATAACTCGATACAGCTGTAGGGCTATGGAAGAGAATCCCCCCATCATCCGAGCATCTCGGATGTGATGGATGATGGAGATTCTCTGTTATAGCTCGTAAGCTGTAGAGAGTTATCTTCCCTCCCTTCCATTTGTGAAATGGAATGAGGAGAGTTAGTGGTTTCTATAGATTTTGTTTTACAATGTTTCTTCCCTCCCAATAGTTAAATTGTTGTCAACAAACTTTGATAAAAAGCATGGTTTCAACACCGGGTTTGGTTTATATAACTCGGTGGGAGTGGTAAACATGTGCATGAATGTATGTAAATTTTTTTGGCTTTAGAAATTCAGGATCACGTGCCTGGTAGGTGGAACAATTGCAAAAATAACTCTCTACAGCTTACGGGCTATAACAGAGAATGTCCTTCATCCATCACATCCGAGATGCTCGGATGATGGGGGGATTTTTTGATATTATACATTAACAATTTTTTTTTTACTGAATTTTATTGGGTTTGATTTGTAGTTTATTTTTTATTCAAGAAAAAGCATGAAAAAGTCAAGGAATGATTTAATTCAATTCAAATGTAGCGTAACTATCAATCCACTATTTGCATGTTTTTATAAAATAACTGTGATTTTTATTTGGATTGATTTATGTGAAACGTAACGGTAAAATGGTTAAAAAGCCAAATGACTTCAAATGAAGCTTATTAGTAAACTACAGTCAGCTGTTGAGAACAATAAAAATCCGTGAAATAACAAAAAAATATAAAACAGCTTTAACTTATGAACAAAACATAATCTAAAATTTGTCTAATATGTTTTCTTGAGAAGGGTTTTTTTTAAATAACAAACCATAGAGTAAAAAAGCTACCATCAATCATTTGAAGTAAAATAAAACGAATATTTGCGTCATTTTTACCAAGTTCAGGTGAGGCTGGTTTCATTTGATAATATTTCAAAGTTCTGCATTTAATTAATTTCATCAAACTGAAGGACATAACATGCTGTTTACCTGCATATTATATCTGACTTTGCTATTCAAACTTTATTTTTCAGACAAATAAATATTGTCCTATGTTATTGACTTTATTCATGCAGAAATATTGTGAAAATTATCATCATTATGTTATTAGAACCTGGTGTGACGATAAAAGTGTTTGAACAATTTACAAAATAAACATTCGTATACATAAAAATAATAATCATGCACGTCTCTTTCAGTCTCCAACTAATTTCATTTATTCAATAATAGCCATTACAAAATTAATCAAAAACAGTTGAACTAAGAAATTATTATTGTTCTAGTTGAAGATATTCCTGGTGATTTGTATTTGAATATTTGCTTAATAGGTAATCATCACAAAAAATTTCACAATTATCCTTTGCTGATATTTAAACTGTTAGGAATGCATAGTTTTAAAACATTAACCCAAAAAACCATTAAGAAATTAATCCCAAAGAACCATAAAGTATTAGGCAAAACAATTGATTGTCTGATTGACAATGTTTCTTTTAAAATCGTGTCAAGAAAGTATAAATAAAAACACCATTTTTTGAAGAAAAAAAAAACTAAAATGAGAAGTCTAAAATTTTATCTACTCGTGTGCTTCTTTTAGTATATTTTTTTTTTGTTCTATAATTCAAGTTTTATATTTTTATATTACCAAAAATAGAGAAAAAATAAAAAGTTAAAACAAAACTTTTTAAATAATATTTTCCCAAAAATAAAATGTTTTCATATTAATTAAATCAGCTATTAAGATTGTAATTGATATTTTTAGCAGTGATTTAAACATTGGATTATTTGTCTTATATTTTCATAAATCTTGTTCTTTTGATAGTTGTAGCTAACGACAATTCCATGTTTCCTGTTTGAAATGTATCAAAGCCCTTTACTTTAGGAAGTATAAACAATGTTTTGAAATAAAGCCATTTAAATGGTCGATGTCCAACTTCCTGCAAAAACCGTTTTTCCTAACACTGACTGATAATACATGAGTGTAACAAAACTGCCCAAGTTGTGAGTGAGTGAGTTTTTGTTTAAAGACGCATTAGCGTCATTGCAGCTATTTGAGGCTAGAGAATGTCAAAATATAACAATAAATAAAACAAAATTTATGTAAAACTAAATAGAATAGATTCTAAAACAACTACTAAACTGATAAAAAAAACCCAGTAATAACACAGATAGGTTATAATAAAAGACTGGATAATAAATGATAAAAAATTTATTGAACAAGGAATTTTAAAATATGATGTCCATTGACATTATTAAAAAGATCTTGCATCGATGATGCTGAATAAAAAGTATCCATTGTAGGAGCAAAGTCAATACAGTCCAACAAAATGTGATGGACAGATTGTTGACGTTGACAACGGACACATTGGGAAGGTTGATCTCTCTTTAAAATAAAAGTATGAGTAAAATAAATGTGGCCGATTCTACAGCGTCTAAGGACAACACCCTCACGTCTACTATATTGAGACAAAGGTGTAAATCCTAAACAAGGTATAGAGTGTAACTTATTTTGTTCCTGTCTATTCTAATGATCTGACGAAAGACCATTAATATAAGCAAACGGCCTCAGATCTGTATAAGGAATAAAACAGGGAGTGATTTTATGAGATAAAGCTGCCTTAGCAATTGAATCGGCTTTTGCGTTACCTTTAATACCAATGTGACTAGGAATCCAACAGAAATTAATTGTTTTATTAAATCTGAAACTGCATATATTATTGAAGTATGCAGTTCCACAATTTCACGAATTAGAGTGTGATCTAATTTCCCGGTCTTTATTGTCCAGAGTACAGATAAAGAGTTGGAACATATAATAAAATTGTTATGAGGCGATTTTGAAATATATTGTAAAGCAAGAATTATTGCTTTAGCCCCAGCTGTAAATATAGAACTTTCATTGGGAATTCGAAAACTAATTGTTTTATCTCCAATAATAGCAGCAGAAGCTACCCGGTCACCATCTTTTGATCCATCAGTATATATTAAAATCCATTGACGAAGCTCTTCTCTAATAACAGCAGGAATCAACCGAGTATAGTTGTGTTTAATGATAGCAAATGCCTGCTGGTAAATTTCTTCGCTTATTTCCGACTTTTTATATTTTGAAAGTTCCAGATTGACCTTTGGTTTATTTAGAAGCCAAGGAGGATCATTAATTATTTTGTGTTTCTTAATAAGATTGAGTTTTAAACCACATTCCTGCGATGTTGGTTTCAAACGAATACCTAAAGGTGCAGTTTCGTTGATCTTTTTATTATAGAGTTCTTGAAAAGGAGAATGAAAAACACAACCATATGCCGGATTAGATGGATTTGCAAATAACTTTGTAGCATACTGCTAAGATAATTTACTGCGCCTTAAGTGTAATGGGGGCTTATTAGCCTCAACATCTAAACTATCAGTTGGAGAAGTTTTGTAACATCCTTTACAAATACGTTGACCTTGGTGATGAATTACGTCAAGATCTTTTAAATATGATTTGCGAGCAGATCTAATAGAATGAATCCATAATCAAGTTTTGATCTAATAAGCGATCTGTATAAATGAAGTAATGTAGGTTGATCACCACCCCAATTTGTATTGGATAAAACTTTTAAAATATCTAATGCCTTAAGGCATTTAGCCTTCAGGCATTTTATATGCGGGATAAAAGTTAATTTGAAATCAAATAGGATTCCTAAAAACTAAGCTTCTTTTACGACTTAAGACTGTCATTGATGTACAGTTCCGGGTCTTTATGCATTTTACACTTGTTTCAAAAGTGAATGCAACATGCCATTGTTTTAGAAAACTTGAACCCGTTTTCCAATGACCATTTTTGTATTTGATTGAGGCAGAGCTGAAGTTGCTTTTCAATGGCATGCATATGCGTCCCTCTACAGGAGATGCCAAAGTCATCAACGAAGAGAGACCCATCTATATAATTATTTAAAACTTTAGCTACGCTGTTGATTTTAATACTAAAAAGTGTAACTGATAAAATACTACCTTGAGGGACCCCCATCTGTTTCTTGAAGACATCAGAGAAGGTGAATCCTAAAAGAACTTGGAATTCTCGATTTTCGAGAAAGTTTTTTTTTATAAAAGTAGGAGTATGACCTCTCAGACCCATGTCATGCAGATGTTTAAGAATGCCATACTTGCAAGTCGTATCATATGTCTTTTCAAGGTCGAAGAATATTGAGACAGCATCGAAGAATATTGAGACCGCATGTTGTTTATTAATAAAGGCATTTCTAATAAATGATTCCAGGCGTTCTAAGTGATCTCAATCAAGTACTCCTGTTGCGCCTGAAACCGCACTGAATATGAGTGACAAGATTGTTTGACTCCAGATAATAAACGAGCCTATTGTTAATCATCCTTTCCATGGTTTTACAAACATAGCTAGTTAAGGCGATAGGTCTATAATTAGATGGATCAGAGTGATCTTTGCTAGGCTTAGGAATAGGTATAACAATTGCTTTTTGCCAAGATGATGGGAAAGAGTGATTTTGTCATATATCATTAAAGATACTAACAGAGTAAAAAGACATTGAGGAGGCAAATTTCGGAATTGTCCGATTTAAAGGACAATTTATTTTGTTCTAGGATTTTTTGATATTTTTGAAATTCTGAAGTGTAATTAGCTGACGACGAATTTTTTAATATCGTCTCAGCAATTTTGTAAGAAATGTCTTTTTAAGATGTTAAAATTTTATCATTTATTTTCAGGAGTTTAACATTATCGCAAGAATCTTTACCTTTAATTTTGCGCCCCATATTCCAAACTTTTATTTGATGGAGTGCGAGAATTGATCTTGGAGATATATGTTCTCCAAGAATCTCTTCTGTACTTAAAACTAAGTTAAAGCTATATTGAGATGTTTCTTTCTAATGACCGGAAACTTTTGTATTTGTCTGTAAACTTTTGGTTTAAATGGTTGCCGAATTGAAGCTTATTTTAATTTAAAACTGTCTGTAATAAAGTGATTCTGGTCCTGCAAAATGTTCCCTTTCAATAACGCTC
This sequence comes from Tegillarca granosa, assembly GCA_029721355.1. Classification (NCBI taxonomy): domain Eukaryota; kingdom Metazoa; phylum Mollusca; class Bivalvia; order Arcoida; family Arcidae; genus Tegillarca; species Tegillarca granosa. Next base: position 8,507,972 of record CM056596.1, on the reverse strand, counting down.
TAAATGTTCGTCGAAAGTTTGCAGTTCTGGAATTAATGTTTCTTGTTTTGTTTGGCTCTTTATATCATTTTTTTTGTGGCGTTTGTGGTCGGCTGTTGATTGCCTGTTGGTAAGCTAAGGTTATGTATAGTTACTAATTTCTTTTACCTATCGTAAAACAAATGCCGTTCATAATTGAAATTGACAGCTCTCTATCAAGTTAGATGTTGATGTGAACTTTTGCGTTGCAGCGATAGAATAGTATGCGATTCTTTATCACAAAAAATAAATAAAGAGATTTTTTTGTTTTCATATTATCTTTAAATATTAATGATTCAATCACTTTTCACATAATTTTTTTTAAAATTGTTGTTTATTAAACATAACCAGTAGCATTTATTTTTATTTATTTGTATTTTTACTTTTATTTTTGATTTAGTCGAGAAAATATTGTCTATCTTCGGAAAAAGTCTGTTTTTGTGTAACGTTACAGCAATGTTAAAAAGAGAAGGCTGGAACTTTAATATTCATCAAATGACTTTTCTAGTCAGTTTGTACGACGCCAGACACATTAATTGATAAAACCGGAAATAATTATTTATAAATAACCATAGTCAATTATTATAAAACGCCGTATCAGATATGAAACAGATAAATAGATTTTTTGTCATCGATCAATTTGCTATGTCCGTTGAAAAAATTATTATTCAATAGATAAAGTTTTTTTGTTGATATTAGCTTAACATCTTGATGAATTTGCAGTTGGTTAATAAAACTTTTTTAGAAAAATAATTCTTGGATATGAATGATGATTATTCCATAATAAACTTGTATCGTTGATTAAAACATTGCGTGCAAACTTATTTTCTAGCTTAAGTTATTATTTTTTTATTTGTTTTTATGTAGTCAGGAATTTACATCTCCCCTGACATAACCACCTGACAATGGTTAAATGGGAACTTCATCTATAAAGTACAATTACTACATTTTTTTATCATGTTTATAGAAATTATTATGAATAAATGAAATCATATTAATAATAAAAATAATAATACTTATAATAATGAAGGAAATAAAAAGTTTCTCATCTACACACATATTCAAACCCTTACACACAATGTATACTATATTCTATGGAATCATCAGTGTCAAACAAAAGTGAACTACATGTCTACAAAAGAAATGTCAATGGAACACCTACATATAAATCTATGGAAATATATAACTAAAGGGGGTCCAAAGTTTTTCAAAATCTTGCACTTTTGAGTTCTTAATAGCTATATATTCTTCAATATCTCTAAAATAATTCATCTTAGCTTTAATTTCTATTTTTTGATGATAGTTTTCCTTTAATTTGCACTTATAAATATATTGCTTTGCAGCTATAATGAAGAAGTTTAAAAATATAGAAAATATGCTTGAGCCTAGTAAAATATCTGTTCTAGTTGTTAGAGTAAAGTCATGATAAAATTGTTTTATGTAAGATTTCAGGTGATTCCAAAAATTGAAACTCACAGTACAATCATAAAAGAAATGCTGGATTGTTTCTTCTTCAGATTTGCAGAAAAAACACAATTTGGTCCCTTTTAAATGTTTTTTAAACAAAAATGAATTAGTTGGAATAATTCTGTGAAAGAATTTATATTGAAAATTAAATAAATATGAATGTTTACAACATCTCTTTAGAATAACAAATAAATCTCTCCAATTTTCAATATTAGATCCAAGTGTATCTTCCCACTTCAGAAACTTTTCAGAAGCTGTTTCACATACTCCACCAAGCAGATTTCTGTAAACAAATCTCATATCTTTTTCAAGAGATATTGTCTCCAGAAATGTGTCTGCTGGAATTAGAACTTGAAGGTCAATACTATTTTGGAGGTTCATCAAAAATGTCTTGATATACTGTGGCAACCTTGATAATAAACTATAATATCTTAAAAAATTGTTAGTAAGAAGTCTATCTTTCACTGCATTAAAAGAGTAAAACTCTCTTTTTCTAGATCTAAAAGATCTTTCAAATATTTAATGCCATGTTGTTCCCAACGTGCATAATAAGAAAACTGTTAAAGGTACAAAATTTAAAATATCTAATGATAAAATTTCTTTCAAACAAGTTTTTGTAAGAGGTTTTGCCATAAAGTAGCTTAACAAAACATCTTTCCAGAAACTATTTTTAAAACACAAAGCAATTTCTTTTATTTTATCCTTTTGAAAACTGAGAACACGGACATCGCCATAGGGTTCAAGTTCAGCTTTAAAAATGGCTTGCCACCCACCAGTCGGATTTTCATTGGATCTTTTTATCCAACTTATTTTTAGATAGGCAATAAATGATGATAAATGAACCATCTTTAATCCTCCATGAATATAATCACATATCAAAGTATTACGTTTAATTTTATTTACTTTTCCACTCCAAATAAAATTATAAAACATAGTATTTAATTCCTTAATTCTTGTTTGTTTTAAATCTAGTAGTGCTGTAAACAAGTGTATAAGCTTAGATAATGCTGAAGATTTAATGACAGTGATTTTACCTAGCAAAGTAAGTTTTCTATGTTGCCAACTCTTTAGTATGCTACTAACTTCTTTGATTTTTTACAAAAATTTATGTCCACAATAGTGAAGAGATCAAGAGAAAAATCCAGGCCCAGCAATCGAAAGTTTGTATGAGACCAGTTAAGATGAGCATTTGGACACAAAACTAAATCTGAATATTTTTTGTCACCAATCCAAACTGCCCTAGTTTTTGTGTTATTCATCTTTAGGCCTGATATCTTAAAAAAATCATCAAAACACTTTAATGTCTCTTGTAGAGATTTTTCACTACCATCTAGGACCATAAATGTATCATCAGCATATTGGTTCAAGAGATGCTCTAGTCCCTTTATAAAAATACCATGTATATCTGGATTATTTTTCAATTTCAGTGCTAGGAGTTCAACAGCATGCCAGTTTGCTCTAGCTCTTACCACTAAACCCTCCACCATATAATCTCTTGCACTTTCCAGTTCAGCTTTTTTTATATTCAAATTACTAAGTAAAATTTCATCAGGGGATAAATTAACCATATCTTCTAAATTTTTTATGTCATTTTCAAGTCTATGAAACTTTTGTTTTCTTTCTTTACTTTTTTTAATACTGTATTCAATAGTAACACTTCTAATTTTCATTTTTAAAATTTCAAAGAAAAAAAATTGATCATCGCAAGATAACTTAACATTTATCAAAGCCTCCCTTTTTCCTGAAACATAAAATTCAGAGGTAGTATTTTTAATACAGTTTTTAATCAATGTAATATACTCCTTATCTCTAAGTAGCTGTGAATTAAACTAATAAGTAATTCTAACTATCTGAAAAAATAGCAATTATTAAGGCCTCTCTGCAATTTTGGAATTCTTATTGCAAGAGTAGCAATTCAAAAAACTGCTAAGGATAACATATTGAAAATAAAAAAAAGGCCGACCGAAACTTGAGTCATGACAGGCGGGAAAAACTATTATGATTTTGGGACCTTTAAATTGCCATTCGATTATATTATCAAATAAATGAATAACAATCGCATAATATATCGCGGGATATAATTTTATCACCTATACATGCATGGAATGTTTAAATGAAATTTAAGATGATGCATAATTTAAAGAAATTAAAAAAAGGTATGTTTATATGCAATAACAATTATGGTCATGTAAAAAATATTCGCATTAATAGTTAAATATCAAAAAAACAAGATATCAAGTTGGGCCTGTATCGGTCAAATGTCAGAGAAGTTGCATCTCATTTTATAGCAACAGTGGCCATCTTGGGTGCCACAAGAAGGTGATTTTTTATAAACTTAAACTACTCCACCTAGAGACCTTCCACATCAAATAGTTTTATTTGGCTCAGTTTGTTAACTTCCACACTAAATATGGTTTCGTGTCTCATAGAATTAGCTATTAATAGCAGCTTATTTGTATTTTTGCAAATTCCAAGCTAATTACGGCTATTTTGGATGTCGCAAGAAGCTAATTCGTAATAACTTGAAAATACAACCTAGGGAAGTTCCACATATAATATGATTTCGTTTTGCTCAGTGGTTTAAGCAGAGAGGTTTTTACAGAATCAGCTGTTAATAGCAGCTTATTTGCTTATTCAGCCAAGTACTTGTTATTTATAACTGTGATTGAAAATCCCGTTATATATGTTAAATGGATATCTATCTACTCTCTATATATCAAATGGAACTAAATCGGTTGATAATTAAACAAAAATGGCCATTAAGCACTTTGGCCATCATGGATGACGCAAGAAGTTGATTTGTACAAACTTGAAACGACACCTAGATACGGTTCCATTTTTTTTCAAAAATAAGCTATTAATAGCAGCTTATTTGCGTATTCTGCTTATCGAACTAATTATAAATATGACGGAAAAACCATTACAAATCTTAAATGGCTATTCATTTGCTTTCTATATATTGACTTTGAACCTAAATGGTTGATAAATAAGCATGTATCTGCCACAGGAAGTTGATTTGTGCACATTTTAATCTGTACCACCTAGTGACCTTTCACACCACATTTGGTTCAAATTAGTTTCAGAGGAGAAGATTGAAAATTACACACACACGCGCTCACGCTTTACCATGCCATAAGCTTATAGCCAGCTGACCTACAAATTATTTATTTTTTTACGACATAAACATGCATTTGCCATAAAGGTGAAGGATTAAGTCAATAATAAGAAATGCTTCGAGCTATATTTGAAGGCAAATTGGACATCCTTGTCACGATCAAGGAGAGGCTATTTGTATCAATGATCGTCAATGTTTAGAATTGTTTGTCACTAATTGGATTGATAAATAGACGTTGAGCGATATTAAGTGCTGTCGAACAAAATGCCATAAGACATTTTTGTAAGAAAAGCACACACACACACACACACACACACACACACACACACTAATAGTATATAATAGCATCAACATAGGTAATTAAAGCACTTTTGCGTTGCTTTTGCAAATCATTTATAGTTTTATTAAAAATAAACTTTTTTGATATACATCGTCCTTAAAAATGTTTTAGCAAAATCAACACTATAGCATAAAAGAGATTATTGGCCATGTTATCATCTAACAATAATATGCAGTTTTATAAACCAATTCGGCACTAAAATAGAGCTTACAAGTAGAGAACACTAATCATATCGTTTTAAAAGAATTGCACGTATTGTATCAGATAAAAAACTGTACTCAGGATTAACAATATTTTCATTTCTCCTCAAGAATATCATATCAATGCAGTACATGTATTATGAAAGTAATATTGATTTGAATAATGGAAAATTTGTTGTGTAACGGTTTTAAACTTCAAATTCAAATGAAATGTTATTGTTAAATTTAATTGCATAATGTTTTGATGTTGATTAAACCTATTATACTGTTTATGAGCCATGATGAAAATCATTTGAATAATTTTCAAAATCAGTCATAGGTTTTCATCAAAATGCAACAAAAGTCATTTGATGATGTAAGATTTTGATTAAAAAACAATTACCTTAGTCAATACGAACATGTTGATGGTCGTCAATGTATGTCGTACAAACTGGAATATGATTCAATTTGGTTGTTTTCAGACACTTCTTTTAAATTAAACTGACGACTATTATTTGTCTATTAAATGTGAAAGCAATGTGACATATAACAGTTCAGATCTACAATTATATACCCAATTACTGGTCTTTGTGTTTCCAGATGCTGTGTTATCTATCTTTTTTGTAGGATAAAACACACCATGTCTTAAGAAATGAGTAAAACACAGATTGTCATTACATTACCTTTACAATTTTATTTTCTCCATTGAGTAGCACTTTTATTCTATGATTAAATGATCTGTCTACTTTACATCACTTTTCCATTTGTATCCTTTTTTTTAACCAATTAAAACATAAAAATCAAAACATTCAAAAATATGTTTGATGAACTCAAACAACTGAAAATGTTTATCAATGAAATTGAATGACTTTAATTTGTATTGGTATAAAACAATGTATTGCTTTGAAGGTTTTGCTTTAGCCAAAAGACATTGCGCTTTAATTCTGGAAACAGTCGTCTTTTTTTTTTTACAAAAGAATCTAATCAACGAGACAGGAAATGATAAAGCATAAAAACCGCTCAATATTCCGAAAGTTGCTGTCGGAATTCCCTCATTAATCATCATAAACAACGTCGTGTGACATATATTTATGACGTCAGAACGTAAGCTTATCGAAGATTAATACCTGTGAAAGTATGAAAGCAAGATGCAAACTGAAAAACTTAAAAAGTTAATTTTGCGATATTTGACTTAGTTGCATTGTAACATGAAAATTTTAACTCAAAAAAATACAAAGAAAAAAAAATAAAAAAAAGAAAATAAAAGAAAATAAAACTAAAATATTTGAGGATAAAATATTTTATTAGGATACTTATTTTAAAATAAGTTTAAGTTCCCTTTAGGGACCTCAATTGAAATAACAAAAATACTCAAAAATATGAAGTTTTAAATGGTCTTGGAACCAATAAGATAGATAATACATAACAATAATTGCAGATTATTAAAAGTTGTGTTTCACTGAATATGAATGAGTTATAAATAGCGAAATCTATGAACTTTTCGGTTAAGCGTAAAATACAGAGAACAGCCATGCTTAACGCTTTGAAATTTAGTAACGATGAGCTATCTTTTTTTAATATTGAAGTTATCATATTTTAACAACAAGGGCATCATGTATGTGTGTAGTGAAAGGTACACCCTGGTCAAATGTTTTCTCGGTTATCCATTTTTAAAGAAAAACTGTCGTTTTCTTTTGCATTGATTTGTCTTCATACATAACGTCAGTCAAGACGGACTGTCATGACGGATATGCAAAATCGATCACAACTGTTCTCCATATGATATCGCCAAAGAGATGAAATATTTTACTTAACGGCGTAGCAAGCGTCGCCATTGAAATCCTTAATTTTACAGAAGAGAGTCCTATGTACTTTATTAATAAACAGAACAATGATTGTTATTCTACTTTTTCAATCTCTTGTTTGGCATTTAAGCATTGGTGCCTCGTTTGCAGCATCTTTTAATTAAAAGTCCCACAGTCGTTTGCTGCAAGATGTCATTTTTTTCTTTAGGTTGACGTATTTTTTTCTTAGACGTCACGACCATGTTATTAAAAGTACTTTAGAAGTGTCCTGGCGCCTATTTGTACTTAAAACCAATGCAAAGTAGACATATCTCAATGGTATCCCGTGTCTCTAACTTCAATATTTTGTCAAGATCCTATGTTAAACACCACACCTTACCTGCATACAGTAATATCCGAATGATTTTTTTAAAAGTGAAAATGAACTTAAAAGCAGTCAGTATTTGCGGATTAAGTTTGGAAAATTTACATATCCTGGATATAAATGTCCCAGTTGACATTTTTTTTACAAATAGATGTTTGTAAAATAGACCTCAGGTAAATGGAATAAAACAAATTCGTGGATGATAATCTATTTGGAATGATCATCGATTATGAGGTTGAAAATACATAACACAAATACTAAATAGATTTTGATGTGCCAGATGTGCACATTTCGGAAATTCATTCCTCATCAGTGACACTAAGACCAAAAAGTTTGATAGTTAAAAAACATAAGCCAGAAAGTTTGATGTATATCTTAAAAAAAATAGAATTAAAAAAACATCAAAGCTGTCTGTATTTCAAAGATAATATTTTTTGGGTAATGCAAAAAATTTTGTCCTACTGATTTTCACAAAACATGTTAAGATAAGACATCCTTTTTTAAAAAATTATTAACGAATATAGAAAATATGTGTCATCATTTTCTTTTGACAAATATAAAAAATTAAATATCTCGAGATCATCTTTAGGGCTAAATGTTGGCCTTGATATTTATTGCTTTTTTGTCACACTAGTGTTAAACGACAGAGGCTAATTAACGTAATGATTAAGACAGTTACCCGACAATTTGAATATTGTATCATACCTAATTATCACATCTGACACAAACTTTATAAATTGGATAGATATATCCTTATCTGATGTACAAAACAGACTAAAATGCAAAAAAGAAAGAAAGCAAAGGGAAAATTTAATTACGTAATACTTGACAGCGGAGATTACAATAAAGTACTTATTGTATAATCTTGGACGTTTTAATCTATCACAACAAGTAACAAATTGTTAACAGACACCTATCATTATTTACTACCACTATCTGTAATACCTGCTTTATGATAGAAAAATTATTGTTACATCACAGCATATTTGAGTGAGGAAAGAATAGTCCAATCTTGTTTGGATTGATATATCTTGTTTGAAGATAAACAGGTTTTTAATTGTTACACAATAGAAATTTAATGAGCAGAGAAAGCTGAATTTACTTTTTGCTTGATTAGGATTTTTGAAAACAAAATACAACCCACTATCTTAATTTGCTGAGATATATGCCATTATATGACGTTTAGTGTGTATTAAGAATCCTACTATATATTCAAATCAAATTATGTACTAAACAAAAAGTAGACTTCAATATTTGTATTTGTCTAACAATTAAGTGGAAATCTTTTTCTCTCATCATTTTATGGTATTAATGTTGTAGTTACATTTTTTTCTGTTGGGATTCAATACCTAATTTATTTCTTGTTTTTTCATTGTTTCCCATTTTTAAAACCTACACAAAATATTGATAATTTATTTTTTTGACATTTTAGCTAGTTTTTGGTTGATTTTAGTTATTCTTTTTTAGCATTATGCTTTAAACATAAACTATTGAATTATGTAGATAAATACTATGCCCTTGTTTTGAAAAGAGAAAGAAACCACTCCAGAAAAAAACCAAATTATTAGAAACAAGACAATGTAGGTGTTTATTAATATGTTTATAAATACATCAAATTGCTACTGAAAAACGAAGCTAATAAAGTGTAACGTATATATATGTAGGATTCTAACTATCCCATAAAATCCCGATCTACTTTAATAGATGATATATGATGTTTTGTTTATTACTGTATCGTTAAAGACAGATAAAAATATCCTCAGGCTGACATAAGCACACGTGATGCTTGTTTCGTACATTAAACTATGTGTTCTTATGCACGTGGTTTATAAAAATACCAAATTTAATTTTCATACAGAAATTGTGTATTTATAATGCTTTCTGTGTTACTGCATTTATATAATTGTTTATGCATCGCTTTAACATTATATGATATCATCAGTTGAAGTTTAAGAACAAATATGTTATTGGTGATGCAAAAGAACTTTTAAAATGTCTTCATTCAGACAACAAGTAAAAATTTACTTAAGGAAAATCTTTGAACAGTTTCTGAATTATAACACAACGAACTGTTTAAAAGAAGTTGTATTCAGGAATGAAATTTTTTTTTTTACTAAAATTGCATTGACAGGCTGGTTTCACTCTCGATTTTTCGAAGGGACATCGGTTTAATCATAAAAGTTGCAATTTGCCTGATTTATCAGGAATAAAGAAGATAATGAGAACGATGAACAATTGTGTCATATCTGAAAGAGACTTATTTTTAACACGGCTCGAGACTGAAAGCATATTTACAAACAACTTAACGTGAGTACATCAGTGTTTTCTGGAAGCACAAAGTTACGCATTTATTAATTATGAGTTGTTTTTATTTCAAAATTCATAATAAAAAAACTCAACAAATAGACCAAGGTTAATTTGTTCACCTGTAGCAAGCTTAGTTGAAATGTTATTATGAATTCATTTTTTTTGCATATCTGAAGTTGATATGTCATTGTAGACATGATCCTTAGCAATTCAAGCATATATGTTAAGCACAAACTCTGTATACACTTAGCATTTTAATAAAAAAAAAATAGCAATAACTGAACATATTTCTCTATCAAGATAAATGAGGAATTCGAATTTATTGCAAACAAAACTTTTAAAAGTGCATTATTTTCATTTTCATCTTTTCGTTTTATTTTCATCCACATTATCAGATCATAAAGGGAAAAAATCAATATTTAAATGAAAACTAATATGCTACCAGCAAAAATTAAAAGTTAAAAAGGCACGAACATCGTTATTGTTTTAATTTTTTTTTTTTTTTGTTACTTTTGTCACGAATATTTAAGATTCACTTTTTTAAGCTTCCAAAAATTAATGAAAATACAAAATGTATTCCAAGAACTTCTTTTTTTTCCTATACAAAACCTTTCTATAAATCATATCCTGCATGATTTTCATGACAGTAGTGCTAAAGGTAAGTTTGGTTACAACTCAACTTAGGGGTTCGCGTTGAGAAAATTACATTCATTTTATATATATATATTGGTTTCCAAATTGCGTATAAATGTAATTATATATATATTTTTCCAAGTTGCGTATAAATGTAACGTGCATTCGATACATTTATATAAATAAAAAATAAGATGCAGGAAGCACAAATATTCTGGCACATTTTCTGATCGTTAAATATTAGTTTTTAAACATTACATTTATACGATTGAATTTTCATATTTTCATCAATCTCTATATTTTCTCGACAAGAACAAGTTTTCACGCTCTAAATACCGATAATAATACCAATCACACCAATCGCTGTAACTCTAAAAAAAAAATAAGGGTGAAAATGATAAAAAATAACTAAAATTGATTGCAGAAAATTGCAATGAAGATTAAAGTACTGACAGATTAAATATGTCTTTAGATAAGCTTAAAAATTTTATTTTAAGCCTCAGATAGAATTCTTTAATTTATGCCAAGGTTGTAAGTTTTGAAACGGTTAGGTAAAACCGGAGTGACCATGAAAATCGTCGACATCAGACAAACAAACTCTTGTCACTGAATATTCAAATTCATATTGGGCATTTTTAATCTGTTTATAGTAACTGCTTTTTAATGTTGTCACAATATGAAAATTTGTGGAACCAAAGACTAAAAATAAAAAGAAAAGTTGGTTATTTCAAATAAAATAAAAAGAAAACACAAGTTGTTACAAAATAAATGATAATCAATAAAATGATCATATAAATATCTCAACAGAAAAATTAAGGAAATTAGGTCGAAAAAATAAGTCTAATCTGTATACAGCTTATGATTAGGTTAAGTTTTCACTTGAGTCATTTATTTTAAAAAAATGTATAAAAAAAAACATGAAAATAACGTTATCTAAAAGAACACACGCAATTTAAATCTCCAATTGGTAGCTATAATAAGCAATTGATTTCGTTGTATTTTATTCCTAAACAAGAAGAACTTGACGTTCTTTATTTGTGTTTAATTCTTAAACTTCACAAAAACTCCAAACAAGAAAAAATAGATAACGGGTTCTTATAACTCAGTAGGCAGTACTTTGGCCTGTCAGAAAATGTACCATTTAGCAAAATTTTCAGTCGACTAAAATTTAAAATTAATTTAAAACTAAGGTTTGTTCCCTCATGCACAGCAATTCTTAGCTAGATTTGGATTTTGAAGCTTTAGATTCATTTTTTTCAACTGTTTGGTTTATATTTTTATGTATCAAACTTTTCGGTCGTAGTGTCACTGATGAGGAATGAATTTACGAAATGTGCACATCTGGCACATCAAAATTTTACTGGTATTTGTATTATATATTTACTACCCCTGAGCGGGTATCGCTGCTGGCGGAGTAAAACTCCCCGAGGGTATTCATAACTCAGTATGCAGTACTTTGTGCTGTCAGAAAATTTCAGTCGATTAAAATTTGAAATTAATTTTGAACTAAGGTTTTTTCCCACATGCACAGCATTCCTTAGCTGGATTTGGATTTTAAAACTTTAGATTCCTTTTTTTCAACTGTTTAGTTAGTATTTTTATGTATCAAACTTTTCGGTCGTAGTGTCACTGATGAAGAATGAATTTGCGAAAAGTGCACATCTGGCACATCAAAATGTAACTGGTATTTGTATTATATATTTACTAAATAATTGTCAGTAATTCTAAAATAAACTTTGACATACGATGAAGAAGGCCGTCAGTCATGTTCGAATTAAAAAGAAAATTAATTTTGTAGAACATAAATATAAGAAGGTTATCATGAAAAAGAGAGAAAATTCAATATTATGACAGTATTTTAAGTTTGATTGATGTTTTTAGATACATTTGTCATAGAAATTCAAGAAATTACTCTTTAACGTGTTAAATGCGTAAATAATACTGTTTTTTACCTTCATCTACAAAGAGAACAAATTGCAGTGACTCCTATACACGCTGTAAAATAATCGTAATTCGAAGCGACCATCAAATGGTGGTTTCAGATACATCACTGTTTACACAAAAATTGCGTGTAATTTATTTTATTATTCTGTTGAGTTTAATGGCACAAAATATTGTTCTAAGTTAAAATAAAATTGTTTCTTTAATTATATTAAATGGTGTGTCAATTATTTAATCATCAACTTGCTTAAAAGTTCTTTTCACAGATCATGAACATTTTAATTAGCAACACGAGAACTTTGTTTAAACAATATCTGAATTCATTCCTGTATAGTTTTAATTGAACATGCAATGGCAACAATTTGTATATGATTCGATAAAATCTAAAGAAAAAACGTCACAATATCTGAATATTTTACAACAAATACATAGCCATTATATAGATAAGACATATTAAGGTAAAACAAATAATCGTTTTTAAATAATGGTAAGTTTACTGCGTTACTACGAATTTGAAAGCACTTTGTTTTGAATTTACATAGCTACAGATTCAAAAACAGCAGATTCTGTTTGCGTACGAGTAGCATTTATTATAAATAGTCTCAGTTACGAATAACGTTCAAAAAAAGTTTTAAAACAGTTTTTAGAATTTCATAAATTTCACATACGTATATACAAATGTTAAAAAAATCAATCGTATCTGCGTTTTTAAAAATCGTAAAAAAAGTCATAGGGCAATAAAAAAAACCACAAGAACATACTATCTTTTTTTACTTTAATGTTTTATTTTCTGCTACATGTACACGGGTTGATCCTAGCACGAGAAATTTTGTCGAATGCAGGGTTATTTTCAGGGCATTCTGGTTTCCTCTACCATCCCAGACCATCTTTTATAAGTGAAAATACTTGACTGATTTTAAACCACATGACTTTTCTCCTGTTTCTCATTCTCTCTCTCTCTTATTTAGTGACCACCCTAGAATATAGGGTTTGATAGTGGGATCGAATCTGTAAATGATATTCTTAATTCTTTCCTCAGTGACTTTATTGCTTAAACTCACAATCTTTTAAGTTGTGTTCAAGAAATTTTGTTTAGTGACCACCCTAGAATGTAGGGTTTTATAGTGGGATCGAATCTGTAAATGATATTCTTAATTCTTTCCCTTGATTTGAGAAGTTTTACCTTTATTTTGCTTTAGAGGTATACGTGATCATATTTCCAGCAGGTTTTCTTGCCATATGGGGATAATTTCTGTTGAACTCGATAAATCACAAGTACTAGTACCTGCGCATACATTGTCAATAACCTTGTAACCTTGACATTCAATTTTAATAGAATTAAGATTTCTTAAATTGCATTATGCAAACAAGGGAATATATGCTATTAATATTTCTAATATACTATTTAATAAATTAGTACCATCTAAAGTCCCTACTTATTTCAAATATAACTCGCCACCTCTAGTTTCCTACTCCTACAATTAACCGATTACATAAGAATTTGGCCTATCTTACTTGGATTCCAAAACTTAGAAAAATCCATTCAAGGGAAGATATAAAGCAGGTTCCTCTAAAAGTAACTAAATCATTATCAGTAATTCTAACACAAATTTTGACAGTCGTCAAAGATGGCCTTCAGGCATATTCAGATAAGTCTATTCTACGTCTATGTCTGGCATCAACCAAATGTGGATTCTTAAAAATTCTAAATAAATACTTGGCCGATCTTGTTTGTAATACTCTATCTTTCGTAAAAAGTATAAAAACTTTTGAAAGAACGTTTAAAACAAATCATGTACTTGTCATTGTTTTACAAAAACGGGTAACCAAGATATAAATATCTAGTGCTCAACAACGTTTCAAGTTATTTTGTAAAACACCACACAGACTATATAGAAAAATATACTGAAGATACTATAAACAAAATGTTAGAGTGTGTGATAGACAAATATTTGTTGTGTTTTGCAATATGATTTTTTAACAAACAATCGGTATACGATCGGACACAAACTGTGCACCTTTGCTTGCTGATTTATTTCTCTATTCATATGAATCAGAATTTTTACAGAACCTTGTAAAATCTGGGAAAAAAAGTGTCGCTAAATCAATCAACTACACATAAAGATATATAGATGACGTTCTATCTCTAAATAATCCCAAATTTGGAGAATATGTGAATGCCATCTTTCCAAGTGAGCTTGAAAAACACGACAGGTTATCCATGTTCTGCTTTATATTTGGACTAATACCTCAATTATGACACCAACGATAGGTTACATCTGAAGCCATACGACAAATGTGATGGCTTTAATTTTTCTAGTGTCAACTTTCCGTTTCTTTACAGTAATATCTCCGCTTCTCCTTCGTATGATGTATATCTTTCACAGTTAATACGTTATGGTAGAGCTTGTTCCCAATACCGGAACTTTCTACAACAAAACAAACTGCTTACAATTAAATAGTTGACTGTGTCCAAACTTATACTGGTTATATTTGACTTACCATAGTTCCTTGTTCCTTTCATTCTCAATGTTGACTTGCACGTGACGGGTGTAGCTAGCTAGACAGGGGATGCTTACACTTCCGGTGCACTCGATCTCACTTACTTGATGGAAGTTCACCTGTATTACTAAATTTTACAGCTTTTTAAGTTTTTACTTTTTTTTGGGGATTGTTATTTGGACAAGGACTGGTATGTTTGTGTTTTAAATCCGTTTAAAATAAAATTACCATCGGCACATATAATGATTTATAAAGTGACAGATATTATCTTTCATGATTTAATGCCCTCATTGCCATGATTGTTAATGCTTTAACTGTTTGGCTTATGTGTTTTATTGGATTTTAAAACTTTAGATTCATTTTTTTCAACTGTTTGGCTTATGTTTTTTATTATCAAACTTTTCGGTCTTAGTGTCACTGATGAGGAATGAATTTACGAAATGTGCACATCTGGCACATCAAAATTCAACTGGTATTTGTGTTATATATTTACTACTCCTGAGCGGGTGCCGCTGCTGGTGGAATAAAACTCCCCGAGGGTATCCATAACTCAGTAGGCAGTACTTTGCACTGTCAGAAAACGTACCATTTAGCAAAATTTTCAGCTGCCTTGAATTGTAAAATTTGTTTAAATTAAGCCAAGCACCTCATGCGAGTGATGCCCGTCTACTATAAGAATTTAGGGTTTGTGCACACCACTCTTCTTTAAAAATATAACAAAATAAATCTACGCACAAAATGTCTTCCGTCAACGCATTTTGTTGATTCGCCAAGTGTTCAAGTGTCCACTTGGTCATCCTATTGCAGTAATGTAACCCAAACGACCCTTCAATTTTTCATTTTATAGTTATTAGTGGACTTGGACTGTGGCATTAAGTACTAATGCATGCAATAAAATATTATTTTATTAAAATTTGCCGATCCTGAAATAGGTCTGGAAACTTTAAATGCTTCGACTTTTAAATGATTTTGCTCAATAGATATTTCCTTCTCATCTACGTTCTACCAGCATTCAGGTCGATTTCCAGGCACTTTTCGGTTATAAGTTTACATGGGTAGGTACTCTCCGACCTTTTCAAGATTTAACAACTTCTCATTTCACGGACGTTAATTTTTCAGGTATAAGCATGGTGATGATTGCGTTTCTCCTTTGAAATCCTGTTCACCAGTACTTTCCCGTCATATTCTTTTTAAAATAAATTTTATTTTTATCTTTTTTGCAAGCTACCCTGCATTCTTCATGACTTGCAATCTGACGATACCAAGTCTGGAAATACTGGTTTTCTCGCTGCTCTGATTCCGTCCTGAATTCTTTAACGCAGATGGTCACTAAGTATTTTTCTTGATGTTGCAGTATATCTTCATAGCCTTTCTTTGGGTTATTTCGGCTTTGACAGTGGCTGCTACATTCTTGAATATTTTTTTTTTTAAATATGGTTTATATGTTCTGTTTAAAAAGGTTTTTTGGTATGATATTAGTAAGACAAGCAAAGGACCAAACTACGAATATTTTTTTTTCAATTTCATAAATTAACGATACCTCACCATAAGTTAATTACAAAATTCAAGTTTTTAAGTTTTAATATATAATACAAATACCAGTTAAATTTTGATGTGCCAGATGTGCACATTTCGGAAATTCATTCCGCATCAGTTTATTCTGTTTTCGATGTTAGACATTCTTATCTAATTCGATTTCGAATCTTTTATACAAAGAAAAAAATAAAAAGCGGGTAAGTCATTTTGATTTGAAAAAAATGCAACTAAAAAATACTTAACCAAATCATGTTCAATTATGATTTCAAAGATAAGGTAGATAAGAAAAATCACACATATCAATAACACTGATGACAAAAACCCATTTGTAGATAGGCACTGAAGTAAATAGCCAGTTGTGGTTCAAATTCTATTGGGAGTCAACTATATTTTACAAATCAATAAAATGACAACCCTTACATGTATAAATATAAATGAATATGCTTTTATGGTTTGGAAAATAAATGAAAATGTTAACCTCAGACCGTCGAACAAAAACAAAATTTCAATTAAAGAATTTTCTAATGGAAAAAATAAGTACTTCTTTACAAAAAGCGGCAAAGTGTAAAATGTAGACTGGATTGAACCCTTGGATTGGACTGGACTATTAGATTGGACTGAATTCTTGGATTGGATTGGACTCTTGGACTGGACTCATGGACTAGTCTCTTGGATTTGTCTTTGGGACTTTTGACTCACGGACTGGTTTCTTGAATTGACATTTTATTTGTGTTTTAAAATCAATACTAGTTTGTGTAATTTGTTCAATACATATGTTTAATCACAAATACAGACGTGATTTGTTTGTTATTGCATTTTACAATATTACTGCAGAATTTTAACTCCATCTTATTATAATGTATTTGTACATCTGGCACATCAAAATTTAGAAAGTATTTGTTTTATTTATTTACAACCCTTTAGCGGGTACCGCTGCTGGTGGAGTAAATCTCCCCGAAGGTATCCATAACTCAGTAGGCAGTCCTTTCTGCTGTCAGAAAATATTTTTTATAATGTTTTTATTTTTTGACAAATACAATTACAATCACCAAACATTATCTAGTAACTTATACATGTACTTTAATTACATAATTACAATTACATAAATGCAAAGCATTCCTTAGCTGGATTTGGATTTATATAATTTTTTAACTTTAGATTCATTATGTTAAACTGTTTGGCTTATGTTTTTTATCTATCAAACTTTTCGGTCTTAGTGTCACTAATGAGGAGTTTATTTCTGAAATGTGCACATCTGGCACATCAAAATTTAACTGGTAATTGTGTTATATGTGTACTACCCCTGAGCGGGTACCGCTGGTGGTGGAGTAAAACTCCCCGAGGGCATCCATAACTCAGTAGGCAGTACTTTATGCTGTAAGAAAATGTACCATTTAGCAAAATTCAGACGTCTAAAATTTGAAATATATTTTAAAACTAAGGTTTGTTCCCTAATGCAAAACATGCCTTAGCTGGATTTGGATTCACGTATTTTTGGAACTTTAGATTCATTAATTTTCAACAGTTTGGCGTCTGTTTTTTAATCTATCAAACTTTTTGGCCCCTAGAGTCACTCATGAGGAATGATTTTCCGAAATGTGCACATCTAGCGCATCAAAATTGAGCAGGTATTTGTTATATATTATTTAATTTCTAAAGGGATGGGTTATCAGTTGTTTCTTATCAAGTTAATGTAATCATTTTATTGTCTCAGGAGAGTTTGTGATATTTTAGTTTTAAAAGTTGAAGGTTATGACAGATAAACCGTGCTTTTGTGGCATTTTTCACCTTAAAACTATGAAGATTTTATCAGATTATATCAGAAGTAACTGTAAACAACAGTTGTAGAAAAGTATTTTTCTAATAAACTTATCTGTAAAATTGATATTCAAATTTTGATTTTTGGGTCTATAAGATTTTTTTCAATTTTTTATATGATTATGTATATTCAATAAATCAAATAGGTGACACTTTACATCCTAAACAGAACAAATGTACTGATTGAACTCATAAATATATTTATCATTGAACTATGCCAACTTTCATCTTGAGGAAATTTTTTTTATTATTAAAAAAATCTATTTAAGTTCTGTGTGGATTTCTTAGTTTGTAAAGTAACAGTCTAGGTTATAAGAATTAAACATGCCAAAAATAATATATTTTTTCTGTCATTAATTGTATTTAAATTCTTCACTTTTTCTTTCCATTATAATAATATGATGATGATAACTGTTTGCATGTATAATCATTACTACTTCATTTTATATAAATACCTATTTGTTATGCAGTTATAAAAGTATTGTTTTATGTAGTACATCGATCATATATTTGATCTGATTTTACATGGTGTGTGTGTGTTCATTTATTTTAATTGTGTTTAAAATAACTTAATAATTGTAATATGTATTTTGTCACAATATACTTTTAAATTGTTACTGCATCGTTATGTATATAATAATTAATGTTATTCTTAAATCAACATAGTACTTTTATCTTACAGATGAGACCAACAATCTGTCATCATTTAGAGTCTGATGTTATAAGTTTTTATTTTAAAATTATGAAAACATTCATAAGTTCATTTTTAAGTGTAGTTCATGAGTCCAATCCATGAGTCCAATCCAAGAGTCTAATCCATTCCAAGAGTCCGATCCATGAGTCCAGTCCAAGAGTCCAATCCAGTCCAAGAGTTCAATCCAATCCAAGAGCCAATCCATTCCGCATTTTACACTTTGCCTACAAAAGCATCTCATCTTTAATGAAATTCTTAAATGAAATTTTCCTGACAGTTTCACAGTTTTTAATATATTTATGACTTTAAATGCTGGTAAATCACTTTAATTTTATCTTGAAGATGAAAACAAACTGTATGTTTAACAATGTACATATGACATCCACGTAGTTGAAAAACACACTAATTTAAGTCAAACTAAATGTAAAGAAGGTCAACAGACTGCATTTTTATCTTTTATTCGGATAATTATGATTTGTTTGTTTGATATCTCATGTTTGTATTGTATGTTTATGTCTATGAGAGTTGAAAAAATAATCAAAGACATTTATCGGTTATTTATTAGTGAATGAGTTTTTTCTGTTTATATACATACCGATGATATCATTGATATATCAACAGTGAACCTCATTTGAACAATTCAATACAATCATACGGGTCTCTGTTAGAATTACTCAATAAAAAAGTAAAAAACAAGTGTAAACCAATAACTTCGGGATATATACAAATATGTTCAATATGTTTAATACTTAAAACCTTAGTATTTATAGGTCTTTTGCAATCGATACAAAAAGACAAAAATAAAGCCAAAAAAAACTAACAATAAGAAAAGAAAAAAAAAATAAATCGCAGACAAAACTAAATAAATAAATAAATACATAAATAAATATATATGAATAAATAAAGGAAGGAAACAAAATGGATGAATGAATAAATAAATAAAATCAAAAAAAAAAAAAAAAAAAAAAAAAAAAAAAAAAAAAAAAAGAAAAGAAAAGACAAAGGTGTGTAAAAAGTATTCTTTAAGTCTTTAAGTCTATAATATTTTACATAGCACTAAGAAAAGCTACATTCTAGTGCGATTTTATTTTTGGGAGGGTTTTAAAAGTTCTTATTTAATTATTATATTTTTAATATATAAACCGCTATATAAATATATTATGATAAACAACATTTATCAGCTTGTGGCAATTTGACTAGTTATTGATTAATTAAATAAAGCAGTGTAGTGTTAATTTGAAAAGGAAATCGTACAAAGTTAACCTTATTTTGATCTAGTCAATTTGTTGTTTAGGAAAAACAATCAAGAAAGGGAATATCTTTGCCATCGCTCACCGTTTCGTTCTTTAAAAAGAAAAAAAAAAAACAATAAGACTTAATTATACACTTATCAACTAGATATATTTGTGAACATATACAAAGGTTATTAAAAGTGAAGTGTTTACTTATCAGATCTGATACAAAAACATTTGTAATAATTATCGGGAAAAAACTTATCAAAAGTAAATGATATCTGTAACGATGATTCACAAGCAATTTTTATAATTGTCATTTAATTGTTCAAGTTACAATGTATGTAGGATGGTTTAAAAAATCAAACGCACGTTATTTTATTAAATGGCCTTTACCGATGTAAGGACAATTAGTTTCAATAACAAGTGTTATAAAACATGTTGTCTCATATGTGATAGATTTATCTTACTGAATTGTTGGTACGATATTTTTTCCATATCACCCCCGCGTTCGCACGTGTAGCCTATCTCAGTTGAACGGAAACTGCATTTTTTTTATCGGCAAGGTTCATAATTTAGTGGGGAAATATTTGAAAACAACAAAAAAGATTTTTTTTATTATGGGTAATACCATTTTTACATAATGCTGTATATATATATATATATATATATATATATATATATATATATATATATATATATATATATATATCGTTGTTTTGTTTTGCCACGTAGGTTCAAATTCTGCTGTGAGTAAAACGTTACCTGTTATTATTGCGTGTTTTGCATTCATCCGCTAGCAAATTCTTGCATCGTAATAGAAGGGATCGCGGTATTTTTTTGTACATTTTATCCGAGAAAATTAATCAATAAATCGACTGAGGTCGAGATGGGCTCTGCCTCGTCTGAAATGAAAAATCTGACCACGAGATTGGAATTTCTCTATCTTGAACTCAAACTCGTAATAGATTCTCTTTTTATGTAGCGCATTCTTATAAGCAAAGTCAATTTCAAAATTCATTCTAGTTTTTTATATGCGAGAGAAATAATCAATAAATCGACTGAGGTCGAGATGGGTTCTGCCTCGTTTGTGGTGAAAAATCTGACCTCGAGATCGGAATTTTCCTATCTTGACCTCAAACTCGTAATAGATTCTCTTTTTATGTAGCGCATTCTTACAAGCAAAGTTAATTTCAGAATTTATTCTAGTTTTTTTAAAGATATTTAACAATAAATTGTTTAAATGTCATTTATTGTTTCGGGATTTTCAATTATTTTATTTTCTAAAATTCTTTGCCGTCAATAGTTTATTACTCGTTAGGGGTTCAACAAACATTTAAAAGCTTGTAAAACATTTTGTCAATTTAGCGATAACATTTGTTCTCCTTCATTAATTTTTAAAAACCATTTCGCTGATATTAAGTAAAAAATGTCTTAAAAATTGAAAAAGGAAAGTTAAATGCAACTGACAAAAAGGCTTTATGTGACAGCCTACATAAACAAATAACACGGCATAAAAATACGTGTTGGTACCACAATTATACAACTGTTTCTAAACAAAAAACAGAAGTACATACACTGGTGGATTTTTAATATTCACTCCTCAAAATAAAATATTCTTCTAATAATTTTGTCATGACACTTTTGAATGTGTATGAAATCATACATTCAAAAGTAGCATAAGACAATTCTACAGAATAAAAGATACATATCATATATTTTCTACGTAAATAAGTAACATAAATACCGGTTAAATGTTGAAGTGCCATATGTGCACACTTTGGAAAATCATTCCCCATCAGTGCACTTGTGGGCGAAAAGTTCCAGATATAAAACGTAAACAGTTTTAAAAAATTGATGATTCTAACGTTCCAAAATTACATAAATCCAAATCTGACTAAGTAATGCTTTGTAGGGAACAAACCTTAGTTTTAAATACATTTCAAAATATCAGACGGCTGAAGTAGTAAATATATAACACGAATACCTGTTAAATTTTGATGTGCAATATCTGTACATTTTGGAAAATCATTCCTCATCATTAACATTGGAGACAAATAGTCATCCTTACTTTGCTATTAGTATGTTCAAATAGCGCAACTTTTTTTCACTTCACGCACGCTGCAGTAACTGTAGTAGGATAATGCGATACAGATTGACTACAATGCACAGAAAGTGTTAACATATAGGACGTAAGTGTAAACATATATGGCTTAAAGGTAATGTTTTGTTGCATTTTTGAACTTATATATAAATAAGTATGAAGTAAAACTGCTGTCTAAAATATTTTTAATGACTGGAATTGTGGAATAAACATGGACGTTTATGTTTGTATTTATGTTTCCTTTTTAAGCATGCAGTATGAACATACATATCAGTCCTTGTCCATATCACAATTCTAAAAAAAGTAAAAACTTTGCAAACCGACAAAATATGTTATACACGTGAACTTCCATCAAGGAAGTGAGGCCGGGTGCTCCGGAAGGGTAAGTACCTCCTGTCTAGCTAGAAAATTTTATGGAATTAATAATTACCATCAAACTTTTTTCAAAGTCATAATTTTGCAACAATAGTCTAAAAATAAAAGGATAGGCCACATTTCCTAAGTTTTATAATATAAGATGAACCAGAAAGCTGCGTTGAGTGCAGATAAAAAACAACATACACTTACTTTCATTTGTTGATATAAACGTTCACTGAGAATTATCATTTTATTTTTAAGTGATAAGTTGTCATTATAAGATGACACCATTCTAAAACAGTTACAAATAGAGAATGAATGTCATGTCTGCTTTCTATTAAAAAATTATATAACATCATTACAATTGATAAAAAGTACTGTTAAAATTTTACAAGAATGATTGGATAAACATCATATTCAAATGATTTGATAAAGGTTTTGGCCGATATTTTATGACGCAATCTTCATTTAAACCCAAGCTTATCATTTTTAATGATTTATTAGATTTATACTTGAAACTGCCTGAATTAACACAAACATATCTGATGATGTCCAAATCAAGATGAATTTGAATGATATTCTAAGTAAAAGTAACTCCTAAAAACTATGAAATTATGTAGTTTTAAGTTTAAGATACGGATTTACCTTTCACTTTTCATTCGCTCTATTGCGCTTGACATCAGCAACAATCTTACGATGCTAGTTAGGCATGTGGTCTATTCACCTTTTTATTCATTTTTATTTTTATTTATTTATTTATTTATTTATTCATTTTGCCAATCGGACGTTTTAAGAGCGTGGGTTTACTTACACTTAAATTTTAATGGTTTGACATACTTATTAGTTTAAAAACTGAATTTTATTTTCGTGATTTGTTTAAAATAAGCAAATATGTGTTTTTATTAATGCGTAATAAGCAAATATGTTCTTTTATAAATGAGTGGTTTTATGAAAAAAGTATTTTAAGGGAAAATCATATCGAGTAATACTTATTTTGTATCATGGTGATGAATGTCACATATTTTTCTCCAGTTATCCGAATATCAAAAACATCGTATTATAAAAAATGTAAGTCAAAAAACCAAAAGGATACTGATGAAAAATACCCAAAAGGAATAAACTGTGCAAAAATGTATTAAAAACTGTAATAACCACCTAATCTTTGTGGCATTTATCTGAAATTAGATAACATTTGTCAATGCTCAAAAACGTGATTTTTGTTTGTAATGTGCATCTAATGGTCTTATACAGGGAATCAAACAACCCGATGATTAGTTAATAATTTGACATATTTTTCGAATGAAAAAAAAAGACTAGATGATATACGTATCGTCTAGGCAAAATCGTAAATAGCAAATGCCCAGAGATAGTTCTTGTGACGTTGAAATGTTTATACTAATCGCAAAAACGAATATACACTGTAAAAATTGACTGATAGCCTTTAATGAGCCTTAATTGTATATAAATAAGAAATGGCAATTAGTATTGTAACAACTTTTGCGTCTACTTGAAGGGTTCCTGACCTTGTTGCAGTTTATATTTGGAGTTTGTTCTGGAATGCTTCAATACATTGGTTAATTGATGAATACATAATCAGTTCTTGTATCGTTTTGAGTACAATACTGATAAAAATCAATGCAAGAGAACATTGAAGCATCTGGTCACCTTTGTTGGAATATCATTAAGTTATTAAATACTATAAAGTAATTATTAGCTGTACATCTCACTTCAAAAAAAGATTTTTATTTTGTTGGTATAAAGAATAGGCTATGTTGTTATTTATTTAAAATTTTTCCCCGAAAACGTTTTTCATTATGACCATGATTAACATTTATTTATAAATTGTTATTTTTCTGGTGTAAAAATATCATTTTAGAAAATACTAGGAAACAATACATTGTCGGAATATCAAAGTCATAACTTGGTCATTACTAATTTTACATCATTTATGTATCATAAAGAGTTCTTTAAAGGATACCTGTACAATTTTCATTTTTGACATATTTTATTCGTCGTATTTAAATATGGCTTTAGCAAAATTTTCGTAAAATTATATTTAAAAATAAGGAAGAAATCGGTGAATTTCTAATTAATCTTCAGAAATCAATATAAAAAAGATCGACATCGAGGCTCCCGTGATGTGACGTCATACCAGTAACAAACTCCCAGAAAATATTATTTACCAACTTCTAACATAGGACATATCCAAACTCGTAGTTTAACGTTCTATGAATATTTCATGGAAAAAAATATTTCATGAAGTGGATCTGTTTGACATGTACTGATAATTAAGATTATTATTAATCCTTTTGTTTATTAGATACATCCCTTAGATTGAGACCCACACCTGTAATAAACAGGATGTAACTTATAATTTGCTAAATTGATTGACAGGTTGATAAAGCTATCTTACGACCTGTAATATACAATAGTACAATTTACAGTTCGAGTTATGTAATATCTGTTTGTTTGGTATATGTTATTTGTCATATACAGTATAAAGATTTCACTGAGAAAAAATTGATATTTCATTTTTAAATTTTATAAAGTAAGAAAAAAAAAATTTTTCCTTAGTTTTCATGCCAATAATAATAATAATTATTATAACAAAATGTAACTTTTAGGCAAAATTAAAAATTTAAAATTGACGACCAGAGTAGTCTATTTAAAACATGTTTATTGATCTACTTAAAGCATTTAGTTTTATTAGATTTAAGTTCTCACTTTTCTTTTGGCAAGCTTTTAGCGGTGATATTCTTAAATTCTTTATTCTATCTATACAACGCCATCCTTTCACTTGCAAACATTGTTATTATTATTATTATTATTATTATTATTATTATCTCGTTTTTTAAATGTGGTCTCATTCTAAAATCGGTGTCATTACATTTAAACATTAATATTATTTTTAGTGTAAAATAATTTGAGATGGAATATCTTGGTTTTGTTTCTTTTTAATAACCTCCAGCATTATTAGCCATCGGACAGTTGAGAAGAACAAACTTTTATTGTGTGAACATTATCCAATTATCGAGGAAATGTAATGCCGCCAGATTACTTAGAAGTTTTCTACATCACGGTCATTTAATTTTAACTGTGAATAAACAATGAACAAAAGAGCACAGGTAATTGAATTTTTATGCATTGATTTCTAGCTGGTGCCACAGTAAGTTCCATAATATTTAGTCGGTAGTCTTTTCAGTCCAACCTGATATTTAATTAATTTCAAAATGTCGGCAATGAAATTAATTTTTGTGTATTTGACAAGTTAAAACTAATCGCGTACTTTTTGTTATAGCTATGCAACCAATCGCTATTATCGAGTCTGTCTAGTCAGACTTAATAGAATAATTTATTTTAAAAAAGGTCAACAATATAATTAATTTTTGTGTTATTGACAGGTCAACACTCGTCACGTATTTTTCAACAGCTATGCAACCAACTGCAATCACAACTCGAGTTGGTCGGGACTCAACTCAATATGATCATCAGATTTGTCCGTTTCTGGTTCAAATAAATACGGCTATACTTCAAATTCATCCCTTATAAGATTATCTACTGCTTCCCCAAATAATGACGATCAATTTGACATAATTCGGTACATGTCAGAGTAGTTACTTTCTTCTGCATACGTCGATATATCATCAATGTAACCGTCTATAAAGTTAGATACTACTTCTAATACTGCCATGACGTCAAACATTTATAACTCCAAACGAGGTGTTTCTTTTTGCGATAAAGGGAAAGTTAAAAAAGTTGGATTTCAAACCGCTATAACTATTTTTATTTTGTGCAGTTTTCAATATTGTGATAATTAAAAAAATATTTTTAACAATTGTCATAAAAAATTTGGTTACAGGTACTTTTTAATTTTGACATAGGTTTGGTTTATCGAAGTTGAGGACTGAATTTTTTTGTCTATTAAGTAATTGCTAATTATTGTTACTCTTACGGGTTACGGTAGACAACATGTTTTCATAAAGTTATGACATAACAATGATGTCTTTTGATAATATCCATAATTAATATTCTATATATTCTATAAATTTTTTTTTCTTATCAACAATATTTTTAAATATGTTTATTTTCAAATAAGTAAAAGCAATAATGAAGCATTACAAAATAAATTGAGAAGCAGGCGTCGTCTAGAGTATGATTTAATAATATAATTATACCTATTATAATGTAATTGGATAGGTTGTTTTCATGTATTGTATTTTAATGTATGTAATCAATTGAGCGCTGAAACTATATAAAAATATATAACTTATAATTGTTGTCGTCTTGTGGGTGTTTTTACTCTTCTTTAATCACGAATTCACCATTTATCATAGGAATTGTATTGTTTACGATAATTTAATTCGTTTAATAGAGATTTAACTTTTACTCAGTTCTTCGTACCTAAGGCATTGGTGAATGTTCATGTACCTTTGGCATTTTCAAGGTATTTTGTGACACGTGATGACATTTACAGAAGTACGATATAAAGTATGTATCAAATGTTTATTATAGGGATAATATTATAAAATGAAAAGGCTTAAATCATGTTCGTAAATGTTACTGGGAAAAAAATCGAACGAATTACCATTTAAAGTATAGATAGGGATTTATTTTACACAAAAATTACAAAGGGTATTGGAATCGCATAGTATTTGATACCGGTACTGTTTCTTTTAAAATTTAATATTAACTTGCACAAACTAAAAAGTGTGATTATTTACAATAATGTTTTTTTTTTTTTACCTTGTAGGAAATTAAGCTATAGAATAAAATAAGAGAATTATTAATTTTACATCCCTTAAATACATTGTTATTTATTCTACTTCCTGATTTTTTTTTTTATAAATGATTCAATTCTAAAGCAAAGACGGACACGTCTTATTTATATGTTTTTGCAAATTTATTAAGTTATTCTTCAATGAAAAATTGTTTAAAATGTCTAAGAGAAAAAATTATAATATTTTCTTCTGTTCATAATCAAACATATCGTTATTTCATAAATACATGTATAAGTTATAATTTACAAATAACAAAAACATGTCAGGTCATTTTGATATGGTTTGTTAATCATTACCAATGTAATTAGTTAATAGATTAGTATTCTCATATTTCACACAGATGTTGAAAAAAGGAGAATAATATTTGTAATTATCTATTAAATTCAATTATAAGAAATTTTGTGTCCGCTGATATAACTTCATAACGATTAAGTTCATAGAAACGTGTTTTAATAAAAATGGTGAGATACAAATGTTTGAAATGCCTTTTTTAATTCGAATTTTCTGAACAAAATTGCAGGGATAAAGGGGTTTTCTTTAAGAAGTATACAACATCTTTTCATAAGATATTTTATTTGTTTGTCTGCAGAATTGCCAGTTGAATTTAGGAAAAATATAACCTGAGCGGGTACCGCTGCTGGTGGAGTAAAACTCCCCGAGGGTATCCATAACTCAGTAGGCAGTACTTTGTGCTGTCAGAAAATGTACTAATTAACAAAATTTTCTGTCTAAAATTTCAAAATTAATTTAAAACTAAGGTTTGTTCCCTCATGCAAAGCATTCCTTAGCTGGATTTGGATTTATATAATTTTAAAACTTTAGATTTATTATTTTCAACTGTTTGGCGTATATTTTTTTAAGTATCAACATTTTGCGGTCTTAGCGTCACTAATGAGAGATGAATTTCCGAAATGTGCACATATGGCACATCAAAATTTAACTGGTATTTGTATTATATAATTACTACCCCTCAGCGGGTACCGCTGCTGGTGGAGTAAAACTCCCCGAGGGTATCCATAACTCAGTAGGCAGTACTTTGTGCTGTCAGAAAATGTACCAATTAACAAAATTTTCTGTCGTTTAAAATTTGAAATTAATTTAAAACTAAGGTTTGTTCCCTCATGCAAAGCATTCCTTAGCTGGATTTGGATTTATATAATTTGGAAACTTTAGATTCATTACTTTCAACTGTTTGGCTAATATTTTTTATGTTTCAAACTTTTCGGTCTTAGTGTCACTGATGAGGAATGAATTTCCAAAATGTGCACATCTGGCACATCAAAATTTAACTGGTATTTGTAATATATATACATATTTAATAGCACTCAATAATTTTTTGCATTAAAAAATTAAGGTCTTTAAGAGAAAGCTATGTGAAAAAGAATTGCTATTCCGAGTTGCAAAAACGTTTGACTTTTCTGCCTCGGAAACAACATTTTATAAATCTTTTGATCGTATTTTAATTTTATGTATACCGTGTAAGCAATTCATTGTAACTTGAATAGAAAAAGTATTACATTATTTGAATTATTCATATACGATTACATAATAACATGTGTGAAGTACAGACGTATCCAATTAGTTTACTTTCTATATTTTAATTAAACACTGTAGTTATTTTTTCTGTTTCATCCTTTGAATTTTGTACTATTTACATTTGTTCCTGATAAATATTCACACGTTTTGTCTAATTTGTATAAGTTTCAGATTTAAAATATCTGTAAAAAGGTAATTTGACCCATCAATAAGAAAAAAGACTGTTTGGAGTTTATTCATGTTCAGCTTTAAATATTCTAACAAAATCGCAAATATATATTTTTCTCTGTTGTACAATAAAATCAATAAACAAACTCAAGTTTAGAAAAAACAGAAACATTTGATGTGCCTTATGTGCACATTTTGGAAATTCATTTCTTATCAGTGAAACTAGGGACCGAAACAGTTGAGAGATAAAAAAGGTAAGCCAAACACTTGAAAACTAATGAATCCAAAGTTCAAAAATAATATGAATCCAAATTCAGCTAAAGAATGCTTTACATGAGAGAATTAGTCTTAGTTTGAAAAACATTAAACAAAATTAAGAGGGCTAAAAATTCCGTCTGCGATATGGTTCATTTTCTGACAGAAAAAAGTACTGCTACTGAGGTAAAAGGGTTAAGTAAAATAATATATGTCTATTTAGATAAAAAATGATGTCTTCTTACACGATTTATGTTTTAAATTAGGCATGTTAAGTTATTTGTAAACGTTTAGAATTTATGTTGAAATATTATCAATTTTAAAGATTTATTACTGATATTTTTTTCAGTCGTTTGGTAAGGACACACTTTTATGTTTTCTAACAATGTTGCCATTCAATCGGCTGCTAAAATAGATTTTTTTTCTGCATTTGATGCTTATTTTTATACTTAAGATACTTGTTACAAACTTGTAAAAGCCTTTGTTTTACCTTAATAATGTTTTATAACAATTTTAGTTGGATAGAATACCATTATTTTTTTGTATTAACAACGCACTAAGAAAACTAAATAAAAGTAATTATTTGAAAAAAAGTCTGACCGATAAACTGTAAAAAGGTTTATCAAAACCTATGACTTTATCTCAGTTCTTCCTTATATCTTTAATGATAATATTAAGATTAGGCTTTAAAAAATCAGAGAGAGGTGACTCACTGCAAAAATTTACAGAGATTATTGAATATTGCAGGCGCCTCCTTAACAATGTTTGTAAGATTACAATAGATTAATGCAGTAAGTTTTTACCTTTCATTTCAAGCTTACTCTGTTACTAATGTTAGAGAAAAGTGTAGTGAAATAATGTTTTAAGCTGCATCAGCAATTTTGCAGCTTTTCGCGGCTAGAAAAGCGTACAAGATACAATAGTATCAATAAAAAGCTAAATAAAGATAAATCTATTTGTATAATAAAATAATAATAACTTAAAGTAAACTAATAAAAAGCAGTAATATCGGACAAATTATATATAAAACACTGGAAAATAAATAGTAAAACAATTAACTTTTACCAAATAAGTTAATTTCCCGAAGGAAGTTTAAAATTTTATGCCAATGGACATAACTGAAAAGATCTTGCATCGATGATGCTAAACAAATAGTATCCCTTGTATCTGCAAAGTCAACACAATCCAGCAATATGTGCTGAATAGATAGTTTACTTTGACAAGGGACACATTTTGGAGGTTGTTCACCCTTTAAAATAAATAAGTATGTAAAAAAAACCATGGTCGATTCTCCAGCGCCAAAGAACAATACTATCGCGCTTACTGTACTGGGACAAAGGATTAATCCCAGACAGAGCTGAACTAAATGAAGCTTATTGTGTTCTTGGCTATTCCACTGACTTGACCATTAATCATTGATATAATTGTATATTAATGGCTTTAAATCAGTATAAAAAACAAAAGAAGCAGTTTGTTTGGATAATGCTGCTTTAGCAGCTGAATCGGCTTTACTGTTGCCTTTTATACCAACATGGCTAGGCAACCAACAGTAATTAATAATTTTATTAAAATCTGAAACAGCATATGAAATAGAGGTATGCAGCTCCAGAATTTTACGAATTAGGGGGTGATGTAATTTTCTGCTCTGTATTGCCCGAAGGATTGATAAAGAGTCAGAACATATTAAAAAATCACTATCCTCTCTGAATCTTTTTAAACTATTCTGAATTTTAATTTATTTTCCATGGTTGTGTAATGTAGTTCATCTTCCTTGCTCCCCACCCGCCGATATGGACTGTCAACGAGGGCGATGCCTTAGTTCCGGAGATCTCCTCTCGGAACAGCACCAGGGACTACAAGGAAAACATACATTTCAATAAAATCGCAATGACCAGATTAAGAACATCACAATAGAACAGGATTTGACCCATAAGCCACCGCCTTCTACAGACAAAAGAAACAAGACCAAGGTTAAGCTGAATCGGCTTTACTGTTGCCTTTATACCAACATGGCTAGGCAACCAACAGTAATTAATAATTTTATTAAAATCTGAAATAGCATATGAAATAGATGTATGCAGCTCCAGAATTTTACGACTAGGGGGTGATGTAATTTCCTGCTCTGTATTGCCTGAAGGATTGATAAATAGTCAGAAAATATTAAAAAATTAGTGTTGGGCGATTTTGAAGTATATCGTAAAGCAAGTAAAATTGCTTCAGCCTCAGCTGTACATATAGAACTTTCATTTGGAAGACGAATATTTATTGTTTCGTTTCCAACAATGGTAGAAGAACTACTCGACCACTATCTTTTGATCCATCAGCATATATTAAAAACCATTCTCGAAGTTCCTGTCTAATAACAGCAGGATTCAGTTGTGTATATCTACCTTTGATGAGGGCAAATTCCTGCTGGTAAACTTCTTCACTTGTTTCCAACTTTTTAAACTTTGTGAGATCCAGATTGACTTCCGGTTAATCCAGAAGCCAAGGAGGATCATCTGGTTATTTGTGCTTTTGAATAAGGTTGAGGTGTAAATCGCATTCCTCCAACCTTGGTTTTAAACGAATACCTAAAGATGCAATAGCCTTGACCTTTTTATTGTAGAGGTCTTTAACAGGAGGATGAAAAACACAATCAAATGCCGGATTAGACGGATTTGCTTATAATTTTGTAGTATACTGCAGAAATAGTTTAATGCGCCTTAAATGTAATGGAGGCTTATTGGCCTCAACATATAAACTATCAATTGGAGACGTTCTGAAAGCTCCAAAACAAATACGTAGACCTTGGTGATGAATTGCGTGAAGGTATTTCAAATATGATTTGCAAGCAGATCCATATATAATGGATAATAAACGATCTTTACAAATAAAGTAATGTAGGTTGATCACCACCCCAATTTGTATTGGATAAAACCTTTTAAATATATAATGCCTTAAGGCATTTAGCCTTAGGACTTTTTATATGAGAGATAAAAGTAAATTTTGAATCAAAAAGGATTTCTTAAAACTTAGCTTCTTTTACAACTTTGATAAGGCTGTCATTGATGCAGAGCTGTATTTCGCGTTTGTTGCAAAAATGCATGCAACGTGTTTTATTCTAGAAAACTTAAAACCGTTTTCCAATGTCCATTTTTGAATTTTGTTTAGGCAAAGTTGTAGTTGCCTTTCAATAGCATGTACACGCGTTCCTCTACAGGAGATACCAAAGTCATCAACGAAGAAAGAGTCATCTACATCATTATTTAAAACTTTTCCTAAGCTGTTTATTTTTATACTAAAAAGAGTAACTGATAAAATACTACCTTGAGGGACACCCATCTGTTGCTCGAAAACATCAGAGAAAGTGGACCCTAAACAAACTTGGAATTCTGGATTTTCGAGAAAGTTTTTAATAAAAGTAGGATTATGGCCCCTCAGACCCATTTCATGCAGGTCTTTAAGAATGCCATATTTCCAAGTCGTATCATATGCCTTTTCTAGGTCAAAGAAGATTGAGACCGCATGTTGTTTATTAATAAATGTATTTCTAATGAATGATTCCAGGAGAACTAAGTGGCCCAAGATACTCCTGTCATGCCTGAAACCACGCTGAATATGAGTTAGAAGGTTGTTAGACTCAAGATGATAAACGAGTCTTTTATTAATCATCCTCTCCAAGGTTTTTACAAACACAGCTACTTAAGGCGATAGGCCTATAATTAAATGAATCAGAGTGATCTTTACCAGGCTTAGGAAAAGGAATAACAATTGCTTTATGCCAAGATGATAGGAAAGTATCACTCTGCGAAATATCATTAAAGATATCTTACAGAGTAAAAGACATTGAAGGGGCAAATTTTCAAGAAGTTGATAGTGCACATCATCTGGACCAACTGCCGCATCATGTGCTTTGGAAAGTGCATTTTGAAGTTCTTCATGTGCAAGTATATCATAATATTGCTCAGAATTGTCTGATTTAAACGACAATTTATTTTGTTCTTCGATCTTTTGATATTTTTGAAATTCTGAGGTGTAATTAGCTGAAGGAGCAATTTTTAATATCGTCTCAGCAATTTTGTAAAAATTTCTTTTTCAGATGTCAAAATTGTATCATTTATTTTAAGGTGTTTAACATTCTTGGAAGAACCTTAACCTTTAATTTTACGCATCATATTTCAAACTTTATTTAATGGGGTGCGAGAATTGATCTTGGAGAAATTTTTTCTCCAAGAATCTCTTCTGCACTTTTTAGCAGTTCTTCGAGCCTTTGCACGAAAGATACGGAGCAACTGTAAATTATTTTGTGTTGAAGACTTATTGAATTGTCTCTCAGCTTGCTTCCTAGTTTTCCTAGATTATTTGTATTATACCATTGTTTATGGATTCTAGGATTTGCAGAGGTCTTAGGAATGCACGTATTAGCTATGTCTAAATATATGAATTCAAATTGACAGATCTATTGATGAGTTAGTACCTGTCGCATCAGATAAAAATGTTTTTAATCCATCATTTAATATACAAAGATCATGATTTAAAAGCAATGTTTCCATTATTTTTCCTTTATTATCAAGTCGAAGACTTCCCCATAGAGGATTATGAGCATTAAAATCACCAACTTAAAGAAATGGTTTAAGTAACTGCTCAACTTAGTTTTGCATATTAGCAAGCTGTAACGAAGAAGATGGAGGAATATGAATTGAGCATAAGGTTATGGTAATTTGAAGCGTTAGGCGAACTGTCACTGCTTGGAGATTTGTTGTCAAAGTAATTGGACTATGAATAGTGCCATTACGTATAAAAATTGCTGCACCTCCGAAAGCTATTTCGGTATTTGGTGAAAAAGAATAATGCTGTTTATAATATTTGAATTTTAACTCGGTATCCGATTCTTTAACATATGTTTCTTGAAGACAAAATGCTACAGGGTTGAAATCTTTAGCTAATAGTGCTACTTCATATAAATTATTTCTATAACCTCTGCAATTCCACTAAATGATATTTGTATTATTCGTGTTTTATTTGGTGTTCATATTGGGGAAATTGGTTGCAAGGATGAAGCGCTTCCCATTTCTTTATCTGATGATACATCCGGTGCAAGAACACAAAGTCGATGAACATAATGTTTCGACTTCACGGTCGTAAAACCATTTTATCAGGAAAGGCATGCATTAAAGTTTTCTTTTTATTATTTTTATTTTTTTTCTGATTCAGGTTTGTCTTGATCAGGTGTTATTTTAGTTTCATCTGCAGCAGAATTTTTCTCTTCCTGTGTTTTAAGTTTTCTATTCTTTGATATTTTATTACTGTTAACATTTTCCCCTGTTTGAGTTGTTGCAGTAGAAGTTTTATTTTCTTTTTAGTTTCAGTTATGTCTGTTGTTGTATTTGATAAACTGAAATCTGTTTGACAGACAATACTTTTATATGTTTTAGAAGCAGAACCCGATGCTTCTACAGCATATGATGTGCTTGGACCTGTCTGCTCCTTCATATATGTGACGAGCCACGACAAAAGGTACAATTCATCAAATTTTTCGAAAATGAGATTTTTACTGAAAATAATTGTTCCTTATGCAAGTAATTAAAATCTAAAATTTTATTCTTCTATGACATTTATAAGCATGAAAAATACTGCATCAAACATGTCACACCAAAACTCATCAAAATCTTAATTACGTTATAACTTCGTTTTGGACGTCAAAGTCGCGGATATGTTAGGTCTTAAAACTAGGGTGGTACTATTGGTCTGGCATATCTATACAGATAGTTTTGTTTTTATAATCTAAAGCCTGCTTCTGTAGTAATATCGTTTTGGTTGTTGTGATGATGATGTATAAAGTAATAATAAGGTTTTTCAGCTATTTGGGCTAAGACCGAGGTTATTAATCTCTATAGATTAAACTAAGAACAAGTTCGTGGTTGCCGGAGATATGCGAGTATGAATTATAGCCTGGGTGTACTAGAGCCCAGGCAGTGCGAATTTTTGGTAAAGTGCTAGCTGACCGAGCGCCAGGCAAAGAAGCAAAGTAATATGTATGAACCGGTTTAAGTTCTAACACCCCCCCCCCCTTCATCACATGCTATCGAGAAACTGACACGCGGCCACTGAGGCGGTTATAATGGATGACCTATTATTTCAATCAAACTGTATCAGCGGATATTTGGTTAGTCAAGCACGTTGTTTATTAGATCAATCTTCTCTTTAACATATACAACTTCTAGAACTGCACCTTTAATTCGGAAAAATGGTATGCTGTATTCCCTGTATAGCTTTAAAGTCGGACGCAAAAACGATTGCATTTGAAACAGTCGCACTTACAAGTATCATCCTCGTTAAGAACCGGTCCCACTGGCCGATGGACTTGCTCCATCCGTTTTTAAACGCTCTAGAAATAGAATAAAATGGCGAAACTTTGCAAAACACAGAATGGAAAAAAGGACGTGGGTAATATGTAGCCCGGATGTTAAACGGGTGTTCATCGGAAGCCTAGCGGATAAAAGCGGTTTGAAGTGAATGACAACTCCAGGCATCATAAATATAGGGGATACATGCCAGATACAAACGCTTTGAATACATTATATACGAGATGTATCCGCTTACATCCTTTCTATAACAGTGCTATTGACTTTCCTTTCCTCCCACAATCTGTTTTCACTTGTGAGTTGCGGAGATACCCAGAGGATGCAGAGGTAATACAGCGGACTTTTAACAGATGATAACAGACATAGAATGTTTGTTGCTCGTATATGTCACGGATTAACATCGTACATCGAGGAAAGTTATCTGTTTTAAAAGTTTTGTGCAGCTCAAAAGTTTTTTTCGGATCAAATCGCAATGGACAGATGCTCGTTGGATAGAGCGTATGAGGCACATATACAATGGGTACACAACGGATGCATTGCGTTTTGCAACGAATAGCAAGATTTTTCTGCAATTTTATCCTCTTTGCATCCGTAAGTGCAGTGGGACCGGGCCTTTACATTATGTCAACACTGTTACTTACACTCGACTTTTTGGCTCATTGTGCCACATGCGCAATTCTGTCTGAAATAAATCTTCTCGTATGTGTAACCAGTCAATTAGACACCCGAAATGCAAATGTTATGACTAAGTCTGAACGCAAAAGAAATTGTAAAACAAAAGTTATCATCCGTTAAACGTCCACTTATTCCCTCTGCATCCTCTGGGTATCTTAGCAACTAAATATAAATACAAAATGTATATATTTGATCTCTAATCATATACTTTCCCTTTATTTGGTGATATGAGACTTTATTTGATAAAAATTTCAACACTACAAGAAGTTATCTTTTTTCCCGTTTTTTTTCTTAAGTTTTTCTGCATTAAGTTTTCCAAAGAAAAAAATTAAAACGGTGCTAATCTGATTAATGATGTTCCTAATAAACAATGTTACATTTGGTTTAACGATAAAAGCTCGAATAAATACAGAAATTACAGTATTTACCCAGCGAGATGTAGCATTTGGGATCTAATATTAGAACATGGTTACGTCATCGAAACCCTGGTCATTTAAACACAACTTTCAAAACGGTTAAATACGATAAATTAAACAAAAAACTTCGTTGAATTTGTCATTTGTGACTTAGTAAGGGATACATAACACCATTTTAAATACATCTGGATATTAATGAAGGACAATTTATGCAATCTGTCATGTTTCACCTTCGATTCTAGGGTTTTCCGTATATCCGTGCACATGCTCAAAGCTCATAATTACCATCGTAAAACACTGACCAACCGGTAAGAGGATTCCGTTTATTTACAGCTAAAAGAAATGAAATTTTAGAAAATGAATGTCACGGATCGTGGTTAGAAGATATCTATTTTCTAAAAAAAAAATATATATTTTTTAGAAAATCAAAAAAAAATTCAGAAAATTGAAGAACTTAATGCAGCTTTAAAAGGTTATCGTTAAACAATTTTCCTTAAAATGAATAATTATTAAGGACAGTTTCTGTCTGGATCATACATAGGACTGTAGTATTTGAGATATTGCTCCCTTGCGTTTGTAATAATGAGGTCAGAGTATCGACGGGTTGGTTGATAGGTACCAAGATAATGTGAGTGGGGGAGTGATATACATGCCTGTGGTTTACTAACCCATTGTGCTAGCACTTTAACAAAAAGTCGTCCAGATTGCACGCTAGTACAAGACAGACCATTATACATACTTGCATATTTTACGCATACACGAACCTGTTCTTGGAGAGGTAAACTTAATGTCGCACTCGTCAAGAATAGCCAAATGAATAATTGCTGATGCGACGTTAAACAACACTACAACCAGCAAACCAACCAATCAACAATCTAACAGATCAGGCTCCCTGTTGTGTTCATGACAATAGATTAAGCTAACAATGACAGAGTGGTTTTCATCACCATCCCACTAGGTCTCGCTCTTCAGATTATGTAATTGTTGCTTACGTGGTACTTTATCTGTTTTTAATTCTTATTCCTTATCAATCTCCTACAATTCCCTCATTTAATATTTTAACTATGGTTTTAAATACAAGTATATCATCAATTGTTTGGCAAAACAAAGTTTTTTTAGCTTTTGAATTTTGTATTTATGGTCTATTGGTTTGATAGTTTGTGACTTTTAATAGTGCTTTATCTCACTAGACTACTATTTCAAACTCATCCAAAGTCAGGGGTATCAGAATCAGTGGTCATTATCGTGATTGTATTTTATTGTTCTGCCTTGCTGTACTGTTTTGATTTTTTTTTTAAATTTACTTTTTATAATCTCTCTCTCTCTCTCTCTCTCTCTCTCTCTCTCTCTCTGGGTCTGTCAT
Organism: Tegillarca granosa; assembly: GCA_029721355.1. Taxonomy (NCBI): domain Eukaryota; kingdom Metazoa; phylum Mollusca; class Bivalvia; order Arcoida; family Arcidae; genus Tegillarca; species Tegillarca granosa. Next base: position 8,470,022 of record CM056596.1, on the reverse strand, counting down.
TAAGCCTATCATAAAGAGCATTTTAGTGACATCACATGGCATCGGTACTCAGTTGATATAAAGAGTGCGTTAGCAGATCACAACGTCTCACCGTTCATATACAGACTGTTCCTTGTTGGAGCAAGCTCTCCCGGCGATGTGAATGAAAGAGTCTTGCCTGGTCCTGGGCATTCAACCATTACGTATCCGGTTAGAATCACTTTTTATTCATTGAAAATGCCCTTGTCAATAAATGAAATGGAATTAAATTTAAAAATAAAATAAAATAAAATAAAATAAAATAAAATAGATAAATAAATAACCAATTAATTAAAAAGATAAAAAATAATTAATCTATTAATTGTTCAAAAGATCAATTACTTAACCTTTACAGGGCCTCTTAAATGTAAAAACCACATTTGTTCTTTACAGTCCGACTGTCTATGAAGAGTCAGCCGATTGTTTGTTAACATCGACTAATCGAGGTTCTGTTGGGAATAACTACCAACCCGAATTGATAAAGAAGTTGTTAAAATATTTTAGGGCAAAATCATCATGCAAATGCTTTTGTCTTTGTTTGCAAATACTTGTTTCCATTGAATCGTTGATTAACAACATGATAAATAAGGGAACAACAGATAGAAACGTTATACTTCACGTAGTTTTAAGTGAGAAAAAAAAAAACAACCACGTTGAGACTGTACCCCTCCAAAAATAAAAAATCAATGTTGTTTTACGTCATTTTTTCGCATTGCGACGTAAAGGCTGAATTGTACCTTTTGTCGTGGCGCGTCACATATAAGGTTTTAGCTTCACCATAAGAGACGTTTTGATTAATCTTAAGTTTTAAATTTCATGTTCTCTCTTCAACAATGAGCAGTCCCTGGAGGAGGCCATATGATTTTCCCCATAATTTGCACATTTTAGAGTAAGGGAACAACCATCAGCAGTGTGGTCTTTTGAACCACAGCGACAACAGGTTACTGTATTTTTGCATATATGAGAACCATGTCCATATTTTTGGCATTTATAATATCGCAGTGGATTTGACATATACTTAGCCACTGCAATGTAATAATACCCAGCTTTGATTTTCTTTGGTGGTGAGGAAAAATTAAAAGTCAGAAGGTAAGTATTAGTTTTATAAGTTTATCCTCCCTTTTCACCATAAAACGCCGAACTTAGGTAACACCTTGTTCCTTTAACTTGTCAGCAATTTAATATTCTGACATGTCAAACATAACTCTTTCAAGGTCTGTTATAATGCCTTTGCTACTATTAAGAGTTTTGTGCGGAGTTATTTTAACCGCAATATCCGCAAAATGTTTTGCTGCTAATAAATTCACTGACTGTTGCCTGTTCCCGCATTGGATCAGTAGCGACCCTGAACGCAATTTTTTAATGCTTTCTACTGATTCAGCAATACCACTGACACACTCCTGTACCACAAAAGGATTTATTTTCAATGTTCGTCTGTGGCTGAATCAACAACTACAAACTTTGCCCATGATATATTAATTTCATTTATTTCATCATCACTATCCTCTCTGAATCTTTTTAAACTATTCTGAATTTTAGTTTTATTTTCCATGGTGGTGTAATGTGGTTCATCTTCCCTCCTCCCCATCCGACAATATGGAGTGCCAACGAGGGCAATGCCTTAGTTCCGGGGATCTCCTCTCGGAACAGCACCAGTGACTACAAGGAAAACATACATTTCAATAAAATCGCAATGACCAGATTGAGAACATCACAATAGAACAGGATTTGACCCATAAGCCACCGCCTTCTACAGTCAAAAGAAACAAGACCAAGGTTAAGCACTGCGAATGTTAAAACATGAGCAGAGCTTAAGGAGAAACTATATATTGCCTGTAGGGCTTGGCGTGACCAGCCGATTTGTTGGACACGGGCCACTTCACTTCTAGGTAAAGCAAGGGTCAAAGTGATGTGTTGGTCCAAAGTAAGCCGCAACCCACATGGTCCTCAATCACCATAATTCCGTCCTGCACCATTAAGGATCGCATTCCACGGCAAACAGAATGCCTCATTTTAGTCGCCTTTTACGACAAGCATACTTGTACAGGGGACCTATTCTAACCGGGGCTCCCCACGTTTAAACTGAAGCTATTATCAATCATCAATCTTGCGTGATCGAAACAAAATCTATTGTCTTTGTTTAAGTGTATTATGGTGATAAAATAACATTAATAAGGATTTTAGATAATAATTTTGTAAGAAACTTCATTAATAGACAACAGTAACATAATCGGTATATTCTGTATAGCTTCAATTAAAAGAGAGAGCTAAGAACCTTCATGAGGATATGTGCTGTAATTGCTACAGGCTCTGTTTTTAACTATTATTTTTGTAATCAATGATTTACTACAAAAAATAAAATAATATTATTACATCCCTAGTAATACATCTTTAGATAACTCAACTTTTACTCCACGAGAAGTTTTCAAAATTACATATGTTACTGTCTGATTCACGTGTGCCGTAGCACTAGTTTTTCAAAGTTTTAGAAGAGATATCAAAAAATTTGTAGAATGCCACATACCATTATGACGTATGCATTTTGTCGTAATTAATTGACACCAAACTAAATGCCATCTTAGCTGGAGTATAAAATGCAGAGCTTTTTAAAATCCTTACAGGGATAATGGAGAGCTACAAATAAACTAGTTGTTGCACACACACACACACACACACACACACACACACACACACACACACACACAAACACATGTATATATATGGTTTCAGTGTCAATATTGAAACCTGAAAAGAACGAAAATGTATTGAAACACGATCTTTTTAACGTGTCGTGATGATATAGCGAACGAATTTCATTTATATTCAGTGTCCTATGTTTCTTTTTTGATGACACAGATGTGCGTATTATTAAAGTCAAAGAATCTAGAAGTGTGGAACCTGTAATGTTGAATTTTTCTTCTTTTTTATTTAGTTCAATCGCCGTTCATTTTAAACATACTACTTTTTTCTAAACAGAAAGTATGTAATATTATTTTACTATTAATGTCAATATAATATATGACATCAATATATTTTTTATCTAATTATATGATGTAACCAGTGTCATAACTTCACTTTTCTGAGCTTATTTAAAAAAAAATATAGAAATTATTTCATCTGTTTTAATGAACTCATAGAATTATAGAAGTACACCCTTAAGTGGTTGAATAAACCCATACAATCTTCAATCTTAGTAGCTGAAAATTTTCCACTAAATAAGGACTTTAGTGGAGATCTAACCATTGGATAAATAATGTTTTGCGTCCTTGTCAGAAAGCTTTAACTTTTATCATAGCGGTCACTTCAGGAATGGCACTGGCCTTCAGCAATCAAACTGACAAATTTTATCCCACTTGGACCTTTGTTAGTTGGATTCAAACCTAGGCAATGAAAGCACTGTGATCGATAAATGTGCTCTAAACTGCGCTTTACACCAATCGGCCACCGAACTGAAAATTGCCTTCTTTAACAAGCTTCCTTAAAGCGTAATGCATATTGCTTATTAAAAAGGTTCTACTTAATTAGGGGTGCGAAAGATAATATGCTTTCATTGACTTTCAGGAAAAAAAGACAAATGGTTCATTTTTTGAAAGTTTCTTTTTATATTTTTATTGAAGGTATTACTGGATAAAGGGTAGCAAAACATGATAATAAATGTAATTAATTGCAATACTAAGTTTTTTTTAATTTCATTAGATCTTTTTTGGATGTTAGTTCTTGTTTTATTAGGGAAAAGGAAAAAGTCCTTGACCTTTTGCATGCAGATTTAAAACATATATTCTTTATGAATTCCTTTTTTAATCCATCCTCATTTAGCTGGTAATTAAGAATAACTAATAGATAAATCTTTAAAATATAGTGTCAGGAACTACTAATTGCACTGTATTTAATGAAATGCTAAGCGGATTTTAAGAAAAGTAATATTATCAGTCTTTTGAAAATTTTAAAAGCTTTCTTAGAAGATGATATTTCACTTTCAACAGAACAAATGTCTGTAGGCGTTATTCTGACGAAGAAAATAATTTTTTGTCGGATTTTTATAGCTCTGTCACATTTAAAATAATTGAACTTCTGATGGGGAAAAAACAAAAAAGCGATCTTTCTTTTTTCTTTTTTAAGATAAAAAACTTTCTTTTCTTTTTAAGAGATAGAATCAATGTAGACTTTTTTTAAAAAAAAAAAAAAAAAACAATCTTTTTTTTTTAAGATATAGAAAAAGATGAATTGTTGAATTATATATTAAAATCCAAAGCATTTAAGAGTACAATTAAGAATGAACTATTAACCGATAAAAATGATGTTTAAGTGTACGTCTAGTTGTTCTGTATGGTTCTAGAACTGTATCTATATGATCTTTTTACAGCCAGTGGTACCTTGCCAAGTGCCTTTTAATATCAAAGAATAAGCCAATTGTTGTTAATAAACGGACTTAACGGCGATTTATGGATTCAGGTACCTTTTGTATTGTACGCAAAACATACATTGTCTAAATATTTTATGCTTTTAAATGGTGGTATTCAGTTATAAGTTTTTAAAAAATCAATTGCCTACTTGCGTGAAAGAATCAAACGCAGTTGAGATATATTGCAGAAAACCTGTATTGTATTGTGAAATAGTAAGAATGCATTTATACGTGCTTTATATTACTTTTTGAAAATTTTATTCCTATTTATTATTTAGAGGTTTTATAATTTTATGCATCGCGAAAAACAGTGCATATTAAAAATAAGTTTTCGTTTTAACACCATACGTATACAATTTTTTACCATTTTGTTCAAAAGTATATTTTGTCATTGTGTACTAAATTATCCTCGATATTTTTGCCGTCCAAAAATGCCATGCTCTTTTCTTAATTGTGATCTCACACCTGGCGAATAAAGAAGGAGTGCTTACCTTTCTTTGCACCCTGTCTTTTTTCTGGTTGGAGTACAACTAATTTTAGCAAGTTTTCATTGTTTTTACTTCGCCTTTATAATTATCATTTAGACATGAATTGGTATTTTTTGTGTTTTTTGTGTTTGATTAAGATAAAGTTCGAGGTTTTATTGCTTTGTTTCAAATGGTCTCATGAGAAGTTGTAAATCAATTGTAACACATTGTTGCACAATTTTAACAATCAATGATTAAGCAATAGTATGGTGGTTGTCAGATTTTAATCTCTTGACGAATATGAGATACTGCTTCCTCGCCTAAAGCTGGGCATGTACAGGTAGAATATCGACAAGTTCATCTGTTGTAAGTATAGTGTACATGTAAAAGCATAGCACAAAATAAACAAAACATCTTTGAAATATTGTATTGTATTTATTATTTTAATATTTCAAACAGAAAAATTGTGCTGATTTAATAACTTGCAAATAAACTTGAAACAAAACAATTTTAATAGTTGTTTCCTGCTACTTATAATTTAACGTAACTTATAGATCACCACAACTCAAGTATTTCGCCATTTGACAAAAGCGAATTGTGATTGGTCATATGCGTTTATTTTAAGTAAAAGGAGATTTTGTGACAAGCTGCGATATGAACAAAGTTGCGGCGACAATTCTGTACGCTTTTTTGCAAACCCTCAATGATTTTTTTTACTTGCAGTCGTTTCAAGCGCGAAAGCTAAAAGGTAAGGGCGGAAATTATAATACCTGCCAAAAGGGACGAGAGTTGGGTAAATAAAGCTCTTTCAGAATTTTCAATATCAATGCCGACTGTATGCTGACTGGTCTACAATTACTTTTAAGAGAATATTTTAGAGCTAGCTTTTGAAATATACGAGAAAGAGTAGACGATTTAACTAATAAACTGTCTTAGGGTGTAAAAGGTTGTGGATTATGTAATTTCTGATTAAGCCAATTTTTAATGTTTGACAAGTTTCCCATTAAAACTTATCATCTTGTTTACATAATCAAATGGTATATCGGTACAACTATATTCTGTCTTGTTAATGTGATGTTTTTGACGTTTATATGTTAAGATATTCATCGTTTTTAACAGTGGGGTCACTAATATTCTTCCAAACATTCATAAAAACTCATTTCAAATTTTAACCTATTCTCTGTTGATTACAAACGCCAATATTATTATTATGCTGTAGCTTGATATTCTGTGTTTTTAAATGGTGTAATGGTTGGCCAAAGTACTTTGGGTTAAGCGACTCCTTGTATTTTTCAAGAAAGTATTGCAAGACTTGTTCCATAGAAGAACCTTTTATTTTTGAAGCATTGTTTCTTTGTGTTTAAGCTTTTTACAGATTTATAAATGAGTCTTCACAACTCAGGGTTAGGGTAAAGGTTGAGTTGAGGTTAGTAATGACGCCCCAGTCAAAAATATTTCACTTATATCGAGACGTCGCCAGCTATAGGCGAAAGTGCAGAAATTTTTTTCTGTGCGTTGCGCTGATGGCATTATACAGCAGGGTTCTTCATCGTACCACGCCTGTCGTGACACGGGATCTCGTTAATTTTAAGTTCCAATCCGAAAGAACCGTGACTTTCATTTCGTTATGCCAAGTGCTCGGCGAAAGAACAGTCACTACCAACTTTCAAGTCTTGGTTCAGACCTGGTCGGGTTTCGAGCCCACGACCTCCCACTTACGGAGTCTGACACAAGAGTAGAGTAAGTAAGTGTTTAAATTAAATAAAATCGTGCTCACGTTATGGTATGTTCTTGCTTGATAAACAATTCTGTAAAACCCTGTCTGTATTTTTAACTTTGTCTTTAAAACGGTTTTTGTCTGTACAGATATCATATGATGTCCATCGCCTATATAGCATTCAAAACTATTATCATGCTTAATTCGCCACCAGTATAAGTGACGATAAAAATAGAAAATCAAATTCGGTTTAATTGAATCCCATGTAGAATTATTTATCTTTCAAATAATTCTAGTCACTATGCTTGAAGCCGGAATCGACTTTTTATAATCTACAACGTCTACAGATAATAAATACACAGTAAATGATAAAAGTTCATTCTGCTACAAAAAGATGTAATGTTTTATTGCACTTTTAATAACATTATGGCTTATTTTATTTCACGTATAATATAATTGTATTACACGATGTTAAAAATTTCCCCCAAGAAATAAAAGTAAATCGAAAAAAATAACTTAATAAAAAGTCCCTATCTTTGACAGCATCGTATTTCGTATCTGTACTTGCACAAAAACACGAGTAATATCACTTTGAAGGTATATAAACAATAAAGATTTTCGTGTATTTTATTTTCAATCTGTTGACAGATTATGTGTTACTGGAACCCAGTTACGAATTTTAAGAAAATCCACTAAAAACAAAGTTAAATGCTTTGGTTCCATTTATCTATGTTATGGAACATCCAAAAAATATCACTTCAACAAGTAAGAAAAATACACATAATTTATTAAAGACTTGCATTTTTCAACAATAATCAATAATAGTTAAAAAAAGAAAAGAAAAGCTAACGTCAAGCTAGCTCCTCCAACATTAGTCTTTTTTGTAAATGTGGAAAATCAGACCTTAGCAACTAACGCATTCTCCAGTTTAAAGGAAAATATTAAACCAGTTTACCATTATTATCTAAAGTTTACCATTATTATCTAAAGTTTACCATTATTATCTAAATAGCTATATAGGATAATAATGGCGAACCTCCTGTGTAAGGGAGACCAAATTGTGAAAACACAAATTGCAAAGTCATGTCAATGAAGGTGATAACAAAAATAAAAACGACAAAATTTCTATAAAAACGGAAATAAAAAACTAAAACAGAAGTGAAAAAAAAAAACAAATAATAAATCGTGAATATTGATAATGAAAGTATATAGAATAGTTGCGATCGACACTAAATCTCACTAATAAAGGGTGATCCTAAATTTTTATCGACGCAAAATTTCAAAAGCACCATCTCTGTAAGTTTTTTGCTACCGTAATCTAAATATTGGTTGAGTTTTGTTCAAAAAAGTAAGCTGATATCTACGTTACTAAACATTGTATCTTAATAACCACCCTTTTATACTTAAAATGGATGAAATAATTCATAACAACTTACATATATAATAATTCTATCCAAAAAAGTTAGAATACCGCACATTTCTTTTTATTTACAGCATTTTGAGATTTAGATAACCAGTAAGGTAATTAAATATTCAACTTGTATGAATATACAACAAATTCCTGTAATGCTAAATTAATTAAGACTTCCAATACATGTAATTTTCTGTTTCTGGATGAAGTAAAATGGTTATTCTGGGTGTGCAATAGTTTACATGTTATAATACATAAACCATTACATCATGATATCGTATATTTCATGTTAGGTGTCTTAAGTAACGTAAGTATCAACTTCTCCCGATTACAGGTTGTGCTTCATCTACTGAGAATGATATGACATTATATCGATTTTATTTTCAATGTTTTGCATAAACAAATATAAAATAATCATTTAACAACCATTTTGTATTTTTTATACTTCAGAATAAAGATGGCAACCAAAATAAAATAATTAAGCAATATGCGAAATTCTTCGTAATGCACCATTTTTACATTTACACTTGCTGATTACAAATGTTTATCCAAATCTTAGGTGAAATACATAGTTCATTTTGCTTATATTTAAAAGTAAAACGGTAACGTATGTATTACAAAATATTTTTTCGGCACCACAAGATTATTTTTTCCTTTAAATTGATCAAAATCTGATCAATATTACCTGTACTATTAAATTTGATGACTCTTTTAAATGAGTTCATCACTTTAGAAAGGATAAATATATCAAGAATAAGAAATATTAAAAACATTGAATGAAAGGCCCGAAAAATTACAAGGACTGCTGAGTCTTTATAGTGATATGCCAAAGTGTTACTATCAATATAACGCTGAAACAATTTTGAAAAAAATATTGTTAAAATTACGGTTCCTAGTTCTTGCCAGGTAAACGAAAATTTAAATAAAAGTATGGTCTTTTATCATAATAAAGCGTCGTCGTACTGCAGAAAACATATTTAACATCAAATCGCTATTTCACAAGATGTCCTTTTAATAGTTTGTTTTCTTCTCTGGTTGTTTCTACACTATTTTTGTTTGTTTCTTTTTCCATGTCGTTGGTTGCAAAAGCTGTGATTAAATACATGTTTACAGTTACCAATTGTTAAAATCTGGTATAAAAATAAACTAAAAATAAAATAATAACTTGTAATGCTGATTTTGATTTTTAAAAAATCCTTTGATAAAGAATGATTCTACTTTGTTGTAATGGGGGGGAATATGGTGTTTAGTTATGGAATGAGCATACAAATACTCTATGATGGTGTCGCTGCAGTATTTATCTAATAAATATACCTCTGTCTATCTTTATTTTCGTTTTAATTTTTATCCTATGTTTCTTTGTAAAACAACTTAAACAAAGAAATCTGCAGAACTAAATCTAAAAAATAAATCTTATTTATATTTCATTTTTGGCAACAAGCAGAGGTTTTGAAGCATTGATTTAATGTGTCTGTAGTTTTATTGACGTAAATTATGATTTATCTATAAAACAAGATGGTCTGTCAGTCGAACAAAATAAAATACTACACTACTTATCATGAAAAGCATGTTTTATGTTCCAGAAGGATAGATATTCAAAAAATGGAAAAAGATGAAAACTATGTAAAGGACCACTTGAGTTAAAGAATAAGATAAATCTTGAGCTTTTAAGCCGTGTCAAATTTGCACAGTTTAATAATGCGTGATGTTTTTGTGTTTTTTGTTTTGTTTTTGTTTTTGTTTGTTTTTTTTTTTTTTTTTGCAATCTAAAATTGATTTCAAGACAATTTAATCGGGTAGAAATATCCTGACACATACTTGGCTGCAAATATTGCCAAAAATGATCACAATATAACCATCGCAAAATATATTATAATTACAGTATGTTTGAAGTATACAATATGTGTATATGCTATTGAAAATTAAAAAGTAAAGGGATCAATTCAACTTGTTTATTGAAAAAAAAACAACATATAAAATATAAAAATATAAACAACTAAATATTCCTGCGATGCATTAGTAATAAAATGGCTGTAAACATCTTGAATGTATTTATTTATCTATTTATTTTCTCCTTATTTTTCTCCTTTTTTAACGATACAGTTTTTTTCTGGTTAACAATAAAATGTTTGGGATTCTGCTTGTAATACGCGAGTTTGAGCATTTGTTGCATTTTTTCAATGCGAAACACCTATATAAAGGATTAAGGATTTTCAAAGTGACATAGCATTTCTTAATTGAAAAAAAAAACCTATAAAAGTCAATATTCCGAAAAGCTTTGTCTTGTAAAACAATTAATGGTAACTGCGTTTACGGAAATAAGTTTCACTTTACTTTAAAAGTTCAAAATAAGATACTCAATTTAATATGATGATGTCTGATGCAGCAAGTATTACGCTACTGACTTATCCGATTGACACAATGCAAAGCTAACGACCGTTACTTCAGTTGCCAAGCCAAGCATTTAAAAAAAAGTAATAGATAAAAGAAATTTTATTTAACTGTGAGCTTGACGACGGGTTTTCTACACAAGGCTGTAATGATCTCGGATGAGTTTTACCAAGGTAGGGATTCTCTGAAAAGCTGATAAAATCATCGGAAAATATTGTTTGTCATGAACCCATGCCCTCATAAATAAAAGGATTTAGCCGGTAGCACATGAGAACGAAATCAAAGTAATGGCGGAAGTAAATAAATGTGCAGAAACCTTGTTTGAGTGCGTGAAAGATTTCACATGAACCGAAACAATTTATTCTTCATTTGATTTTGGAATCACCTGGCGGTCATTACGGAATCGTCAACACAATGTGTATTTATGAGCAATAGGCTAGACGCCCTAGCATCGTCAGGTTAGCAGTATTGGAAGTGCAACTGCAACAGTTATAATATATTAAACACTTTGAAGACACCTTCTCTAAGTAAAAACAGAAACGCATCAATAATATAAGTACGCAAAAAGAATATAGAAAGAACCAGTTCCTAGCTACGCGCTTTGCGTCATTAAAGATATATTTCTTACATGGAAATCAAATAGCCTTCGGCATGATTATTAAAACGACCAAAGAATGATGTTGCTAATATCCCTAAGTAACATTGTTTCCCGATGAAAACGACACAGACAGTGATTAGTTCTGCAGCCAATGCTTGATAATTAATCTCAAGTGAGATATGTTTATGTTGAAAAAAATAAATGCTGTATAAAATATTTGGTTTTTGACCTGAAGCCTGTTCAGCCTTGAAACTTAGCCAACCAATTTATCACTCTCATGATATTAAAATTTCAGCACTGATAATGCTTACCGGAAAGAGACATGTAACAAACAAACCGACCGTGTTATTACTAGTTTAGGCATTTATTCCGTATGCAGTTATTCATATTATAGAAATTACCATATCAGACACAATTATTTGTGTGCTATCTAGGGATCAGTAAACTTTTGTTTGCCTTATTTCAATGACTTAATATGCGAAAACTTGGACATAAACAAAAAAACATTTACTTTTACGTCGTAAACATCCCTTAGAACGTTAAATTGTCTGTTTCATAAAGTTGCGTGTATAGCACACATTCGTATTAGGTATAAAGATTTGAATATATGCAGCACTGCTTTAAAAATAATTATTTGTCTAATCTGATATAAAAACTGATTTTATCGATAAAAACCGAAACGAAAAAAACATGCAAATATATTGGACATAAATAGTTTTCGCTGATGACGTTTTTATGCGATCTATTCATGCTTGACAAACATTTTCTAAGCAAATCAGAAAAGAACAAAATGATTGGTAACATAATAATCTCATCAACGCCTTAAAACTTTAAACTAAAGCAGCTTTATAATCAGAAGCCTCTTATAGAACTTCCGTCTAAAGTAGTTTATTTTCAGATTTAAATGTAAATGATTGTCTTTCTGTTTTGTCTAGTTAGTTTATGTCAATCATTTACATGATAAATATTGCTTTACGGTCTTGGTTACATTGAATGCTGTTAAGCATCTTTTTTGTTGTATTTTTTTCTTTTATTTTAAAAGAAGAAAATAATTTAAACAATATATACATACATAATGCAACTAAGAACATAAAATAGTATGTAGGTCGGAAACAAGCAGACTAGAGAAGTTATATATATATATATATATATATATATATATATATATATATATATATATATATATATATATATATATATATATATATGGAACTTCACGTGTATAACATATTTTGCCAGTTTGCAAAGTTTTTACATTGTTTTTTGGGATTGTGATATGGACAAAGACTGGTATGTTTGTTTTATATATATATATATATATATATATATATATATATATATATATATATATATATATATATATATATATATATATATATATATATATATATATATAAACGCAAAACCTAGCTGAAATATAAATAAGGTGTTTCAATCCAATCAAATTAGATATAAAAATTAAACGGCAAAATTCATTGCATTATTCTTATATGTTCATTTTTATTTAAACAAAAATTATGATGCTTTAAAACAACTTAACAACTTAACCTGCGATGCTAAGGGGTGTCATGTCATCTCCGTCGAAAAATACATATTGAAGACTTTATTTTTGCGTATTAATGTCACATCTTAAATGTTGTAAATTAACTAAATATTTATCAACACTAATATTATCTAAGGTGGCACAGAGATGACATGACTAAAAATATATCTTGCGTGTTCGACTGAAAATGATATTTTTTTATGATTATGCAATATTTTTGCGTGGTCATGCGATAAATTTGCGCGTTCACGCAAAGCTTTCGCGTAAGTAAACTGTACCATCCGAGTGAACATGTGATATGTTTATTTTTTATTTTACCTTTGTGCCGTCCTAGATGATAATGGTGTTGATGGATATTTTAGTTTTATGTTCTGCCAATCTCGTTTTCCAGATTGTAAGGTATAGATGTTTTTAAAGACGGACATTTGCTAAAATATTCTTTATAATGGCCAAAACACTTTTGAATAATTAGAGAGCATTATAAAATTTTATCGATAAAAAATTTGGATTTTAATTTCACCATTAATGTTATTCTACATCAATTAATTTTATCTTATTTAACCACAAATTATCTGTCCCTATTGTAAATCTAATGGAATTAAACCACGATGTTATTAATGCTATAGCAGTAATTTCAAAATTAAATCAATTAATCAAGAGGTAATTGAAGAGAAATTTGATTTCTATCAAGTTTCTATCAGCTTTTGCATTTTGTTTAATGTTCACCACATTTCTAATAATTCTTTCATTAATTTTCTCTGAAACGATTTAGTTATTTAAACAAATAAAATGAGATCATGTGCCTATATCTAAAATTAGAATACACATTAGCAAAATGTAAATTGCATATAAATTGTACATAAATGAAACACAAACATAACTGTCATGGTCTAAATCACAATCACGAAAAAGCGAGGTGAAAACTGCCCAATTCAGTTACACACGTGAACTTGCATCAAGGAAGTCAGGCCGGGTGCTCCAGAAGGTAGGCAACTCCTGTCTAGCTAGCTACACCGTCACATGCAGAAAATGAAACAAACATGGAACTATTGGACACTAAATATATCCCGTATATGTTTGGACACAGCAAATTTATATTGTTATGACGACAAAAAGCTTTCAAAGACCTCGATTAGCCTAGGCTTCCATTATCCCCGAGTCAACATTTTACTTGTAACTAACTTACATCGTTGTACCCGTAATGGGCACAGACTCTTTTTATAACTTATTTTTTTGTTTTTGAGATCTTTTTTCAGCTTCAATAAAACACGTGATAGCAAATCAATGTTCCAAAACATTCATCTTTGCGCATTTATCGTCTTAACATTGCTAGATTTGAATAAACACCACCTTTCAAACAGAGATATTTTATCAAAATCTTTCATTTGAATATAATAATGTCTATTTCATGTCACGTATAGATTGTTCAATGATCACGATTTGTATAGACCTTTGTGCTTTTAACATTAGATTCATCGATTTTTACACCTTGCCAAATCTTTATAGACGGATACAAAAAAAAAGAAGTTATTAAAACGTTTTCTACAGATCTGTACATGTATTATATAAAAACAACTTTGTCAATTTATGTCCAATATGTTTTTTTCTAATTGAATAACTAAAGTCCATTCTTTGATCTTGAGTTTAGAATCTTTTGATTTCATTACCTAATTGCCTGTAAGTTGAAGCAGAAGATCGTAAATCGAGACTTGTTAGATATTTAACCATCCAATATCACGCTTAACCTATATATCAATATATGATAAAACACCATATAACATCATAGAACAGGCAAAATGCTTGTTATACAAGGTGTGACGTGTATACGCCATGACCAATATAAAAATAAATAGTTGTACTTCTAATTATGTGTGTGGTACATAATTATAGAAAAAAACACTAAATAACTTTATTATCTTTTTATTGGTTGATAATGCTAGATAAAGTAGAAGCCGCACTGCATAAGAATTATCAGTACACTGATACCAGCAGCTGCAGCAATGAATGTGTATATAACTAAAATGCTTATATTCTAACCTTAAAATTCATTTTTATTTTTCTAAATTGATTTAATAACATTTAATATTTAGTACTGATAACCATGGTCTGTTACACGTGTTGCTTACGTATAGCTTGAGTAAAAGCTGGAGAAAGAATGAAAGATAATGGAACAATCTATCTTAAACTACGGTATGTGTACGCTCCAGCAGAATCTGCTTGAATGAGATCGCGCATTGGTTGCCGTGATGGAACAATAATCTATTTAGAAAATTTATGGAATGATGTTTTGGATATTTTCTAATTATTAACATGGAGTACAACATTTCATGTTTAAATGAGACCAACTCATCAGTAGCAGTTCTGTCTAATGTTACAATTATTTCGGATGTGGACGAGTATATAGCCCAGTTTATGGGATCTAGATATATAAATTCCCTGTCTTTGGGAATTTTAACATTCATTTACTGTATGATATTTCTTACTGGGATTCTTGGAAATGGATGCACGTGTATTGTGATTGCTAAGAATAAATACATGCAAACGGCTACTAATTATTACTTATTTAGCCTCGCAGTTTCGGACCTTTTGACGCTGGTTCTTGGTAAGTGATTTTCATTTATTTATTTTTTTAACTTTATTTTTTAAAATCAAATTTAAATTGAATTTTAAAAAATTGCACTAATAATTTGTCAATATTTATTGAATATTTGTACGAAAAAAACTCATTTTAACTTTTTGACACCAAGGAGATCATGCAGTAGGAATCTGAATAAACGACGTGTCACGTGACTTATTTTTAATTTGTTTTAATCATTGCAAGATAGGTTCTAGGGTCTGCACATGTAATAAAATTTTGTATGCAAAATAATGTTATGTCTGAATATGTTCTCGTCCGCTGTAAGTAGGATACATATAAATTTAGGGGAATTACATCTTAATTCAGCATTCCAGAGAGCAATTAAAATATTCGGTTTATCTGCGAAATCGTGTTGCCTAAAAATATTTATCATACAATATTTATGATATTTATATTGATTTATAATATTAATATATTAGATAATGTAAATTATATATTATTTATCTAGAAATGAAAATGAACGAATTGAAATGTTTCAATAAAAATAAAAGTCGGCAGACATTGAAATAGAATTCCGTGCAACATATGTTTGATTTACATATGATCCGTGCTACAGATCTCATTAAAATATATAATGTATAGTTTGATTTATAAACTTATAATACATTAAAAACCTCAGGAAATAATAACTTTTATCTTCAAGATGACATGTTATATATTGACAATAAAACCTATAAACTTGATAGCATACCTTGTCCCGAGATTAGTATTAATATTGGGAAAATTAATATAAATATCTATCATATTTGACTTTGATTTAAAAGTCTTTCTCTCACGTGTGAGTGCGCGTGTGTGTGCATTATCGCATTTTTATCAAATTACATTTTCTATCATTCTTTCTCTAAGCTGTACTTGATTTTATAAATTGAATATTATTTTTATTTTTTTTAAACAAACACCAGTGTTTAATAGGCCAAATGGCCAACAAAATATTTGTATTAGATATAAATTAATAACATGAAGTATCAGAAAAATTCAGACAACTGTAGATATTTTTTATTTTCGTACAGGTCTACCTATGAAGTGGTACATGACATTTGAATGTTTTGCAAAGTAATATTCAACCTTGAATGTATATGTAAATACAGTTTTGCATATTTATCTGGTTCGTTATTTATCAACATTAACAAATGAAACAGTATACGCGCACTCGGAAACAGCAAGCGCAACAATGCCAGTTAGTGATAGAAAAGATAAACACGTTTTTAAAAACTTGATTATAAAACTTCCGACTTTGAATTGGCATTGATAAAATCTAGTGAATTGGTTGTAGTAGTTGTAATACATTTCGAATGATGTTGATAATTAACACAAAATACATTGTTACATATGCCATATTGTGTTGTGAATGAAACCGACAAAATCACATGTAAGGGTATATTCAAAGGAGGCCAAATGAGCGATATAGACATACACAGTATGTCAAAAAATAATTACAGCTTGATCTCTCTCTCTCTCTCTCTCTCTCTCTCTCTCTCTCACACACACACACACACACACACACACACACACACACATTTTGACATTATCAGTTAAAAAATTGTAACAACAACTCATAAGATTAAGACCGTACAATATCTCACGTGTCAGCTCAAACGGGATATGTTGTGAACAAGAAATCTTATACCGGAATGTGTTAAGAACCTCTTAATGATAATATACGTTTTTCTCAATAAAGATTTGCGTGTAACGTTATAACTTCCCGGAAATGTCGTGATTTGTAATGACATTCTTATGTCGTGTCTTTTTTTATTTAATACTGAAATAAAAATCAGAAATCAAACGAATCTAAATTTGAAAGCCTCTATCGCTTATGGTATAAAGCAAGTCTAAACACAAGTAAAAGTAATCATTGTGCTTAAACGTCCCTTAAGTATATGCTTATTCATAAGGTAAGCAAACAAACAAACAACAAGAAGAACACAATATTTTATTTGCACATAGAATTACAAAATTTGACTAGTAGTAACAAAATAAAAAAAAATTATGACAAGAGATTTATCACTTTTCGAATATTAACCGTTTGTTATAAACCAAAAATGTGCTTGATTTCGTGCAATTAAGAAATAATCCAACATATGTTTGCTTATCTAGAATAAAATTTTGTAAAATGACAGAAAAAAGTAGTTGTAAAATTGTGCTTAGCCGAACTTGTCATTATACAACTTTTTCCATTTTCGGTAAGGTCTATTCCGCAATTATGAATCCTTAAATTTAATTTAAATTGTTCTTTACCACAAAGAAGTATATGAACTCTAGCATTGTAATTTTAACGCTGTAAAGGGCAAAATGAAATTAGTTTTCACGCTCGATAATTTTTTTATCAAAACTGCGTAATGAACTGTTGGGAATACTATTTTAGAATAATTTGTAGGCAAATCCGTTTATAACCTATAGCAGCCTGTAAATGGGCTGATAACTCGTGAAATTTTAGTAAGTGACTGTGCATTTAGCATGTGAATTTGAAAAAAAAATTAAATAACTTAGAATAAAATATTGAAGCTTATAAGATAGGGTTTTTGAGAAGAGTAAAAAAGTATAAAATGGTTGAACGGATGATTTGGTATTAATCAATTTCAATATTCCGTATTTCCTATTAATGTAAGATGATTCGATGACTCTGTAATTTAGTTAAGTGAACTCATGTTTGAATTTAATTTGTAACCTATTCACTATTAATAAATCAGCTCGTTCAAACTTGATAAGATACAAATTTTCTTAAATTATACCGTGGTTATTCGTGATTGTACTGATCTAGAAATTATTAAAACTTGCCCTAATGAAATAAAATGTTAAATAGAGGAAAAAAGACGTGTAAACCATTACATTTAAATGCATGTTTGGTTACGTTGAAAGATCAAATTATAATAATAACTTGACAATCATCTATGTTACAAGAAAGAAATATTAATATTAAATTCACACACCCACATACAGAGTTAGAGAGAGAGAGAAAGAGAGAGAGATGAAAAAAGAAACATAGAAACAGTATAAGGAGTGAGAGTGAGACAGAGAGGTACGGAATTATGTAAAAAAGAAACATTCAAATAAGAGCAGAATCATCAGATAAACCATGTATTATAATATTCGTCATGATCATGCAGACGACCCGACAGAAAGTACGATTGCATTTTATCTGAGTTTAAAAGCAGAGACCATATACTGATATGAAAAATGAACATTTACTTTTAATGATATTTTGATCCAGAGGGAAATCTACAAGATATATCTTGCATATTGACAAGCTTTCCTGTTTTTATTTGTGCATTTCTTGTATCAAACAAAAATACCCATTATCCATGGAAATGTAACTTCTTTTAACAATAACAGTTTTTGTGGGATTATTATCGATGTATATTTTTGAAATATTCGAGAGTATTTGTTTTACTTTTCCAGCTGCTATTGTTGTTGTTGTTGAATATTAGAATAGCATTACTTGACTTCAATCTACAAAACATAAGATTTACTTGAAGTTGACTCGACGGTATAACTGTTATTTACATATATGTGGTTTCCAGGTTTTCGGTAACCAGCTCCGACTATATATATTTGAGACGATCCCCCAAGTCTGTCAAATTGTAATGTTTTGTACATTTTCTACATATTCCTTACCCTTTTTACATTTATATGTCTTATCATCAAGTAGAAATGAAAGTGAGAGGGAAATAAAAATGTGTATGTAGACGCTAAAGTATGTATGGCAAATAGACAAAACATTGCAAAACCAAAGGTTTTCAAGAGTATTTATGCAACTGGGACCGGATGTTCGAAAGTCCGTTACACTAACTACTTGGTTAATGATAGTTAGTTTCTTGTATATTTAGACATGCATGTATATTAAGAGAAAACCGAGTATCTCTGATAATTTTCTTCAGTGTAATGGTAGTTTTGCTTACTATAGGATATTTATTATTGGGGCCCTGACCGATAAATATCGTGATTAAACTATCATTATTATACTTAACCATTTTCTGTGCAATTTCAACAGTTTATGAAATAGACTAATGTTAAAAATCAATTTTGAAATTGATATAAAGCACATTAAAAAATATGAATAAAACTGAACTGTAAAATTGATCTTTTTTGTGATGATATGTGTCACTTCTTTATTGCCATTTGGTTTTTACCTGGGGATTTTTTCACTTTCAAGCTTGTAAACCTGTATTTCTTTTTATTAATATAGATGTTTGCCATGATTCATGTTCGTGATACTGAATATCATTCTTATATTTTATTGAATTTTATAGCTCAAGATTACCATATTTTACCCAATGAACAAAAGCCATAATGCTGAGATTAAATCTACTTCTGTGTAATACCTTACTGGAGTAAAGAAGGTCTTTTAAAGGATCTAGTTAGTAGAAAAGCGATACGGAATGAAAATTACACTTGATCAAAAAATAACAATGACATGAGCTGCTAAGAAAGGTCACAATTAATCTCATAAGTTTGTGTGTAACTTTATTTTCTTACATGAAATGGATTTCTTTTAATACGACATACATTTTTCATGTTCTGCAAATAATGTTTTTTTGTCTGGAAACATAATCAAGCTCGTCAAAACTGTCATTTCTTTACTAATAATTGAATATCGAAGATCAGATTTTACTTAATGGCTAAGACAACGATCGTTCTATGCGTATACTTTTTATAATGTATGAACACATATAAAGCTGTTTTATCTCGATATCTAGTTGTGCATGTAAATCAAATGTTAAGTTTTTGCTCGTAGCTCATCCAGATGTCAAGATGTCAAAAAAAAGTTCTCGAGAAAAAAAATAAAGTCGCTTGTTTGTAAGAAATATTATTTGACCCAGTACATAACAAATACTTCCTAGGTATGCAATAAACGATTTTAAAGAGGGTTTTAGTGTGTGTGTGTGTGTGTGTGTGTGTGTGTGTGTGTGTGTGTGTGTGTGTGTGTTGTATTTCTCTCTCAGTCTATGTTGATATATGTAAAAATGTTCACTGCGTTATTGTATCTAAAAAAAAATAACATTTCTTTTAAACATGGTGATTGGCTTCAATGCATGTCGTTATAATTGAGATATGACGTTTATGATCTGGATTCTACTAAATTTACTCCTGAATCTGAAAAATTAAACTTGTATTGGATTTCATAAGTTTTGACACATAAAAAAGACTATTTCATTTGAATATTTATTTGCAGTTTTATCAAAGCGTTATTATATGTAAAATATAAAAAATTTAAACGTTTATTTAACTGAAATTGTTATCTTGGTGGATCAACTTTCCAATAGTTGTTTAAAATTTTCTGAAATTCCGTAAGATGTGTGTGTGCTTGTATGCGCCGTTCAAACACATTTTCAATTTCTACCTTCAAACCACCAGACAGTTTTAATGAAACTTGGACAGAATTATAAATTGGTCGTAGCAATTACGATTTCACATTGGCGTCATCACCGCTTACACGTCAAGTTGACATAATGATATCACATCCTTTCATGAAATGTGATTGCATGAAATTTTTAAAAATATTGAAAATTGCCTTTAAATTCACATATAAGTTTTTACGTTTTCTTTTGCTACAAGATGCTTCAGGTTTGGTAATTTTTTTATTATGACATTTAAAGGGGGTCCAGTCATTTCACTTTATTTTAATGCCGGTTTTAAATTAAGATGTGTTGAATGAATATCTATCTATAGAGCTATGAGGCCAGTGTCATGATCTTATTTTTGAAATAGGCTTTCCCATGTCACGACCGTATGTTAATTTTTCGTCACAGAGATTTCAAACTTAGATGTTTTGATTAAGTGACATTCAAAATAGGATCAAAGTCAAAGTCATTATCTTAATGTATATGTATATACATTTGGAAATAGTGTTGACTTTTTTTAAAATTATTGCAATGCTTACATTATAAGAAATATACAAATGCAATTAAATGCAATGTCCAAGAAAAGGTATATTAAATGACACATCTTTAATAAAAAATCATTGCGTATAGATCATTGATTTACAGCTTGCCATTGTTATGTAGATTCGTTAAGTAATTTTTATGTGATTAATTCAGAAACCTATATGTCTATTAGCAAGACGAAATACCAGTTAAAATATATTGGAAACTAATTCTAAAATGAGTGATTGAAGGTAACGACCTGTGAACTCCATGTTATCGTTCAGTCTATTGCCGGTATATATTACTGTACTTTATCTTGTGCACAATCATTTTTGGCTATTTTGTTTGAGTGTTTTTCATTCGTGTACTTGGTTGCTTTGCCAATGTTTAGTGCATGTTATTTAATTTCAATTTTCCATACATCATTCCATGACAGGGATAAAGAGGGTTTTATGTATATAATATTGAAAGGTAATACAAATTTGTTTCTTAATCACACTTAGTTACATTTTTACAAATTAGCTTAATTCTAGTTTACTGATTAAATAATGAAAAATCAGTAATAAAACATGTAAGTCGATTGTCTCTTTCGTTAACGATATATATATTTCTCGCATATGTGATTGATTTATCTCACTGAATTTGGTGGTACGAAATTTTTCCATATTGCACCCAATGCGCACGTGTAGCCTATCTCAGTTAAACGGGGACTACAATTTTTTTTAAATGGGCAAAGGTAATAATCTAATGGGAAATATTATATGAAAACGACGAAAAATACTTTTTTATGATTAATAATATCATTTTTACTGAATGATGTGTATATATAAAGCGGAAAATCGTTGTTTAGTTATGTCGCATAGGTTCACTTTCTGATGAGTGAAACGTTTTTTCTGTTGCGTGTCTTGTATTTATCCGCTGGCAAAATCTTGCGTCGTAATAGTAGGGATTCTAGTATTTTTTCGTAAATTATATGCGAGAAAAATAATAATTACTCGTCTGAGGTCGAGATGGGGGAAATTCCGACCTCGTGGTCAGATTTTTTCCTCGTTTGAGATAAAAATCTGACCACTCGCTCGCAACTTCCCCTTCTCAACCTCAAACTGGAATAGATTCTCTTTATATATATATATATATATATAT
This sequence comes from Tegillarca granosa, assembly GCA_029721355.1. Taxonomy (NCBI): domain Eukaryota; kingdom Metazoa; phylum Mollusca; class Bivalvia; order Arcoida; family Arcidae; genus Tegillarca; species Tegillarca granosa. Next base: position 8,447,833 of record CM056596.1, on the reverse strand, counting down.
ATATATATATATATATATATATATATATCCTTGTTAAAATTGTCTATTGATTTACTTTAATAGTTTAGTTTGTAAATTCTCAGATGAAAGTTAAAATATTAATTAGACATAAATGCGAATATAATATTAAGCTAAAAGGTTTGACGATAAATAATTGAAATCAATCCACAAAATAACCAACATAATATTCAAGCCAACTGTAAGGTTAAAAAATAAATGAAAATAAAAATTAAAAAAAAAACTAGGTTACTTAATTAAATAAAACAGAGGGAAATAAATTATAATCTGAAGTTTTTATTTAAGAACATCATGCCGTTAATATACAACTTCCTTTCTCAGTTTACGTAGTTTATCGATACTGTAAACTCTAGAAGACTGATAACATCCTATTTTATGTTCCATTTACTCTGAGTATAAATTCGTAATATTTATTTTATATATCATTAAAGTTACAGAGTCCTTAAGCTTTATTCTATTGGAAATTCATGAAGATTTAGCAGTCTAATGAATTATTAAGTTCATGGAATATACTAGTAATGGTGTTTTACGCACCAGTCAAGATTCTTTCGTTTACATAAAGGCGATCAGTTCTGGGGTGTTAGAATAAACAAGAGTACCTGGAGAAAAACACCTACCTTTGGCACGCCAACTGACAAACTTTGTAACACTAGAATATGCTTGAGTTGGATATATATACAAAAGAATGTAATTATTATTACCGGAAATTTTGTATTATCTAATTTATGCCTTTAGACTACTTCAGAGCCTACAGTGCAGTAGTAATAGTTTCACCTTTTACCGGCTTAAGAATGTTGTTTTGTATACTAACAAAACTGTAAAGAAAGCGCACGTGTATTGACCAGTTGTTCGATAATTGATCGTAAGATTTTACATATATGTCATGATTTAAAACTAGTTTTAATAACGTGTTTTATTGAGCCGTGTAACTAACAAGGTGATGAGGGAAGAATTAACTCCCATGAGAAAAATATGGAAAAAAATGAGCAAAGAATAGCTGAAAATAAAAAATAAGAGAGGGAGAAAGACTAATCCGATTTATTCCCAAGGTCATTTATCCGTACATGTTACAACATAACAAACTATGCAAAAAATAAATAAATAAATAAATAAAAAATAAAAAAATAAATAAATAATAAAACAAAAAATATTATAAAAAATATTACAATAAATTAAAAAATTCAGAACATAGTGAAGTCATAATATTTAGAAAAAAAATGTGAAGTTAATTGACAACATAATTATTGTTATCATAATCTGTGTGTTTATAGAAGTATACGGAAATAAATATACTTAATTGTAGTATGTTTTACAAACACGAATTGTAATGTTTATTAAAGTTTAAGCAAATTTAAAGCATTGTTCGTTCACTGTTGTGTGAAGAATAACTCGGAATGAAAGATATGCTTAAAGGTCAAGTATTAAACCTTCAAAAACTAAATAAATGAACATTATTGTAATTACACCTACTGCTCGTTTAAAATTAGTTTTCTGTTCTTGTGATGATTTTATTATTTTAAAATTAATTGTTTCTAATTCCATCGGAATTTGAGTAGTTTATATTTCCGTCTCAAAATGCTTAAAATTGTTATTTATTTTGAGGTACTGTTGTGAAACTGCATGTTTAGTTATATTTTTAAAATTTCAACATTATTGCTTTCAAATTTGTTACATAAACGTAATGTAAGAGTGTGATAACGATGAAGAATTTATGTTTTATTAATGTTTTGTTTGATAAATGTTTCTCTTAAATCCACAGCAAAGTAACAAATATGTTGATGATATGTAGATAATTTCTTCATGCTGGCATCTATCTGTCACTTCGGTGAGTGTAACGGAACTTTATTCCATTTTTATTTTTACATTTTTACTGTTTTTTATTGATTATTAGATAAAAGTTGCAAGAAAATGTCACAAATTAGGGCTTCTGAGAAGTTCTTTGTAATCCCATCTATAGATGTATGAAAAGAGGAAAGTCAGAGTGGTATGTCAAGATAGCACGTTTCCTTTGATAAAAACAGACAGTAAAATTGGTCGGCGTTGATTGATTGATTTGTATGTGTGATTGGAGATTCATTCTTCCTAAAATCTCGGGAGAAATTAGATAGCAACTCGTCATCGCTTAAAAAACCCCTAAAACTATGCCAGTTTAAAGTGTCTTTCTAGAAATATTTTCGGCACCAATTACTTTGATCCGTTTGAAATTCTGCGAATTATCTGTAAGAGTTGTAACTTGAAATTAGATATATATGCGTGAGTAGGATTGCTGTTTTTCATATGTCAACTATTGTAAAATTATCTACCGATATTGAAAATATTTTCTATACTATGTAGACGACTTGACATCGCGTATATGCATATGTATGGATGAAAATTAATCAAGTTATATAGAGATGCTGAAAATAAAATAGCACATCAAACTGTAAATACCGTTAGAGTCTTCGACAATATATTTCTTCCTTTCGCCATTAATTTCAGTCAAGTTCCTATTATAGAATAAATACGAGAAATAGATTAAACATAAAAATACTTTGCAACAATGGAAAGTGGAAAGTCACGAACTAGTAAAATATACATAAGGTCAAACAGACAAAATTGATTGGAACTGAATTTGGAATTACATAATATTTTTAACTATAGACTCATTAATTTTAAACTGTTCGGCTTTTTTACTATTATTTATTTTATTTGTATTTTTATTTGTATTGTATCAATCATCAATTTTTTCCGTGTCTACTATCACTGATGAGGATTGACTTTCCGAAAATTGCACATATAGCAAGTACAGGTACTTGCATTAGATATCTGACAATTATATTAGTAGTAAAAATTTAAAATTTAAAATATAACTAACCAAGGTAGCCATTAAATGCAACAATTGAAGCAAATTTAGAAACAGCAAAAAAGTCAAAACTAGGAAAAACAAGTAAGTAAAAGTAAATTAAATCTAAGTAAAAAAAATGGAATAAAAAAGGGAATAACTTGTTTATTATATTGCAGGTATTCATCAACTTTTTTCACCCAACTGCTCAAACATAAGAATGCTTTACATTCAACATCATTCCTATCTCGACAATTCATAAACAATAACTAATATACTTCATATACGTATGCTATTTTTCAAAATAGAAAAACCTTAATAAAATTTTTGTTTTTAAAATGATCATTATGTTGGTTTGGTTTATTTTTAAGGGGGAGGCAAAACGTTCAAAACGTTAAAACGTTCAAACTATTGCAACACTGTTCAACTTACAAGAGTATCTGCCTCGCATAGATGAAATGAAAGGATGTTTTTAAATTTTAATAGTGATCAAATGAATTGACCTCTTAAATCAAAGCAAAGCAGCTTAATTTACATTTATATTTATTAATTTATAAATTAGCTTCTTTAAGGATAAAGTAAGTGATTGTTACAAGAAGGAAGCAGAATTGAAACTTTGAAATTAACGTTTTGTAAAGGAAAATGTCATCAAATAATAAATGTGTTAGCACGAGGATTTCTTTTTCCATCTAACTATTAAGAAAATTTATTGGTTATTAATGTGTGAAAATTTCTTTTGAAAACTCATAAAAATGGCAAAAATTGTAGACAATTCATTTATTGCTGGTATAGATGTATATCGTGTTCTCTAAGAGAGATAGAGAAAACCAAATCGCATTGTATGTTTCTATGTTACTAAATTAAAACAGTAAAGATAACAGGTATCTGGGAAGCATTTTTCAAAGAATTTAACATGGATTTTTTCAAATTATTTTTATGGTAGTGATGTTTTAAAAACTAACTATTTTCACATTCTCGTTTTTACTGTTAAAAGTATTCATTTATTGACTACTGATTAATAAATATAAAAAGAACTTTTGTGGTCTCAGATAGCATTTCAACCAATAATACTATAGGTTTCTTTATTAATTAGATGTACAATATTCAATGGTCTCAATACGTATTTGTGTTTTCATGTCTAACGAGGGATGGTAAGCCTTATGTTACGGTTTGAATTTTTGCGGATACATTGTATTTTTTTTTCAAATGATTCAATTCAGTATCTATACACTTTTAAAGATTTTTAAAGGGCCTCGATAGTAAAACAACTTCAAAACTCCTTCTTCTTGACTATTTAAAAAGTCCTCTACTTGGTACAAGAAATGACCCTTTTTATTTTTGGAAACAAATGGTGCGAGATCAGGTAGATTCCCAATCAATTTAAAACAACCACCGTTAAAAGAAGCCATGGCAATGACAGACTTTTTAATTCGGGAATTGTCCTGGTGAAACATCATGCCTCTACTGAGTTTTCCGCATCGCTTAAGTACAATTTCTCCCCATGCCTACCTCATATGTTAGGCAAATGTGTTTCTACCTTTAGCATACCGGAAAAACAAACTGTAATATAAGTTTTCCAGCTCAAAAAAATAATCTTTGTCTATTTTAACGGGAACGAATCATAGTGTTTCAAAGTAATTTTGTCTGTTGTTTTGCCTTTTGGGTAAAATGTTGGTATCTATAGTAATTAATCTCCGAAGAAAAGTAGTAGGAGCTTCTGCTACGAGTGAAAGTGCGCTTGATGTGTTACTTTCAGCCTGTTCGTTCCCGCTAAAGAATACCAAAGACTGTACCATTAGCTTAAAAAATTGATTTTGCAGTTTTGGAATTATGCAAAGGTTACTTTTCTTTTTTACATTGCTACCTTGTCAAACAACTGGCCAAATAGCCAGGGATTAGCGGGACTGAAAAAGGACAGCGATGCCTTCAATACAAACCTGACAATATAAGAATAAGCCCTCGTTTTTCTCATATCTCTTTTATCTTTTACACAACTATTACCGGATTTAAGTTGCACGATTTTTTTTACTGTTTGTTCTGAATTTAATATTCTTATATTAAATCTCATTTTCTTTTTAAATGGGAAAACAACATTTTAAAACAAATACTACCATAAATTTATTTTAGAGTATTTTTTCAACAATTAAGTATAATTTCTAACATTTTCTCACGAAGCTTTAAATCAGAGCAAATGTTATTTGTTTAAAATAGTTCCTATGGTTCGGAGAATGTTGTTAATTTTTAAATTTTGTCAACTTAAAATTTCCAATTTATCTTTGTTATTGAATTACAAGGTGACTGATTTGAATAAACGCTGTTAAAATGCTTGTAAGATATTGATTTGAAACTAAGATCTCCTTGCAACAATGTGACATAAGGGAAAAGATTTACATTTGGTTTTATGTTTGACTGATTTGAGCAAAAAAAGTTAAATTTGAGAAAATATATATAAAACCTTTATTTCTTAAAATGATGGTTTGGAAATTTATTTTTGATTTTCTACTTTTCACTTTTTATAGTTTCACGTTGACTTTTTTCATGGAATTTTGACGAATTTTGAAAACAGTTTGACATTTTAATATCCTATAACCTGTTGCATATCCTTTATAACAGAAAGTTTTTGTCACTGAAGACAATTAAGAAAATGCTGTGCAGTATTTTTATTTTTTGTCAGGTTAAAAGTATAAATAAAATGACATTGTATCCTGAAAAAATGATTATGAATTCAGTAAATGAACCTGGAGACGCTTTAAGAATGAAAATATCGCAAACAGACACAGGCACACACACACACACACACACACACACACACACACACACACACACACACGATTTTCCTTCATTTAAATAATTACACCGCCATAATTGATTTCAAGGAAAAATATATTTTTTGTGATTTGTTGAAGGTTTTGCTCCGCAAACATAATTTACCAATTAATGCGAGAAATGAAGATACAGTTTGCTATGTTGAAAATCTACTTAATTATGTCACAACTTTTTTAACATATACATGGGTTAAAGTTAATAAAAACTACAGTTAGAATTTCTGATATGTTGTGAACAGAACATAACCTTATTTTATTTACATGCCAATTAATTGCTAACGTAGTTGTAGAATATTCGTCAATATTGATTGAATCGTGTTGTATGTTTTCAATTTTACTACAACCTGATAAGAAATTAGATATAAACTCATCATCGTTTATATAAAGCACATAAACCATGTCAAACTTGGTACATTTCTGGAAATTATTTCCTACCAATTATTTTGACCTACGTGAAATATTGCTAATTGTCCTCTAAACTTATAACCTGGAAACTGGATTGACACCAGGAATCCATTCCGCCGCAAACATTGTCATTATAACGCCATGTTCACTGTAACAATAAGTTATCGACAAATCTTTCAATGGTCAAGAGGTTTTCAAATCAATTTTTTGTATATGTACAGATGAACGAATAATTAAATCATATACAGATGTGATGATTAAATGGCAGATTAGTTTCAGCGACAAAAATACGTATATAATTTTCTTTTGAGTGCGAGGAAACCATTTCAGTTACACGTTTATACGAATATTTACTTCAAATAACTATACATATAACTTTTCTCATAAACGGACAAAATGACTTAAAACTCTTATAGGGAGTTATTCGTATTGTTTTTTAAAGTCAATGCAACACAATATGCGATGGTCGATATCAGCCGTCAAGCGTCATTTCTTGTGGAAGAGAAGTGTATTTTGTCATTGTCAAATTTTAATTGTCATTTTACATATTTTGTCAACGTTATTCTTACCATTTTAGAAAGTTAACAACAAAATCGTCACTTTTCTTATTGTCACATTCCTTTCTGCAGCAATGAAGGTTTACGATTTTTGTTACTAGATAATCCTTTTCCTATAGAAATATGACAATTAAAAAGTGATAATGTTGTTGTCAGCTTTCTTAACCGATAACAATAACGTTGAGGAAATATGTAAACTGACAATTGGCAATGACAAAATACGCTTCCCTTCCAGAAAAACTAAAACCTGCTGGCTTATATTAGCCATCGTAAAACTCACAGTATAAGCAAATCAAAGTAGTTGAAAAGCCGTATGTTTAAAACAACTTTATTAGTGGTACTATTAAAACACGTTTGTTGCAATGGTAATTCAATTCATTTTCGATAACAGTAGTAAAAATATGCCAGGATATGTATTACGACCAACAAGCACGCTCTTGTCCAAAAACATGAAACTTGGAAAATGTTATGTTGCAAGAAAGTTATCCATGAGAAGACATCAATAGATAAAAAGAAAGGTCGAATAGGTCTTTTGTTAATCGTTAGAGACAATTACCAAGACAACACAAATATTAGGACCAATTCCATTTTCTATAATCGATAAGAGTTTCGAACTGTCGAGTGAGAAAAAAAGCCAACCCCTTTTCTAGTAACAAATCCACTTCGTCCCGGATATTTATATATAGTACGAATCTGTGAATTGTGTGTTAGATAATACTACAGAAACTGGACATTTTCATTTTTCGCTGCCGTCGACAGAAATTATCGGAATTTGTAGAGGTCGTGGCGTCACCAAACCACACAAATACCAGGATTATGTTCCTATTGTTAATTCATTTATGTAAAGTACTTCTTGTTTTGTCTATATTGTGTATGGGGAATACCCTTTATATAAATAGCGATTAACTATACAAGGACAATAACACATGCGATATATACACTTAAATTTTTGTATCATTACATTTAGCCTTATCATTTAAATGATTATACAGTAAGTGAGATCATTAACAAAACTTGATGCAATCATCTAGCTAAAAGAAAAAGTTTATTTTGTTTGGGTAGTCAAAGTGGGATAAGATGCATTATGTATTGGATATGCAATATACCTACTAAACATTTTATGAAGTCATTATAACATAGTTCTTGGAGTCAGTGGGCCTTAATTTCTAGTCGCAACATTAATAACGAAAATAATGATAACCCATAACATACCATGTCACATTCGAAGTAAAACGTAACAACTCCTGACATCAAACATTATCTAAATAATGGTGTTTAACGCCTTTGTGAATATATATATATATATATATATATATATATATATATATATATATATATATATATATATATATATATATATATATATAAAGGTAGACATATATATGATAAAGGACATCGGATTACCCGCAGAAATCACACACCTTTGGTGAACAAACTTGGGTTCAGCCCGATCGAGATTCGAAACAGGGCGGTGAGAGACGATGTGGTTCGTTATTGTGCGTCAAGCACCTCAACATTCGAATATATCAAAAAGGAAATATTATGAATCATTTCATTTTATTTCAACTATTTGGCTTTTAGGTCTTAGTGTCACTGTTGAGGAATGAACTTTCGAAATGGGCACATCTGGCACATCAAAATTTAACTTGTATTTGTGTTATATATTACATATCAATGTTTTGTGTTACTTATGAAAACACAAAATATATTTGTTTAATTTTAGCATTGACGTCACTCCTATTTTATTTTTAACGTGATGGTATTCTAGAGGAGGTTGTTATTGGTTTTCAATGATATCGCAATATAACATAAAGGGTTTCATATATATTGGAAAAGTAATATATAGAATCGAGTGTATAAACTAACAATATCAGCAATCAAATCCAAAGCGGTGCAGTAATAGCTATATACTAATATGTAACATATGTTTCATTTAGCAAATTTAATAGGGTTTACTATATAGACTTTACCTAAATCAGTTTTTAGATGCTACAAAAAGAAAATCTAGTATTTTGTTTCACAAATTACATGATATCATACTGTTAGAACATACTGAATTAATATACATTGAAGACATCCAATGACATATATAGTTTGTAACATATGTTTTGTCACAGCTGACTTTTCTTAAAGAATAAGATCAATTTCTTTAGAAATCAAATTTCAAGCTTGTGGCATTGGTCTTCTATGAAAAAATATTTTTTTTATCGAAAGTGGACCATTCGAACAAAGGTTCAATTTGTTTTGATTTTAAAACTGTTTTGAAGTAACGTTGAATATTCGAAAACACCAACTGTTGTTATGAGCACAAACATTGAAAATGAAACGGCATGCCTATTTGTTATGAAAATGACCTGAAAATAAATATCATCAAAATTAATTTTTCATATACTGAGTTTCAAAATTATCATAACGCTATCTACAAAGCGATGCTTTTCGCGCTTTTCAACTTTCAAATAAGTGTGTGTGTGTGTGTGTGTGTGTGTGTGTGTGTGTGTGTGTGCTATTCTCTTACATTATATGTAAAATTATATTCTTAGAAAATCCAACTAAATTCATCCACAATTTTTTGTTTGAAATTCTTTGAAATTAAAAAAATACATCAACCTTTTTATTGAAGAGATTGAATTTAACTCCCTTCTCGCAATTTTAACATTGTTTGTACTGGTATTTCTCTTCTAAATGAACTTAAACCAGCACGCGTACGCAGTCTGTATGAATGAAATGTGAAAGTGAGCATCTTTTCTAGAAAGTTATGGGTTAACATTGTATCAAAAGGGAAAGTTGTGCCGCTTACTATTCTTCTGTGCATGAAAAAAAAAGAAACACAGAAAGAATAACAATGTACTCTGTATTCCGATCATTTGTGGTAAAAATCAACAGTTAACAATTGTTAATCGAATGGCCGCATTTCATTGACATATTGATATATTATGCAGAATGTAATAACAAATGCGCTCCCTATGAAGTAATTACTCTACACGATGTGACATCCAAGTGTTTAGTTAAGAAATAAAAAAATATTGTTTTTTTTTCAATTAAAAATCAATCTATACCAACCCAAATCTTACAAATTTTGCCATTATATTGAATTGTTAACCTTCTAATGTTGTCATTTTATCAATACCGTGTGATAGATAAACATCCCAAACCAAGATTAATAAAGAATGTTAATTTATAAATCGAGAAAATTTGAAAACTTTAATGGAAATCTTGTGATTATAGAATTCTATGTGTCTTTCACACCTAATTATTTGTGTTTTTTTTTGTTCACACTGCGTCTAACAATTGCTAACAATTACGTGTCATGATATTGTCATAGGAAAACAACTTGCTTTTTATACAAATCACGTATATACATACCTATGTATTAAAACACAGCGGTATTTCAACTAATGCTTTAACAATATATAATACAAATACCAGTTAAATTTTGATGTGCCAGATGTGCACATTTGGAAATTCATTCCTCATCAGTGACACTAAGACCGAATAATTTAATACAGAAAAAATATAATCCAAACAGTTGAAAATAATGAATCTAAAGTTTCAAAATCATATAAATAGAAAAAAGTATATGAAATGAGTTATTTTGAAAATATCAAAAATGTTTAAGGTATTCTTCAAAATGATGGCTTCGATTATTGATTTCTAACAGAAAAAACTAGGAAATAAGTCCCAATATTAAAACAAATGCAGTAGAGTAGTACTGCAGTACCCGGTTCGTTTGTAGTAAAACTCAATAACATATGACAATGTGTTTCTTAAGGCTTTCCTTCTTCACATGGTCCAAGTATCCTTTTTATAGACCGTTCAATTAAAACAAATATCAGCACGTTTCAATTATTTCTTTCATATATAACAGCCCTTAGTGAAATATTAATATGACATTTTTATATTGCAAAAGACGTAATATAAATTGAAGTTTTCATTGATGTATAAATCAAAAAAAGCAATATATGAAATTCGTTAATTGCAATAGGTTTTACAAGTTTTAAAATGACAAGGAAAAATCATTAATATCCTGATACAAAATATTACGTGTGTTAAGAAGTCGTGTTAAATTGTTACAGAAGGTACCCTCTACAACATTTCTTCTCCAATATAACATTACGGTTAACATTTTTATTCTCAGGTCCAAAAGAAAAATCTGAAACCAGACTTTAAGTTTTTATTTTAGAAAAAAGATTAAAGCATTTAGATTCTGGAAACTACCTATGAAAATGTCAATAAGATTACATGAAGTTTGCAATTGCTAACTGGTGTTTAAAGTACATAACTTTAATCTCTTATAAAAATAACTCACGACAGCCAAGAAAAGTTATACCAGGAGATATAAACTTATCTAGTTAAGTTACTATTTTCTTGGAATAAAACATGTTGAAAGCCGTAAACAGTGCTTTGAGAAGCATTTGCTCGCGATGTTTTGAAATTAAATTAGGCGTAATTAATTTTAGTTAAAATTTTTAACATAGTGATACGTACTTTTTAAATCAATTTGCAAGATGTTTCGACTGCTTTAAGGCTTTAGAGACTTTACTGTTAATGTAATTTACATCATTTTAACACTACAATGAGATATTAAACTGTAATCGGATAAAATCCAAATAAATATGGAAGAAACAGTTTTAGTATGACTATTTGATATTTTATTTCGTTATAATTTCGTTCAATGTCCGATTTTAACTAAAACTTTTGAATATCCATTTAAGTTGCAAGTTGTGCCAAGTACAAACCCTTAATCATGTGAGAAAAAAAGGAAACTAACGAAATACGGAAACAGGAAAAAATATATAAATAATAAGGAGATCATTATAATCTTCCAATTTTGAGTGGATTTAAAGACACGTGAGTGCGAATGATGTGGGGTATACTTCATTCAGCAATGTTAACTGGGTATAAGAAATAATACAATTGCTGATGCGACTTTTTAAAAAAAATTGGACAGGGGTATAATGAAATATAGAAAATTAGAAACTAAATAAAAAAAAATAACGATTCACACCAATAGATTGCCTGGAAATCTTAAGATTTTAAAAAAATAATCCATTTAAATATACATGTTTTATATTATAAGTCATATTTAACTATAGTTGCTAAGATGTCCAAGCTTTTAAAAACGTTTCCGTTCATCGGAAATAATACGCAATCCTTTTTTTCGCTCCTTGCTGACAGTTCGTGTGTCTTCGCGTGATTTTTAGTGTAAAAACACTTATATGTATACAGAAGTTAAAAGTTTCTGAATCAGTGGCATTTAACACCGGGTGTGGTAATGTTTAACGAAGGTTTGATGTTATATTTACTTTAATGAAATACTTCATAATATTTACTATATATTCCTAAGTACAAACAGATGCTTCCAATTAGAAAACTTGTATATATAAACATTAATATGTCTGGTTTATATTATACGAAATTTAAGCCTCTTCTTTTGAAAAATGAAATAAAATTAAATTTTAGATTGCTTAAAACTTTTGCGATAGTTGTTACCCAAATAATAATATTTTACTTATACCTTTGATATAATTTTGTCCAAAGTCGTAAAAAAGGTATTTGGATGTGACTTTTTTGTGTTTTTGGTTATCTTGGTTATTTGCAAGCTTATATTTGTTTGGAAGTCAGTAAAGATTAACTGTTAAACGTACACATATACTTAAATACAGTCAATATACAATAATCAAGAGACAACAATTTTTATTAAAAAAAAAAATGACATCATAAAAACTTCAGACCACGTATTATAAAAATCTCTACATCTAGCATTTGTGTCAAAGTACAGTATAAAATATGAGAGAGACAACATCTTCACAAGCTTTGGACGTTTTAAGTTGACATATGCAGTTATTCTCAATGATAGTATTGCTATTTATGTAAAGTTTTTGAACCTTGGAATCATCAGTTAAAAGTCAACGACACCAAAGGAGATAAGTCCTGTTCTACAGGATAAAATAAATAACTGATTAGTAAAAATAATTGTACCGTCGATATCTTATTATTTAAATATTCCCTGTTTTAAATTATATTTAAGCGTTTTATCATTCATTTTAATAATTTAAGATCGTAACTTTTCATTTATCGTTTAGTTTAGCAAAATATATTGGTAATGCTACATGACATTCCGTTAATTTTATCAAACTTTGATAATTGCAAGAGTTATAAGGTCTTTTATAAAATATCTGCATGCATTCTGGACATAATCTACAATAAAGTATATTGCTCTTGTGCAAAATTAAAGAAAATGATAAGCATATGGTTTGCCTTTTATCCCACTGGTCAGTACGCGATGCACACACGGTCTTCCAGTGTATTTGACAGCGACAACTTTTTGAGGAAATGTGTATATGCAAACGGATTATGAATTATATCGATTTCATTCTTAACAAATCGTGCAATAAATGAAAATGCTGATCTATCAGGAAGAATGTTATATGTCAATATATAGCACAAATAACTGTTCAATTTTGATGTGCCATATGTGCCCATTTCGGAAAAGCATTCCTCAAATAATAGGATTTTAAAACCGGAAAACGTTTAAGGAAAATAGCAGAAATCGTACTTAGTTCTCTAAGGAGTATAAATACACTAAAATTAGTTTTTAAAAACATTATTTGGTTTTTGGAATATTCAAATACTAATCTTTTTTTAAATTGTACAAACTTTAGTACTAAATAAATACTTTTGATATATACTTTGATGGTTAGAATTTTCATAGCAATTTAAAAAGTAAGAGTTAGGGAAGAAATCCCTTCCCATATTTACAACACAAAACCCAAACAAATGATTTTTTAGATTTCGTTTTGTATATGCAACAAACTTCAATTTTGTGGTTTTTTATAGGAACGTGTTTAACAGATTTTGTAAAATTTCGATTTTTGTGGTAAACTATCAAAGTAAATGAAAACACCTTTTGCACACTCTGTTATGCTTTTATTTAAATGTTATGTTTGTCACATCATGCCGCTTTTCATGCCTTATGGACATTTTGTTTATTTTGGTTCAAAATAATACACTTATACCTTTATACCATTCCGACTTATCTGAACATTAAAACGAAAAGCTTTTGATTAAAGCTCATATTTGACGTGTATATTTGCTTGTTATTGATATTTTTTATTTAAAAAAGTTTTATTAATTTTTTTTTCATTTTTTTTTTATTAATTTATTGTTTAAAACTTTCATTTTATTTATTAATTTTTGTTACCTTTTTTCTAAAATTAACAGTAATATCATTTCCAATTTTTAAAGTTCTTAGTATAGCCTGCAGTTGATTATTCTTGGCAATATCATGTTTTCTCTAACCTTTAACGATGTAAGTTATATTGAAATTGTCAATATTTTTAATATAAAATAATAATCTCTAATAATAGAGGAAAGTTTTTTTAAACTTTTATTTGAACATGATTAACTTGTCTTTCTTACATACGCAAACTAATGGTACAATGATATTCAAGGCAATAATTAAGTAAATGCAGTCGGACAAACTACATATTTTACTGATTATTATAAGAGATGTTAAAAAGAATATAGATCTTAAAAGTAATACATTTCTAATATTACTACGATAGAGTATTTTACCTCCCAATAGTTATGTTAAATGTCTATAAAGTCTTGTTTTAATTATTTTTCTTCGTTTATTTTATTTTATAGCATCCTTGAATTAGAATGTTTAATCACAAGAAATGGCTATTTATCCTACAAAAAAAAAATATGATTTTGTTGCAATCAAATATATGTAGTGCTTTATCATAACAACAGGGGTTTAACCAAAGATTCGTATCTTCTTACAAGACATACATTACGCTATTATTGACTTTCTCTTTATACAACCTTTTAAAAAATGACTAAAATATATAACAACCTTACTTGTACATGTCGATGTCGAGTTATTCACAAGCATTTTTATAGGACTCTGGGTATTCGAATGGAATAAAATATTGCGCTTGATTAAATTGAAAAAACAGAATATAGATTAAAAATGGTTAACGGTTTAGGTGACTATTATCATATGTCTTATCACAATTGGAACTTTTTGCAACATAGAGAGAGGTTATTCCTCTATTAAATTTATCTTTGTACATTGAAAAAGTTACAGTAAACAACTTGATCAACATTACCAAAAAACCAGATTTAAAAAGGTTTTCGTGAACCCTGTACAATTTTCTGTTTTATAAAATCGTTGTTTACACTGTAACACTTGTTATAATATATAATATAATCATGTGACATTAGTATATACATGTAAACATTTTTTAAACTCTGAAGTCTTTAGAAATTTAAATGTAAATTTAATTAAAGTTTTAATTAAACTTTGTTGTGTTCATCACACAATCTACCATTTTGGAAAATATCTATCGTAATAATAATGATAAAATCTAAAGAAAACGTATAAATGTTTTGATACTTATTTGTTTATAATTAATTTACATTTTAATTCTATCAACATTAATCCCAGTATGCGCGATTTAAACCCTTGTTTATTTGGCTGTTTAAATGAACTGTTTTTTTCAAACAAGTAAGGTGTCCTCCATATATACACGTTTATATGTAATATACATACAAATAAGTTCATATTTTTTTTTAGTTTAAAGTTTTTGTTTTACTAGAAACCAGAAAATGTGATACTATGATAAAGGTGCTTTTTTAAAATTATGTAACAAACTATTATAACTAGTAAATTCAATAATTTCTGGCTCACAATGCTTTGTGTGTATTGGGACAAATATTTTATCTATTATTTATTTTAGTCCGAATGTCTTCTGATCTTAACAAACGTTATGCCTTATGGCTTTATGCAGGGTCAGAACAATTTCTTTAACAAAACCGCGGGATTTTTAGATACCAACTGATGTCGGAAGGGTTGCTGCCTTATTTCGCTTTATAATGAAAATATTGGTGGAAAAGTAGAAAAATTACCACACTTGTTTAGAAAACGGAAGACGATGTCAGCAAACATAAGCAACTAGTGGCGTAGCTGACTAATAATTGATGTGCAAGCTGAATGCTAGAAGATCTTACGCGCCTTAGGCGCGTCCCTTCTTGGGGGTCGGGTGGGCATGCTCTCCGCAGAATTTTGAAAATTTGAAGCAAGGAGGTGCTTTTTCCTGATTCGTAAAACGAATATGTACAGTCGAAAAAGAGATGTAAAATTCAGTTTTTGACTTTTAAGTATTAGACAAATCAAAATGTTACACAAATTCCCATATTCTGTTTTTAGTAGTTGCAAAGGTATTTTGAAATGTATATAAAACTAAGGTCTGTTCCCTCATGCAAAACATTTCTTAGCTGGATTTGGATTCACTTATTTTTGAAACGTTAGATTTATTAATCTTCAACTGTTTGGCGTATGTTTTTAATTTATCAAACTTTTCGGCCCCTAGTGTCACTGATGAGGAATGATTTTCCAAAATGTGCACATCTGGCGAATAAAAAACTAGCAGGTATTTGTTATATATCTATACTGATGTAATCTCTCGGTATACATGCAGAAGTGCTATAGTGTACATACGTTTTGTTGACATTATGGACCTTATTAGGAAGCAGGTACTGAGCTCGGAACCTCTCATCTAAACCAAACAACATATCTGTAAGGTCCTGCATAATATGGTCGAAAAAAGGGTAATATAGTGCCCTTTTTCAGTACTCACTCTCAATAGGCTGTTAGATGGAAGATAAGCACGATTTCTCTGGCGTTAAGCAAGGCGTGGCATCCATGGTAAAGCCTCAGACTCTGCACCGAGGTCCACAGCAATATCATAAAGAACATTCTAAACATCGGGATCCGCTCTTTCATTTTGAAATTGACGTACAATAGTGCGGGATTCATTAAGAGCAACAAGAAAATCACAATCTACAGCCTGCAGGTGGATAGACAATGGTACTGTTTTTCCCAAGACATGCTTTGCAACAACCAATGCAATGAGAAAGTAAAACTTCATAATTGATGCTTAGTGTTGTCCTTCTTCTTCGTCGCCGTTTTCATGTAAATACTCGAGAGCGTGAATAACTACTCCATACGCAGACTTGAAGGTGGATAACGCTTCTGCACGACTGGTCCAACGCGTTTCACAGAGAGTTTTAAGTTTAGTACTTTTCTGAAGTCTTTCTTGAAGGTCTGCATCATCTGCGAGTTCGTTCTGGAAAACAAGCAATCGTTTGACGGAATAGTCATACATGAAATTTACTTCTTGAACAGTAGCCATCATCGTTCTTATGCATGGGTCGTTACATGCATGTACTATTGCAAGATTAAGACAATGTGCCTTGCAGTGTACAAATTTTTGCTGTCTAATCCTGGCCTTTACTCCCCTGTGCTTTCCAGACATAGCAGCTGCGTAATCATAGCTTTGGAAGCGCATTTTATCGGCTTTTATTCCAAGACTATCAAGTGTTGATAAATGGAGCTGAGCCAGTGCTTCACCAGTTGTTTCCGTTGCATGTATAAAAGTTAAAATTTCTTCACGCACCTCATAATTATCTTTGATTGAATCATAGTTAACAAATGTAATACAGATGGAAACTTGCTCTTTATAAACTCATCGGTACATTCGTCTGCTATAAGGCCAAAACACATTGCAGCATTATAGCAAAATTTAACTGGTATTTGTATTATATATTTGTACAATAGTCCTCTGTATCTGATTTGCGCAGATTATAAGAAGTTCATTTTGGATGTCTGGACTGGTATATTTTATTTTTCTACTGTCTTTGATACCACAACTAGTACTATCAGAGCTATCCTTTTCATTGTACTTATCCTTATGATCCATTTCACAAAGTAGGATGTGTTCCATTAAAATGGGATCGAGAATGGCCTTAGATTTCAGGATGACAAGGAAATTGCTACGCTTTTCTGTATGGCCACGGATAGGGATATTTTGTTTTCCGCACAAGACAAGAACTTCAATGATAGCTTCCAAAATGTTTCTATTATTATGGACATCCGTTTTATGTGTTTCAGCGACAGAGCTTGAAATCGATACTATTTTACCAGATTTTACATCCATTTAATTTTTAGGCAATAATGAACACCCGTGATGGTTGGAGCTGGATGCAATTTGCCTTTTAATATATTGTTCAAGATTTGACCGATCTTTGACGGCAGTGTGTATAATTGTTTTGTCTTTTTTGGATTTCCCAAATATCACACAATTTGGCACGGTAAAGACCACGTTACTAGGTTTGACCCTCTTGAAATCGAATCCGACATCTCAAGTGGTATGCCTGTATACGGCTTACCGACTCGATGACCTAGCACCCTAATGTCACTTATAAAACATACTCGCACATCTCATTCATGCATACATGAAATTGTTCTTAGATTAATAACTCATAAATTGCTGATGCAACGTTACAACAACGATTAACTGATTATAAATTCAGTTTAAAAAGTAAAAATATTATTTAACTTAACTAGTACACGTACCTAGATGGAAAATTTAATTTATGTGCCTCGTCCCATTTGATGTTTATAACTTGGTCAAGTATGGCTCTTTCACTCTCTTATCTAATAGCCCCATATCGATATAGGGGGGCAAAAAAGTTTAAGATCCTATCATTGCCATTTTCATACGCTAATACTGGAAGTTAATATTTAAATGTAAATGGCAAATTGATAAACGACTAAACACTATGTATGGCAAGCAAATTGCACAATAATTCGAGAAACCTAAATTTACGCCGTAAAACTAGTTTTGCGGTCGTAAAACCTAATTTTACGGTCGTAAAACCAGGTTTTGCACCGTAAAACCAGGTTTTGCACCGTAAAACCAACTTTTGCGTTCGCAAAACCTAGTTTTACGAATTAATGTGCAATTTACGCCGTAAAACTAGGTTTTACTATCGTAAATGTAGGTTTTACGATTGTAAAACTAGGTTTTGCGATCGCAAATGCATATTTTTATTTTTTGTGCAATTGGCGTTGTAAAACTAAGTTTAACGTGTATGAACACCGTAAAACATACTTTTACGGTCGTTAATTTTATTATCAGTCGCAAAACCAAGTTTTACGTCGTAAATGATAATTTACTTAATACTTGTGCACAGTATTAACATTTACGTTATCTGATTGGTTAATAGTTTTTAATGTCATGTAACCCCTTATTTGATTGGATAAAGTGTATGTGACAACAATATTAGATCAAAATCATTAATCGATCTGTTGAATAATAAACAATTTAGCTTGTGGTATTTTCTAAATAAAGCAATTTTAAAAATCGAATAAGGCCATAAAAATTATTAGTATTAGGGTTTGTTTTAATGATATATTATAGAATATTACATATCACTGACTGGGTTGTATCAGCGACATTAAAACCGTTTAAAAATCACTGGTTGTATAAATAATACCTATTTACTACTTTGTTTGTATTGTAAAAGTAATCAGTAGTAAATAAAGTATTTAAAATATAATAAAAATTTAAAATTATTTGGGTAAAATATAACATTTTTCATTCGTGTGAATTAAAGATATTATAAAGATATTGTATAGCATTAACAAAACAATAACGTGGAATCTTAAGACAAAAGGAAATAATAATGATAATAATTTGACATCGGTAAATATTAATAAATACTAGTAAATTATGTTATTGTCCTCAATTAATCTGTATTGTTCTACGACACAAGTAGATACGTGAATATGTCCTTATCTATCGGAGTCTGCCATAATATCGAAGAAGCCATGCATTCGAATTTATATGCAAGCTTAACACCTGGCATGTTATATCAAAATTTTAAACACTTCTTGTTATTATTATTGACCTGTTCGTATGAGTTACATGATGAAGAACCTTGTTAGTGATTCATTTTTCGGAAAAGTAATTTTTTATCATTGCTTTAACAGAAAATAGGAATGCCAGTAGAATTTCTATGCTAAACTATTGCACAATCTCTTTTAGCTTAAACTTTTAATTTTATGTTTAAAAGTCGTAAAATATGTATTTTTAAATTTTCTCTGTTTTCGACGTTGTATTTAAGTCAATAATTGTGTCTCGTATGTGTTTTAGGCAGGGTGTCACACTTACTTAATGTATTTATTTGTGAATACTGTTAAATATCATTAAATTATGATATGTGACACATTAATACACTATTTTACTGCTACATTTTCTTTACTGTATACCGTAAAGTCAATAAAAATAAATGATTAATAAATTTTAGTGCTAAAATGATTTGCCGAAATCTCTGAAATTCTTACAATTCCCATCGAGTTTACCCGATTGAGCCAAAAAATAATAATAATAATAATAATAATAATAATAATTCTAACAATTCAAGTTTGTTGTTACAAAGGGAAAGAATATTCGTGTTCACTAGGTTCAATTTAAAGCTATACACACTTCATTTTATTTTATTTTATTTTATTTTATTTTATTTTATTTTATTTTATATTCTATTTTTATTTATTTATTTATTTATTTTTATTTTTTATTTATTTATTTATTTATTTATTTCAAAAAATAAAAATACAACTACAAAGTATTAAGATTGTAATCGGTCAAAAAGTTTAATTTTGTCCTAATTCATTAACATAAAAACTTTTAAATAATAATATTTCTTTTATTACAATCCGTAAAAAAGTATTATTAAAAACGTCATATCATATTATGCCTTCAGAATTTGGAGAAAAAAAACACGTCGTATCCACCCCCTACAAACCAAACTCGTACATAAGTATAAAACATGAATTAATAATGGCTTATATATTCTACTTATCTTTCTGTTTTTTTTTTGGTCATAACAAACACGCACATGCACTTTCAATTTTTGTAAATTTTTGAACAACACATCAATTAGCGCGCCACGAATTCATTTGTAACGAGCAATCTCATTGGCTAACTTATTTGATGTTCGTTAAACCAGGTTTTACGATCGTAAATTTTCTTAACGGTCGTAAATGTATTTTCTTTAAAAATGCACAATAATTGTTGTAAAACCTGGTTTTGCACCGTCAATTAACATTTACGAACGCAAATGCAATTCAACTTGAAAACCTTAATTTACGGTCGTAAAACCTAGTTTTACGGCGTAAATTGCACAATAATTCGTAAGACTAGGTTTTGCGATCGCAAAAGTAGGTTTAACGGTGCAAAACCTGGTTTTACGACTGTAAAAGTAGGTTTTACGACCCCAAAACTAGGTTTTACGGCGTAAATGTAGGTTTCTCGAATTATTTTGCAATTTGCTTGCCATAACTATGTGATGCCGGATTTGTAAGCTACATGTAAGTTAGGTTCTATACTGGGTTCTAGATGTAAGTTACATTTTAAACTCTTTTTTTAAGTTTTCCGAAAGGTTGATTCAGTTAAAATACATGAATGGACACTTTCTCTGTAAATTTATGTGCCAGCTCGGGCTTGCTTGGCGTATAGGCAGCTACACCACTGTCAACAAAAAAACCGATCTGAATCTCAAACCAGAAGCGATGACATCATTGATTATCGTTGATAATATTTACATTTTCATTAAATAGATGTAAATTCTGGTCTACCTTTTGTAAAATTACATTGTTTCTCTTTTTTCTATTTTCAACCAATATTTCAAAATTTATAAGAATTAATTTATTTTTAAAAAAGGTATTTTGTTTTTAACACACAGTTTACGATATATTGCCAGCGAAATGCAACAATGCTTGCATGCATGCGATTGCAAGAAAATCGGGTTTGCGAAATAACAATTTACCTATTTTAAAGGTCATCGTTTTTAATCAGGCATGTTTGTGCCACTAGATACATAATAAAGAGAAACATCGATTTATCTTTAATTATAAAAATACCCATAGAGATCATCCAATGGTTTATTTTATTACACTATTGGATACACATTTTAGTCCCCGGACACGGAAATCACGGTAAATTAATGACGAATCACCTTCAAGTTGATATTAGTGATCTGAGAAAAGAAAACTGTTTTGATAATTGCTAATCAATCGTCTGGTTTATTAGTGTCCTTTCCACTGTTTGATATAAATGATCTTTCCATTATTGAAGTATCGTAATAATACGCCGTCTGCCAAAGTTGATAAGACAAGAACGAAGTATATCAAATAGAAATTACTGGATCATCCAACCTTTTATTAAGCATGATAAAAATAGCTAAAACAAATCTACTGTTTAACGTGTTTTTGAATTGCATAAAGCAATTTTTTGTAATAAATTGAATTTGACGAAAAAAATCATTTGTTTGGCGACAATCAAGAAAACCGATGATACGAAGTAACAAACGAGACAATTGCATATTGCGAACACTTTTATAAAAGTACTTTTTTAATGAAAAATAAAGAGTAAAAGAAACACGGTGATTTTTCAAAGAATAAGAAATAGGTTTTCATTTATAAGATGTCTGGAGAATATTGTACTTCCAGACTGAATTAGACGCTGTTTGCTGTCTGGGCTCTTTAAAATATATTTTTACTTTGTTTGTTATGATGCTATATCTTCATCATTCAAATCACTATGACAAACATTTGTAACAAACACGATAGGTCAAAAATCTGATATAAACGTACAGGTACCTCACATAATCCATCCTATAAAATGGATAATAATGGTAGATTACATTTAAAATAAGTAATGTCTGTAGTTATAGGAAACTATTGCATATTAGTATGAATGGCAATGATAAGTTATCATGATCACAGAAATATATTCATGAAGTCAATTCTAACTTGTCCGTCTTCTTTCGTTGGTTTATACAACAACTTATCATGTCATGTTAAAGTGTTACATTTAAATACACATTGGTTTTTAGCTCACCTGAGCCAAATTCCGTAAGTCCGTCTGTAAATATAAAAAAACATACCAGTCCTTGTCCATATCACAATCCCAAAAACAAAATATGTTATACACGTGGACTTCCATCAAGGAAGTGAAGCCGGGTGCTCCGGAAGGATAAGCACCTCCTGTCTAGCTAGCTACACCCGTCACGTGCAAGTCAATTTTAAGAATGAAAGGAACAAAGAACTATGGTAAGTCAAATATATCCAGTATAAGTTGGGATATAGTGACTACATACTTATCAACAATATTGTGATGACGGTCATAAAACTTTTTAAGGGCCCTGATTAGCCTAGGCTTGCAATATCCTTGTGTCAACAATTTAATTGTAAGTAATTTGCTTCGTTGCAGAAAGTCCACATAGTGGGAACAAGCTCTACCGTACCGTATTAATTGTGAAACATATACACCATACGCAGGAGAAGCAGGGATATTACTACAAAGAAACGGAAAGTTGACAATAGAAAAATCAAGTCATCACGTTTGTCGTATAGCTTCAGATGTAACCTTTCATAGGTGTCATAATTGAGGTATAAGTCCAAATATGAAGCAGAAAATGAAGAATCTGTCGTGTCTTTTATTTCAAGCTCAGTTTGATAGATGACATTAACATATTTTCCAAATTTGTGATTATTTAAAGATAGAACTTCATCTATATATCTGTATGTGTAGTTGAATGATTTAGCGACAGTCTTTTCTCCAGATATGACAAGGTTCTGTAGAAATTCTGCTTCATATGAATAACGAAACAAATCAGCAAGCAAAGGTGCACAGTTTGTGCCAATTGGTATACCGATTGTTTGTTGAAAGGTAATATTGCCAAACACAACAAATATGTCGTCTATCAAAACCTCTAACATTTTGTTGACGGTATCTTCAGTATATTTTTGTTTGCAGTCTGTATGGTTTTTTACAAAATAACCAAAATCCCTGTTGAGCACTAAATATTTATATCTTGGTTTACCGTTTTTGTAAAATAATGAAAAGTGAATGATTTGTTTTAGACGTTCTTTCAATTTATCATGAGTGATAGTGGTGTAGAAAAATCAAAAATTTTTATACTTTTTACCAAAGATATTAGAAACGAAATGGTCAGTAGTTCTTTAGAATTTTTGAGAATCCACATTTGGTTGATGCCAGATGTAGAAAAGACTTTTTCTGAATAAGTCTGAAGGCCATCTTTGACGACTCTCAAAATTTGTGTTAGAATTACTGATAATGCTTTAGTAGTATATTCAGAGGAACCCGCTATATATCTTTCCTTGTATGGATTTTTGTGAAGTTTTGGAATCCAATACAAGTAAGGAAGGTCAAGTTCTTCCTGTTTTAAATTGATACCAAAAGACTCAAGGACTCCCCTATGATTTGAAAGAACTTCATCTTTGGTAAAATTAGTTTTGGTATAAGAAGATTCTCCGATATACTTCCAAACCAAGCTCCTTAATAAGACACTCAACATAGAATTTCTTACAAACGAAAATAATGTTATTAGAAGCTTTAACAGCCGGGACAACAACATACCTGTTACGTATGTCAGTAAGGATTGCAGAAACCTCAGGGTCCCTGAGCACTATAGAAGGTTTAGTACCCATAGACCCTTTAAGTTTTGCAATCCTTGACTTGACAAAATTTCTAATTGTCCTTATCCTGCCGGATAAAGTATTAAGCTCTACGTCTTCTAATTTAGCCCAACCTCTAGCATAAACTCTACAACAGAATCCATAATAATTTTGAAATTTTGTCCCCTAGTTGAAGATTGAGCCTCCCTGTATTTAGAGCCTTTTGAAAGAAGACATCTTAATTTAGTATTCTCAATTTTATTGAGAACACCTGTTACTACATGCCCAGCTACTTTTACATTTCTACTTCTTCTCTGAAATGCAAGGGAGATTTCAATGAAATTTGTCAGAAGCATATATTGGCGCGTGCAATTCAGATTGTTCGTGACATTGTCATGGCTCCCAAAACTAAAGTAAAAAATCTTCTACTCCGAAACCGATGATGGGAGAAAATATTTGATGTAAAATTTGGCTTCTCAAGGGTTTTAAGTCTATAGTTTGTTCATTTTGTGGAATTTGGTCGAAAAATGGGTTACGCGCTTTTGCGTTTAATTTTAAAAATTTTGTAAAATTGAAATTTTAAATAATATTGGAAACTATTAACTCTAGGTATAGACATGTATACTAGAATGTTGAAGGAATTGATATGGCGGTCATTCTGATGTATAATTAAAGGTCCTATGTTCAATGGTCAAGGTCATGGATGCATAAGAAGACTCAAATTATCTTGAAAACTATTAACTTTTTACATAGGCATATATATATATATAAGAATATTTTAGGTATTGACACGATGATCATTTTGATATATGGCTCAAGGACATACGTTCAAAGGTCAAGGTCATAGGTTATTCAAAGACTGAAATTGTTAATTATCTTGGAAACTTTTAACATTTTGCATTTAGGCATGTATATTAGAATATTATATGTAATTCTGCAAATGAGTTTGGCCATATCCTCAGGTGAGCGTTAAGGCATTTATATGTTTAGATAAGTATGGAGTGTACTTGATTATGTAAATGTATATATATTATACAGTTAGATTCTCATTAAATTATTCCAGGTTAGCTAAAACAATGCACTCCGACACAAACAGAGTTAGGTTAATAGAAACATGTACCTGGGCCATTGTTTCTTTTAAGTTTCCTCCTTTGCATACATTGATATGATGCAGGTACATGGTATCAAAATGTAAATGTTATAGAATGCTTAGAGTTAGAAATATATTGGTGGTCTTTATTAATTGAGATTTTTTCCTGGGTTTTTGTACATGGTATAAAAATGTAAATGTTATAGAATGCTTAGATTTAGAAATATATTGGTGGTATGTATTTATTTTGATTTTTTCCCGGGTTTTTCATATTTTTAGGTTTTCATGAAATGGCCTTGAGAATAGAGTCAAGGTTAAAGTTAAAGGTCAAAGTTAAATGTAATAACCTAGATTTTAACTTTAGATTTTTGCATTGAGGCTTTTTAAATGTAGATATTATATTAAGTAGTGTTATTGTTACATAGGGCCAAGATCGAATGTCAGGACGATGAGTTATTAGAAAAAGAAATAAGTAATATTACTATCTCGACCCTATACAAATATCTTCCTAGTAATTTTAAATTTTGATTTTTAATAAAGTGACATTCAAAGAAACATGCTGACCAATTTTCAATCCATGATAATATTTTGATCATTTTACTTTATTACTATTTTAGCAATATTACATAGTGTAAAAAGTTAATATATTAACATTTGTTTCTTTATGGAGCCAAGATAAAGAAAGTGTCATGACCTTATTTCTGAAATAATTATATAATTACCATGTGGTGATTTACAATCTTTTATAAACTAACGTAGCATAAAATTCAAAAGGTCCTTTGTTCTGTGATATTTTTGTTAATCCGATTATAGAATATAATTCAAATAAGGAATATTAGAATCTAATCTTAAAATCAGTGCACTCAGTTATATGTCCTAGAAGTTATATTTCCGAAAACAGTTTTCGTTTTTTTTTATATAATTATATTCTTTTAGCGTCAAAAGCACTTCAGCTTTCGTTTGTAATATAATATGCAATTATTTAAGTTTGCTGAGATTATTGACAACGTTTTTATGTTAGTTAAATCTGTTTACTCCGTCATATTTAGTGAACGTTTATGTCATGACCTTTTTTAAATTTATGTTACATCTTTAGTTTGAGTTTGCAAGTAAAGTTTATCAATTATGTGGCCTATCCCCTATTAAGGCTAAAGCAATAGGATTTTTGATTTATTGTCTTTAACCATAATACTGACTAAAATTTTATTTCTTAAAAAAAACATAAGATTATAAGTTGAGAATATATGAACATTTAAATTAAAAGACTTATTCAGTCGGTACTCGTTTAAAATATTTTTATTTTTATAATGTATAAGTCATATAAAAACTTTTCCTGGATGTATTTGACGTTCCATAGTTTATTCCTCCTTTCATTTTGAAATTTGATTTTGCAAGTGTTGGATGTAACTAGCAAAACAGGATTTGAATACCCTTCATGAGCTTCCGGTCTTCTTTCATGTTGAAAAATCACATGCCATTGTCCAAAAGTGTTTTACTTTGATTTTGAGATTGTGATTTGGACATGGGCCGACATTTTTGAGTTCGGTTTAGAAATATTTCGTTGACCAAATTTTCAGAGAAGATGTTAAACTAGATGCAATTTGTTTGGAAGTTGAACATTTAATCTAAAATTGTCGTTTGAGGGCTTTTATGATTTCTTGTTTAGTAGTTAGGTAATTTAAATCTACTTTTAACCATTTAAGTGTCTAATCATCAAGTTACAATTGGAATGTTTTCAAAAATTGACTCCATTATGTTTTTATGAAGTTATAATTAAAAGCATGGAAATAAAAATGAAATGATCGATATTTCATTTGCCGTCCTTTTGCGAAAATACAATACAAAATGTTACGTCTGAAAACATTTGTGATATGATTAATTTCATAATATATTATTTTTATCAAATCATTAGTTTTATATCCTTTAGAAATAACATTATCGAATAATACGGAAAAAAGAAACCGTGTTTGAGCAAATCTGACAAGCTTTAATGCTTATTTTTATGCTATAGGATTGTCGCCTTTTTGCTTTGCGGAATGTTTTACACATCTTAATATACTTATACATATTTCGTTCCAGTTTCTGTTAAACGAAACAGAAAAACATGTTTATTAAAATGAGCTTGGTACCACATAAATCACAAAACATCGACAAAACCTTTATCGTTTTATATTTTATGGATATGTTTAGTATAGATAAAGTTCCCAATACGGCACAAGGTGTCATTTAACACAACTGACAAGACACCATAGCAATACAGCTTAATCGATATCATAAATCGTAATTACGTTTAACGCAATAATATATTACGACAATAGATTTTCTTGCTATAAAACATTTATAAAGCTAACACTTTCATCCTTTTGGGTTATGGCATCGATCTTCTGAGTACTAGCATCAATGAAATCTTTTGATTGCATCAGAAAAAAATTCATAAAAATGCATTTATACAAATGATAAAAATTGTTTACAAAACAAAATGTCAAAGACGAACAATTATTTTTTTAATAGTATTATCACCTTATTATTTGTAAGATGTTTCTTATAGCGAAAAAATACAATATAAATCATCTGTACTTTTTTTCACTTAAATAACACCAAATTGAAATAATATGATTGTAGGCATAGCCTATGTAATGAGCGCAGCAAATTGTTTTAAGCACATTTTTTCCACTTAGGACGGTTTATCATATTGTTTATAATTTAAGATTTTATTAATATTTCATTTCACTAATTTAATTAGACTACGTGAATATGTCATTTGCCAATAAAAGACAAAGTAGCAATGTAGATATGTTTAGCTTATTGAAATCCCCAATCAAATAGATTTGACTGACAATTTCCTGCTTATTGATAGATGGCCCTTTAGTCTTGGAATGTTTTTTACCCCAGATTTTATGTATTGTTTGTGACACTGTCAGGTGTCGTCTTAAGCAAATGACCTGTTCTATGGTAAAAGTCCCAAAGATGTGATTTTGTGATATAAAGAATGTCTCATACAGAAGAGGCATACTGTTGTATAAGCAAGACGATTTTCGGTAAATGCTGTGAACACAAACAGAAAAAAAACACATGGTGGTCTGTTTTTCTTTAAAGAACTAAAACAATCGATGCTCCCTTGTCGAGCATATTAACACAGAATCGAAACAACATTATACACCGAATTCAGTTTAGTTAAATTGCTGCAAACATGGAATAAATAAATCACATGCTTAGGTTACAGGTTACAGAAGTTGCAACTGTTTTCAATTTTATGATTAATCGTGTCAATGGGTAGTTTAATTACTATGCGACTGTTTAAATACCTTGTATCTTGTGATTTTGTGCATCGAAATAAGCTCACCTTTGAAAACCAATCGTTTTTGAAAATTACTTTTACGTAACAATGCATAGTTGAACGACAAAGAAATATACTTTGATATCGAAGCATTTTTTAAATTTTCCCAAATAGTTGGGGAAAAGATTTTATTCCGTTTTTATTGCAGTAACTCATATTGCTAACTTGACTTTTTTCTAATTAATTATGACAGTTATATGTTCACCAATATGCATAAGAATATGAGGCATACTGCTATTATGCAATATCATGATTATTATTAATTTTATAAATAAATGAGATATTTCAGTTCATAATACTTTAGTAGAAACAAAACTTAATTAAAAAAATTATTATTTCAAGAACCCCAAATCCCACAAAAAATGGCTCACTGGATTTATGCCATGTGACACTATGATGTAATGATGACGTCACATTCCCGCCATAATCAAACCAAACTTACTGGAGCTAGACCTACACGTTATTTCTATTAATTGTTTGGAAATACTTTTTCGATCTCCAATAACGATTTGCTCACGTAAGTCAATAATGAAAGCTTATCTCTTTCTAATATTAACACCTTAAATTTTTGGTAATATCTTAGACACAGTAGTTTTACAGATCGGAAACAATGATTTATCTTAATACAATAACAGTGAGTGGTGACAATCTGCTCATTACGGCAGCCATTTTTATATATGCCAAAATCAGATATTATCTTGTGTAAAAGTTAGAGCTGATGAGGTAGATTAAATTTTTAAGTGTTCATTTGGGTTTTCTAATTATTTTTGTCATCTCTGAACAGTTTTAAAACACGACCATTAGCAAATTTATCGTCCTCTGTTCTGTAGAATCCATGACATGAATCCAATTTTTTGACCTTCATTATCCATGACGTCACATGGGTATCTGCCAAGTTCTTTTGTCAACAAGATTGACACTCCTCATAAATCGCTTGTTTCATAACATTTTCATAAAAATCGACATTGTAAGTTTTTGTAAGTTCTATGACGAAAGTTATTTTTTGATAGACAGTTATGTTGTCGTTAATATTTCCGTAAATTATTTTAAATAAGCGATTTTGAAAAAAATATTTTCCACTTCCGTTTTTTCCCACACGACCTCGGAAGTAACGTAAAAAGTGCCAAAAAAAAACAAAACTTGAAGGATTTCTCATTTTCAACTTGTCTCCGTACACAATATCTAAAGAGTTCGCTTCGCGAGCTTGCACCTTAGGTGCAAGCATCGCTGCGCTCTTTCATATATATAGTCTGGTTTTGAGAAACATTTCACTGGATCTTGTGTGGATGCCATTTTAACGAAATGACCCCTTTTATAAAATTCGTTCTAATTATTACTAATCAATAGTCTGGTTTGTTGTATGTGTTTTCTTTCTATTTTGACTTGTAAATGGTGTTTAATAGAAAGTAGTGATTTTGATTAGCAGTCGTAGGCGAAATTGATAAGACACTAGCAAAGATCATAGCAGTGAGCGATAAAAAAAATCAATATGTCAATTAGAAATGATAAAATGACTAGACTGTTATAAAAGGCAATGATAATCATTTTATAATTTGTGGAAATGATTCACATTCCACGTGTTCGGCAACTTTAAACATTGCATGGTTCAAACAATTGCCGGAAACAGGTCAATTAACATGAAAGTAACAAAATCTTTTGGGAACACTGATTTTGCAGATTTCCAAATGTAGATACTTTAACAACAGAAATTTGGATAAAGTTCTGTGAGAGCCTTAACTATTTTAACCAGTTGTTTTTATATTTTTTAACATTTTAAAACTTAAACAATTCTGAATTTTATTAATAAATAAACAACAGCCTTTTACCTTTCAAAATTTTAACACATCGCATTTTCATCTCTATAATAGCATAATATTCTATATGATATATAATATTAGTGCACTATGCTTTTTGTTTGTAATGATTCGTCTGGTACACATAATAGGGAGTTTTTATTACTTATAACCTACCTGGTTAGAGCGTAAGGATTCAAAAGTCTTTTAGTCCTTCCAGTGTAAATAAAACTGTGCAAGACTGAAAATAATATTTATTTATAAGTTGAATCCTTTTAGCTTAGCTTACTCTTTTTTATCATTTTTATTTCATAATATGCTAATAAAATGCCTTATATATTGATAGATGTGTACAGAAAAGGTAGTGATAATCCTTATAGTCGATCTTTTATTAAGTTTTAGATGAATAGGAGTTTGTCATTTATAAACAGCCAAGTATATAAACGATGTAACCAAAGCAAACATCCAAAATTTTGGATCGGACCACTAATTTTATATGACCTTATGGCAATTTTTCAAATACAATTAATTTGGCAAGACATTGACAAGAGATTACAAATCAAGTTTTTTTTACTCATTTGGGTTGATAATAGGCGTATGTTTATATCTTTAATGAAGTTTATTACTATCATGGTACATTTGTTGATTATGAATTGAATGTTTCGCGATAGCACGTAGTAATCCAAAAGAAATCAATGAATTTGAATGTACGAAAAATACTTTTTATGGGTAAAAAAACGTTTTTTATGTAAAAATCAGATGCATTAATATTTGATTTTAAATTATTTATAGTGTCAAAGTGTCATATTTTTTGAGAGAAAAAGTGTGTTAAATATTATAAGTTTTTAATAATTGGATATAAATTTATGTGTTTGGCTACGGTAAACTACTAAACTTTGTGTTTGAGTGATGAAAAGTAGAATGGACTTTTTTCTAGTCAGTTTACCAGATAAATATACGAATAAAACGTCTGGCATTACAAGTTTGAGAATTCCGTCAGTTTTTATAATATTTCTCTTAATTGGTATTACTTAGATAAAAAGGACGAAAACTAAAATGAAAAAGAAGTCTGATAAATTCTTTAAACATACAGAAAATCAATTTCAGTTTGAAGAAAAGTCTGTCATATTTTGCAGCCGGATTTCATTGTTTGATGATTCAGACAAACAGGAGGAGTAAGCTTTAAAAAGAAAGATTTTTCTCTGCAATTTTTTCTTTATATATTTTTACTATTTCGACACTTTATGGTTGTGACAGTAATTGCGTAAGCTATTGTTCACGTTAGATTTAAAAATGCTTTACATATATTTATTTGCATTTAAATTTATTCAGTCAACAAATAACTATGATGACTTTTTCTAGAATTTTATAAATACTTATTTTTTATTTATAAATGACACACACGTACTTGTTTCAAATAAAAAGTTATATCTTTAGATTTATATTTGGCTCTGTTATTTTTTTTTAAATCATAAAGCAATTTATTAAACATTTTCATAATACATTTTTACTAAAAATCAAAACTTACCCTACCAATTAATTGGCATTCATAAAGCAAGTTATTCTTACATGTCATTGGCAAGTAATACCGTGTAAAAAAATTTTTATGACATGGAAAAGAAAGGAAAATATAAATTCCGTTGACATGTAAAGATAAGTCTTAATCTAACATCTGTCTTCATCCTTGATAATATAAACAGCTGAATTAACAATTTTATTTTTTTTTGAGAATTTTGTTGTTAATATAGAAGAATAAAGTGTATACAGGTAATTTGTTTGTGATCCAGTTAAAAAAATATGTATGAAATCTTACTATTGAATCTGCGACAGTTTGATTTTTTTAACATTGAATTTATTGTGTCTTGTTCCTGTAGCGAAGAATGTTGTTTCTGTATTTTCTATTTTGATTCACGATTAATATGTTTGCACCATGCTGTTATCTTTACAGATTTATTTTCACGTAAATAATGTACAGAATTGTTATTAACATGAAATGTCTTCAACCTTCAAGATGGGCGTTACACGTTTTGAAGATAAAATAAACTCGCAAAAAATAATATTATATTTATCCTTTGCCTGTTATAGCACCTGTAGTATTTAACTACTATATATAAACATTTCTGGTATTTTCTCTACATTTATAAGAATATGAAAAAGAATGCTTTATTAAGTTATCACAGATGGTGGAAGTTTCTTCATAAACACCGCGAATATAATTCACCATTACTTCTTAACAATAAACCACGAATACCGTTCTGAGTACAGTAATTGATAAATGGAACGTAAGTAATGATATATTTGACCTGACAAGAAGGTAAGTTAGCCGATAAGAATATCAGCACGTTTAGCTAAAGGAACGTTCAGTTGTCAAAGAGTAGATGCAAATACAGTGTGATTGTTTGTATTCAATAACATCACTAATTATGTTTTGTTGTTAAACAACTACCACATAGAAAGTACTAAAATGCAAAAAAACTATAAATCTTGAAATGATCGATAAAGGAAAAATTGTTAAGCATCTTATAATTGTGAATAAATAGCTGTACAGTGTTATAAAAGAGGTAAATAATTGCTCTTATTTAACGTCTTAATAAATGGAGACTTTTCAGGTATAGGTGTTTTATAAAAGGTACTTCCTAGAGGTACCTTTGGATAAAAGTTCTGTACAAAACACATTATATACCGTTTTCAAAAAAAAAGAAGCTTTTTTGATAAATGACGTTGATGATATTAAGAATATTACTAACCTTTTAATATGACTCTAAATCTGGTTTATTTTCTTTTCAGTTTTTGAAGTTTATTTGTAATAAATAACGTCTTATTTTGCTTTTTATAATGGCCGTCACTTTTCATTTTATTGATATGAGGAATATTTTTGTCAATAATTTTGTTTTTGATATCAGGTGTGGTTTCTATATTTATCCTGATAATGTTTTGTCTTTAATATTTAATACGTATATAAATGATAGAAATGCAAGCCATCAAACAAATTACACGTAAAAATTGTTACCTTGACATCTATCGCATTATCAGTGTTTGATATATTTACTCGTTTTTACTCTAAAACCTAAGGAATATCAATTTCTATTTTAGATTAAATCTCTATTGTTAATAAGTGATAATAATGATAAATGTGCTTATAATCATTAAAAAAGTAGGAATGTTAGCTAAACAATATAATTACGAATGCCTTTGAAAATGCTATTAGTGAATGAATAGAATTTCTTGTGCAAAAGAAAGATAACAACTACATCATTATAGATGTCATGTATGATAACGTTATTCTAAATAACATAAAAGCGTTCGTCTTTTTTGTAATTTAAATGTTAATGTAATTAACATTAGTTTGCATATACGGTCCACAATGCAGTCGTTGCAAAAATATTTCCCTATAAGTGTTTGTATCGCAATGTTTATAGTCATAATATCAAGTTCTCATAGAGATAAAAATATCATAATAGTGAACAAACGTTCTTGAATATTTATAATTTAAGAATGAAATAAGAACCGTCGCCGAAAACTTAACCATATTACCGGATTTATCAAAACATTTTGAAAAAAAGAAAGAAAAAAAAAAATATATATATATATTTATATATATATATATATATATATTTATATTTGTATTTATAAATGGGTTGATCGTTTTTTCATTCGAGGACTTCGAGGTTTTGATTATTTCGTATACATGTACAAATGTATAAAAAATGCATACACAAGTTTTTTATATCCCTAAGTTTTCAATATTCGACAATTTTCTTCTCTGTTGAGGAATGAATTTTCGAAATGTGCACATCTGGCAAATCGAAATTTAACCGGTATTTGTGTGATATATTGACCACTGACTTTTGTTATATCATGTTCAGTTATGTTGCCACATGAAATATTGTAAAATATAGCTAGAATATGGTCCGATATTCTCCAAAAAAATATTATATATATCGCAGTGTAATTAAATGAGGCAGGAACAAATCTAACTTAACGTTGAGGTTAAAAGAAAACAGGTGATTTTGAACAGCTTGCTATCTTTAAAATACTGTAATCGTATAAACATTACAGGAAGGAAGAGCTAATAATCAAAATATTTAATACAAAGGCTGATAACATTTTATGATTTCTCAAGGAATAAAATTATTGCAGAATCATCAAATAAAGTTGACGTTAATAGTGTTAAAAAAATGAATTATCGTTTAAAAAATATAGTCTTCTTCACCATTTTGACAAAATAAAATCAATCATTTAATATGAAATATATTTTACTATTTTTTAAATTGTTAAAATTCACAAAAACTTTTCGACACATGCTTGACATTTTTGAAAAACGTCAATACATTTTACCTGTTTTAATCTACAATATTATTATAAAACATTTTGGCGGTGCTTGTATTAATATACTTAGCTATAATAATGATTTGATACAAGCTGTTTTATTGAACAGGCCAAATCAGTGTTTGTTTATTACTTTTACTACAATCTAAAGTATAATACATCTTATTAGGACAAAAACACCGATGGAATGCTGTAGACGTTGTTAGCTTTAATAATGAATCCATACAAGCTCTCTTATTGAACGTACCAAATCAGAGTGAAGGTAGAAGTTTATTTAGTTTTTACTACAATCTAAATTATAGTGCATCTAACACCGAGGAAATGTTGTAAATGTTCTTAGTTATCGTGTATCTCACTTAGACTAATACACCGCTGTTATAATGTTTATATTATTGTGCATCTTACTTGGACCGAATCAACTATCTTATGTTGTTAATAGTAAAGTGTATCTTACTTCGACCAAAAAAACCTCTGTAATAATAAAAGGGTAACTATGCATCACACGAATACCAAGACCAAGCCGTTACATTAAAATGATTATCATGCATCGGACGATAACGAGCATTCCACTGTTATGTTGTAAGTATTTTTATGCATCTTACCTGGGCCACAAATTAATTGTCGTTTCCAGTATTATTATGATTCCTACCTGGACAACACGCGTTTGTTTTATTATCCATTTAACTTGTTCGTAAACACCATTTTTCTGTTGTTATATTCACACACCTTACCTGACCACATCATTTATTTTGTATCACATTTTATATGCATTCTGAATCACATAATGAAATAATGTCTTTGAAAGTATTCGTAGAGAATAAAATACAATTTTACTTGAGCTATTTTGCACTTGTTATTAATGCCACTTTCGTCATAGAATTTCGGCGCTATTAAGAAGTGTAAATATCGTGTTATCAAAATGTTTTAGGTTTTTTTAGGTCTGAGACAGGGTTATGAATTGATTTTAATTTTTTTCATATTTTAAAGAAAAATTATTAAAACTTCTGTTAATGGCGGATTGAAAGAATAAATTTTTTCAGGAAATATTGCAAAGTTTTCATTTTTTATTTTGTTTTTGGCTTACAAAATTGTTTTCAGACAAAGGTGATCATATTAAATTCCATTTGAGATAAATAATCATTTAATTTTTACTGCAATCATGACAAAGAGGTTATAGTTTAACAATCAGATAAGCACTATTAAAAAGAAAAAACTTATATGTGAAAAAATTTACTTATAAAACGCAAACACACCAGTCCATGTCCAAATCACAATCCCCCAAAAAACCAAAGTAGAAACTTTGAAAACTGGCATATTTAGTTATACACGTGAACTTCCATCTACATTATTATTTTCTTGCGGATTTTTTGTGAACTTTGAATAAAAAACTTAGCCAAGTTTTTGTTCTACAAGACTGCATTATAGTGCTTTAGTTTTATCCTTATACTATAGAATATTTTCGGATATGTCTACGTAGAAAAATTAAATACAACTTCACGTTCAAACAATTTTCCGTATTAGCAGAATAAGGAAGTTCCCAATCGTACTTTGAACAATAAACGCACCAGTAAAAAAATCGTTGGAAAGTTGTTACCATAGTAACTGGTAAAAGGAACTGTACTAAAATCACTATATATGTGTTTTGTAACGATTAATGTGTAACTTGTTTTGTTTTTTCTAACCGTATATTTTATCTTGTATGGAAACTGAAATTAAATTTCATTTTGACGATAGTATAGAAATATTACTCGATAGATTTTTTAAGTTGAAAATGCAGAACAAACTTAAAGGGCAAAATTTTACAAATTGTAGCAAATGTCGTAATCATTCTCAGACATTTTTACCAAAAAAAAAAAAAAACAAAAAAAAAAAAAAAAAAAAAAACTCAGAGAAATCATACAAATGCTAATGATTTTATAGTTGGCAATAATAGACAAAGTATAAGTTTACAAATTAAATTTTGAATGTTTTGTAATATCTCTTTTCATGGAAGATGCATGCTATTTAATTTTTAATTTGAACGGTGACATTTAACGTCAATTTATAACAAATTTAATGTTTTAATTAGGCAGGTATTAAACACGTCTCAAATTAATTGATAATAAAAGTGACAAGGACCTATTTAAAGTCAAATATATCCAGTATAAGTTTGGATATAGTGACTTCATACTTATCAACAATATTGTGATGACGGCCATATAACGTTTTAAGAAACTTGATTTGTATAGGCTTTCGATATACTTGAGTCAATAATTTAACTATAACCAGTTTGTTTCCTTGTAGAAATAATCTCTACTATGACGTATTAACTGTGAAACATATATTACTGCAAAGAAACAGAAAGTTAAAAATAGAAAAATTGAAGTAATTACATTTGTCAGTTGTAACCTTTCGTGTCAAAATTGAGGTTTACAACCATATATGAAACAGCACATGAAGGATCGTCGTGTCGTGTTTTTCAAGCAGAATTGGATAGACGATATTCACATATTCTTCATATTTGGGATTATTTAGAAATAGAACGTCATCTATATATCTGTGTTTGTAGTAACATAATTTAGCGACAGTCTTCTCTCTAGATTTGACAAGTTTCTGTAAAAATTCTTATTCATACGAATATGAAAACAAAAAGAAAGCAAAAGTGCACAGTTTGTGCCCATTGGTGTACCAATTGTTTGTCGAAAACATTATATTGACAAGCACAACAAGTATGCTGTCTATCAAAAACTCTAACATTTTGTAGATGGTATCTTCAGTATAGTTTTGTTGGTAGCCTGTATGATGTTGAACCAGAATCCATGGTTACATTTAACGTAGAAAACAGTTTTCAATGACATTTATTTTGGTTTAAAAAACTCATATTATTTTCATATACCACGTAGGAAAAAAAATATAATAAATACATTTTGTTGCATTAAATCGCTTCATAAATCAACGACAAAAAGGATTCTTTGCGTTATATTACTGTGTAAGTGCTAATTAACGCCCATGGAAGTTTAAAAACTGTTAAAAGTAATATTTTACAATTACAATTACCTTTACCAGAATCGCTTTTTACACAATATGAATCGAATTCCCTATATGATATTTTATTTATTCATATGGATGGTTTGTCTTTAATTTTGAAAATAACATAACTCATTTTTTTTTTGTAGAATATAAATTGTTGGCTTTTTTTAACAAGGACTTGGTTTAAATTCATACATTATCAGATACATTTAGGGAGTGAGAATGTTTATCCTACTTTAAATTCGATTATAGTACTTTGCCATTATCCCAATGCTGACCGCGTCGATGCCAATTGAAAAAGGACGTCAATTACTCCAAAACTTTTAAAAATGTATGTATTTTACTTCACATTCAAACCCGGTAAAATTATGCATTGTCTTATTCACTTACTAAGTTAAGCGCTTAGCTATCACCACTAAATAATCATATTAAGTATAAAATGTAATACACGTATCTTATTGGTAATTTAAAAAGCAAAAAAAAAGTATTAGCCTTAATGTTTGTACCTTTTTTGATCATATATTACCAGTGTAAGTGGACTTTTTTCCTCAAGTAGGTTCTGACTTTATATATGAGAATGGTTCAAATTTTTCTTCTACAAAATGGTTTAATTTTATCTTATAAACAGAACCCAAACACACCAGTCCATGTCCGAATCACAATCTCAAAAACACAAACATACTAGTCCATGTCCAAATCACAATCTCAAAAACACAAACATACCAGTCCATGTCCGAATTACAATCTCAAAAACACAAACACACCAGTCCATGTCCGAATCACAATCTCAAAAACACAAACATACTAGTCCATGTCCAAATCACAATCTCAAAAACACAAACATACCAGTCCATGTCCGAATTACAATCTCAAAAACACAAACATACCAGTCCATGTCCGAATTACAATCTCAAAAACACAAACACACCAGTCCATGTCCGAATCACAATCTCAAAAACACAAACATACCAGTCCATGTCCGAATCACAATCTCAAAAACACAAACATACTAGTCCATGTCCAAATCACAATCTCAAAAACACAAACATACCAGTCCATGTCCGAATCGCAATCTTAAAAACACAAACATACCAGTCCATGTCCGAATCACAACCTCACAAACACAAACATATAACTCGCTAGCTCAGTTACACACATGAACTTTCACATCCGCTACCTAAAGTTGAGTGTTGTAGATTTTATGAAAAATAGTAACACGCATTTATGTAAATGAGGCATTGTGTAGGTAGGCTATATCAAATTTTATAAAACGAAGAAAAAATAAAGAAAAATAAAGTCAGATATAAAATATGTATCATTTACGAAATGAATTTCCGAAATGTGAACATCTGGCACATCAAAATTTAACTGGTATTTGTATTATATATTTAAGTAAAGCTTACTCTTTTGAACAGACAATAGATATATCCATGATTATATTCTGGGTTCAAATTAATTTACTTTTTTACATCTAGCGATTCATTCAAACGCACATTATAAATGACAACAGTTCTACAATAAATGAGCGTTTTAAAATATGATTTTAATCATATTCATCGGTTAGGAATATTTAGTTGAATTTTATTAAAGAGTACATAAATAATTACATCAGTGATTGATAATAAACATCAAACGTCAGTAAAAAGAGCAGTGTAAGATGTTGGCGTCTTTAATCAGTCTGATGAGTAGGTACTCAACATGTCAATTCATACATCTAAATATCATCATATGTTGTTTGATATTCTCCTTTATGCCTTACGTTTAATCTATCATCGCGCTTCGCCTTTCAAGGAGTAATGTTTATATTAGAATGTTATGCACACTCTATAATTAAAAGATCGCTGCTTATATAAATTATATAAATCTGAGACTAACCAGAGGTTACGGATGCACTGTCATATCACTTTTACGTCATGTTGGCTTTTAATTTGTTGTTCTAATTTCAGTAAAATCACTGTATATTGAATTTTTAATCAATACACAAGTATCAATCATATATCTTACACTTAAAAGGAATGATTTCATTATCACTATAGATATGACACTCTAAGTAAAGTAATCATTAATCATCAAATACTTGTGATAAAATTAGGCTCAAAGCAAAGTATCGTTAAAGTGTATTTTGGTACAAATGATCATATAGTTAAATGATAACATGCTGTGAACACATAAGAAACTATTAATTATATTTTAAATGAAGTCCATTAAATACAGATTTATATTTCCACACACACACACACACACACACACACACACACACACACACACACGGGCGATTTGAAAATCGCTATTACTGACTTTTATTTATGATATCGAATAGATACTCTGAAATATGATGTTAATTATTTACTTACGCGAGCAAGATTGTCATTTAGTTTGCCTGGAAGGACATCGGTAGTTAAACTACCATAATTACAAAAGCGCATCACTTAAATAATGTGCAGTAAAATAAAATTTAATGTTATAAAGACAGATTAAAAGAACAAAATGAACAAACTTGCGATATCTAGCCTGGAGAGTTACATAATTAGTTCAATTTTATAAAACTATTAAACGATTGTATTTCAATATTTGTTTTCTCTTGATTTTTTCTGCGTTCCTGTTGATATTGAAACAAACCATCATTAACTAATTGTTAGTATTCCTAGTTAATATATTTTAGTATAATCAGAAAACTAAAACAATTGCATAAAAGTATGGACGATACAAGAACATTTCTTGGGAATTAATAGATGGCTCTTATCCAAATCAATGTCAATCATCTGCTGAAAAGAAATAGGTTTTATATCGGATAATCAATTGTCTGTTTAATTATTTTTGTTTCCATTATAACATTAAAATGGCTCTTTAAAGGGTTATCGCAATAAGTTGATGTCTGCAGAGGTTAGATAAGCAAGAGTGAAACATTTAGCATATAATCATCGTAGTTGACTAATAACAAATATCACACAACAGTCCACCTTATTATAACGGTGCAAAACTGTTTTTGTAAAGTCAAAAGAAATAAACTTACAAACCCTTGCAAGTATGTGAGAACAACTTAAATCTAAAAGAGTACAGTTACTTATAAAAAGACAATGCCTGAATTGTAGACTAGCTATAACAAAATAATTACTATTTATACTGTAATAGTATTATGTGATATGGTAGTTATAATAATGCATCTGGTAAAAAGTAAAAATAGAACACTGGCTATAACAAAACAATTCTTACATATACTTTAATATTATTAAGTGATTATGTAAAAGAGTAGCTATAATAATCAATATGGTCAAATTCAAACAAAAAGAAAACGCAATACAACATTAGAGAGAGTATGATTACACTTCCAGATAACTATATTTATGTTAAAGATATTTTGGAAGTAAGCAAAACTGTCAACACACACACACACACACACACACACACACACACACACACATATATATATTAAATATAAAAGTCGAACCTAAATGTAGTTAATAAAGTCTGCAAATCTATTACCTCGTTACCTAATTAATAAGCATGACTTGCTGTTCAAGTTTTTCGAAACGAAAAGTTTTTTTTATATTTTATGAGTGTCTCATTGTTAAATTTTATAATGAATGCGTGTACTATAAAAATCCTATGTGATACAAATGTCTCTGGAAAGCTTTATTGCTCTATCAAATAAACAAGGACGGACAGGTATTAAAAATATGATGTGATGTCGTTAAATTAAAGTATACTCTTCAAAAGTTGTCGATTCCTGTTGCTTTTTTCCAATAATATTAACATGTTTTGAGATTCAATTCTCTATTTAATTCCGAAATTAATGAGGCATAAGATACATTTTTTTGTTATTAAGATACAATGTTCAAATAATGCAGAAAAGAACAATGTAACCATGTATTTTATATTTTAATATGCATTACATATTATTTCAATTAATTGTTACTAAAAAAACTAAAAATTATTTTTTAAAAAATAGTAGTATCTGCGCCGGTATTTTCAGCTTCTTTGAGAAGCAAACAAAGCAGATGCATATAACTGTGTAAGAAACAGTAAAACTAAAATGACTAATTGATATTTCAAATATAAATATTTCACGATTAAATGGTATTTATATCGTTATGTAAGCTACCATCTGTAAGAAAACATTTTCCAAATCTAAAAATATAGACAAAAGTGCGTGATTTCAATAGCATGTTTGCAAAAATAAAGAAAAAAACAAAAGTAATAATTATAATAATAAATAAAGTTAAGCGTCTCTATGAGACATAAAATAAGTAAACAAAGTTTTTTAAAACCAAAATACATACCGTGGTCTCTGTATTCCTCATTTTGTGAATGAATTCATGTAAAATAATTAGAGGCATTGCGTGAATTGCGGTTATTTTGAAGTTTTGTTTCGTGACGTTTGTATGTGTTGATGTTCTGTCAGTTATACAAACTCTTTATCCTAATACTAAATGATGTCCAAACTGACGATGAATATTTAGAAAGTAACAATATACAATTACCATTGGCCAGTACCATGCATAACCGCAATGTTTAGTTAAGCCCTAAGATGCCAGACGAAACCATAAAATGTTGAAGAA
Source organism: Tegillarca granosa (assembly GCA_029721355.1). Classification (NCBI taxonomy): domain Eukaryota; kingdom Metazoa; phylum Mollusca; class Bivalvia; order Arcoida; family Arcidae; genus Tegillarca; species Tegillarca granosa. The sequence goes on along the minus strand of CM056596.1, from coordinate 8,405,758 downwards.
GATACTATGTTTTCGTGTAATATATAATGAGCTTATAGGCAATTTCTTTTTACAATTTTTTTGGGAATATTTTTGTAACATTTACAATTTCTACTGAGTCCGACTGTTTGAATTATTTTAAAAAACACTACAGTTGGAAAGTGTTAAACGCGTTTGACGACACATAAATTATTTTCAAAAAATAATGGTTTTTCGCACAAACGGTGTTTTACATGTAGGTGCGATATTTTATGAGCTTGGTTAGCTTTAAATTCACCTGATATAACAAAGAAGCACCACAGGGAAACATAATAATCAAAATTAATTCATTTTATCTTGAAAATACAAATGACATTTGCTATATATTAGTTTATTGAAAATGGAAAGCTATTTTGACAAATCTTACTTTTGAGTGTTTTCAAATAATTTATAACTGTCAGTGATTTATATAAGTTATGGACTTGTTTACAATATACAATACTTTTTATTTTTATTCTGGGATTAATATTAGTTTGTACGTCAAATAAATCAACATTCCCATGTTGATTATAGGGAGAAATTTATCTTATCAAAAGATGTTGATTTTAAATTAATGTTGAATAGTTATCTTGATTACTTATAGCTTCAAAATAATACGATTTTCTATTGATCATAAACCACATTTTTATTCTTATATTTGCATAAATATTTTTAATAATTTTGACTTAGAATTTTAACTGTTAAACAAGCTCCAAAATACATAAACTTATGATAAAGTTATTGTCATGTTGCTTCAAATATCTACTGTTTCAGAGTTTAGTGTAAGAGTTTCGGATGCATTTGGACATTTTACTACTGACCTTCATTTAAGACATTTCTACTCAATCCGTTACTAACATCTGTGTGATTTGTCCAGTTTTTGTAATGTTTTGTTTTATAAAACTTGTGAAACACTTTACTTATTATAAGTTTGAGCTAGTATTAACAATTTAAAATATTGTGTTTTTTTTAATAAAAACAATTAAACAAAAACTTTTGTAAAGAAACAATTAACAATTAATTTTTAAATGCTATAAGCGTGATCAACACTTTATTTTGAAATATTCCAATATAGCTACCGATCTCTAAAGAGGACTCAAAAATTAAATCCTTAAAATTATAAACGTGCTCGTTGATCTCTATAATTACAGGAAAAACAAAATTAACAAATTCTTGGTCATTTATCAATATTTATTTAAGCATTTAACTTTGTTTGTAATCGATCTATGATGGTTTAGATCGAATGGCTCTCGCGCTAATTTGAAAAAACTGCGAAGCGGTATTTGACAAATTAGCGTGAGAGCCATTCGATCTAAACCATCATAGATCGATTACAAACAAAGTTTAATGCTTATATTTACAATCCGTAGCTTACAACTTACAAATGTTTGAAATTTGATTGATTCATTCATGATTTTCGTGGTAATTCCTTGTGAATACCGAACAGGTTTCAACTGCATCAAACTGGGCTGGCTCCGCCTACCCGTACTCATTTTCAAAAAATGACAACAGATAAAGGTGTCAAGGTTTTATTGAAATATCTGTGCTTTTACAATTCATATTAATGTTTACACTATCTTCAATTATTGATGTTGAACTCATGACAAATTCTGACTGGAAAGAACTGGATGATAGTGCAGTTGTAATATCGAACGGGATATTCTGATTATGCGGACACGATGAGTTGTTTACATTCCGCGACTTGTCACGTGTATTTGTGTTTACATCATACTTTCCCGTGATGCAAAACCATGACGTAAGAATACGAAAAGTCGCACGTGAAGATTTCCGTCTATGCTGTGATAGATCGAATCACTCTTCAAATAGTTTATTATAGAAAATTTGATTTGGATTGTAAATATATCTAGTTAGCTTATAGATTAAATAGAAAAAAGTACAGAGATCATGTACTTGAATTTGGCGATCATCATAACACTGAAGAAGACGACACAATAAGCGTGCTTTAAAACATACGACTCAAGAAAAAACTTCACACACAATTTGAAAACCCCTAGGGTGGATACCTACCGGACAAAATACCAAAATGTTCCGTGTAGCGTTTTATATTTTTATGGAATGGCCATAACAATCCAATATTTCATCAACCAGATGTCAATGAACGCATTGTTGAAGCTATACTCAAACTTTAAAAATATTTTATATACTTCTCTTAAATTCTATACGACATATAAACATTGGAAACAAGCAATAACCAATCAAAATGTCTGGACCCTTATGTATGTGTTTGATTTAAAATAGTAATTTAAAAGCATAATATTGATGTTTCGAATACATTGTTGTTGTATAGTTATATACATGTGCATAAATTATACATCAAACTGGTAATTTTAGAAAGTTAAAACCAAAAAAGTTGATAAAAAGTCACCATTAACAGTTAACATTTCAGATGTAATGACTCCATTAAAAGGTCAACTTTTCTAATTTATTGAATATATGGGCGTTTAGATTAAAACAGAAAAACTGAAAATATAGCTCATTTAAAACGTTTTATCACCGACTTTTCACATAGAGAACTGCTGTTTATGTATGTTATGAGGGCAATTTCCTCAAGCGTTAAATGAAGCCGTAACTTTTTTTCCAATTTTAAAGAAAACTAATATGTATATAGAATTTTAGAGTATGTGTTAATTTCACTATATTTACAATTTCAATGTGTTTGCTTTATATAACTGTGTTTGAGACCAATGGTAATTCTACCAGATATAATTACCAATGATATCGGCTATAATTACCATTGATCAGCTGACTGACGTATGAACACATTGTTACATACGGAACTACATTATCTAAGGTAAACAAACATAAGACTTTTCACACCGTCTGCAGTTGATCCATGAGCGGTTGCTGCTAGGGCCCAAAGCTATTTTTATCGTAATTTCATATTGAAATAAACAGAGAATTTTTGCAGATTAAATGTTACAATAAAACAATTTGTTGAAAAAAAAATTTATTAAATTAATGATGTTATCTTGACTTCACTGTTATCTGTTCCTATTTCTCACGCACTATTTTGTTCGGCTGTTCCAGTGACTGGACATAATTGTCGTAATCAGTAAGTATTTGGACATTTTTTTAGAATTAAAAATATCAAAATAATTTTTTAAAAATTGGGAAATATAAATATAATCATTACTAATCATAACACGCAAGCGCGCATTATTCAGTTTGCATTGCACGGCATTGGAAATTATATCGACTAGAAGTGTCATTTTTAAACAGTTTAATGGTTAAATATTTACAATCCAAATCAAATTCTCTGTAATAAACTTTTTGACGAGTGATTTGATCTATCACAGCATAGACCGAAAGCTTCACGTGCAACCTTTCGTATTCTGACGTCATGGTTTTGCATCACGGGAAAGTATGATGTAAACACAAATACACGTGACAAGACAATTCATCGTGTCCGCAGAATCAGATAATCCCGTTCGATATTACTACTGCACTATCATCCAGTTCTTTCCAGTCAGGATTTCTCACAAATTCAATGTTCAATAATTGTACATCGTGTTAACATTAATATGAATTTTTAAAGCACAGATATTTTAATAAAACCTCGACACCTTTATCTGTTGCCCTCATTTTTTGAAAATGAGTACGGGTAGGTGGATCTAACCCAGTTTGATGCAGTTAAAACCTGTTCGGTATTCACAAGGGATTACCACGAAAATCATGAATGAATTAATCAAATTTCAAACATTTGTAAGTTGTAAGCTACGGATTGTGAATGTAAGCATTAAAACTGCATTAATTTTCAAAAGAAAAAATTAAAACGGTGCTAATCTAATTAATGATGTTCCTAATGAACAATGTTACATTTGGTTCAATGATAAAATAAATACAGAACATACAGTATTTACCCAGCGAGATGCAGCATTTAGGATCTAATATTAGAACATTTTTACGTCATCAAAACCCGGGTCATTTTAACACAACTTTCAAAACGGTAAAATAAGATAAATTAAACACAGAACTTCTTTGAATTTGTCATTTGTGACTTAGTAAGGGATACATAACACCATTTAAAATACATCTGAATATTATTTAAGCACGATATGCAATCTGTCATGTTTCACCTTCGATTCTAGGGTTTTTCCGTACATCCGTGCGCATGCTCCAAACTCAATCACCATCGTAAAACACTGACCAACCGGTAAGAGGATTCCGTTTATTTACAGCTAAAAGAAATGAAATTTTAGAAAATGAATGTCACGGTTCGTGGTTAGAAGATATCATTTTTTTTAATATATATATTTTTAGAAAATCAAAAAAAAAAAAAAAAAAAAAAAAAAAAAAAAAAAAAAAAAAAAAAAAAAAAAAATAAAGAAAATTGAAAAACTTAATGCAGCTTTAAACTTTGTTTGTAATCGATCTATGATGGTTTAGATCGTTTAATGCTTAAACATTTAATAGCAGTTTATCGTTATACAATAAAGCTAGAATATGCACATATGTTCAGATATACCAAAAAATCGTTCAAAAGTTGATTAATCGTTACAGATAAATAGTTTAGATAAATCTTAATATTTTCTATCAGCTTTTTTACTGTAAATTTGTAATTGATGTTTTAATTTTGATCGCGACAATATCTGAATGGTAAAATAAAGTAAATTGTAACAAAAATTTATAACATAAATGTAGAGTAAGTATTTTTTTATTAAGCATAACATATGCCATAAGCTTCAACCAGCCTCTTTCTCTTTTTTACGATCAAAACGATATAACCCTTTATAATCCGTCTATCAAGGACGTTTCGTGTATCATAAATATATGCCAATGAGACTTTACAATCACATCCATGTTTGTGATATATTACGTGATAGACTATTTTATCTACTTTCGTTTAATTGACAAGTAAGTTTGTTTACGTAATGTTGTTAATCTTCAAATTGAGATATCAAAGTAATCTTCAAGTTTACCTTATAAATCTTTTTGTAAAGACATTAATCATAATTACCGCATAATACTACAGTACAAATCACTGACTTAAGCATTATTAACAATTGGAACGAGTTTAGAAGCAAATGGAAGATCATAACTTACATTTATAGGGTTTGATCTACAATCTACACACGTGAGTTTCTACTTCCAATTGAAAGCTTATTGTTCCCATCAGTAGTGTATGTTCCATACACTAGACGGCCATGATAGGGGTTACTACGTACATTTAAAAGATCACATTTCACTAAATATAACGGTTATTCTTCTATCAAGAGGCAGAGTACCGTATCCCTTTTGAAGCCTATTTGATACTTCTTGTAATTGATTTAGTAGACATCTAAAGTTATTTTTAGGCATCCGATACTAAATAAATTGCAAGGACAAACGAATTATAAGAAAACGATCCCTCAATTTTTTTGCTAGTTACTTTATAATATATAACCCACTTATTCTACAATGGAATCAGTATGTTAATCATTTTTAATTAAAATGTATGTATAATTTTTTTTTATTGACAGTGTGTTTATAGTAAACGCGTATTTTTGTTTGTTGACTTAACCGGATATAGCTAAATTAACCTAACTAATAAGAACATTGTAAGATTTGTGTTGAAACAAAAATCATAGCATTTTAAAAGGAAACGTTTATCATCTCCATTTCAGATTTGGCAGATGTTTAATCTATCAAACGTTTTTCCACCTGGTTTTCAATGATAAGGAAAAATTTTTCCGAAATGTACACATATCACACAACAAAATGTAACAGGTATTTTTGTTATATATATATATATATATATATATATATATATATATATATATATATGTTGTTTTACATCTACATGATTCTACGACCAGCACCATGGAACACAGACTAGACAAAACAGGTATGCCTAAATAGGCAATAATAAAAAGTATTTTGAAAAAGCATAGTGCAATGCAAGACATGACGTTATTAAAGCATGTTGTGAACATCATATCACGAAAACAGTCTTGTGTGAAAAAAAATCCATTTAGATTTAAATATGTTAAAACTACGAATGTAAAAAGTCATTTTATATTTAACGGCTATGCTATCAGACTGAAATCGAAACAATCAGCATGTTTAATTCAAAAGCAGAAATATTATAGTTTTGAATTTAAATCCCGACGATACGACGCCATTGCCACTTGTTTAAATTTTTAATAATGCCATATGACAGTTATTTTGACAATGAAAGGATTTACAATTTATTGCTGCGTATGGAAATATATTTAAAATTCCAAAACTAGAAACCAATTACATGTTGTATTTTCTTTTGATTTTTTTTAATTTATTCATTTTTTGGATTTATTACATTTCAGCATTATTTGTGTTGCATTGAATATTAGTAACAAATGATTTAAAAAAAAATTAATGCATTATTAATTTTATCATAATATTAAATTATGATGACCTAAATATTGACATTTATTTGAATTGAGACTAGGATACTATATCGAAGTTAAAGGAAAGATAATGTAGAGATCAAACGATTACATGTGTATTATAAAATGGCTTGCTACAATTTAGACGCATAATGTAGTATTTAATAAGAAAACTATTGTCAAGGCTTGTCCCAAGGTCTCTAAAATAAATATAACTAGCATGGTAATCAATGTCAACTGTTTTATAGCCTTAATAGTTGTGATAAAAAATAGAAGTAATTGTAATTTTTTGATTTGTAATAAATAATTAATGATTCATAGGGATAATATCCGTCTTATTTGAAATACAGGATGACATTTTGATTAAAGATTTTGTTTTAGTGTGTGTGTGTGTGTGCGAGTGTGCGTTTAGAATTTTTATGTTGTAGTAGTCGAACAATTTCCAATATGGTAACCGTATTTGTGAACGGAAAGAATTTCTCAATCAAAATTATATACGAGGGTTGACAAATATTAAGGTGTATTGTACAATATTTCAAAAGCATTCGGTTAAAAAAATGAAATCAACATAACAAATCTTCAAAGTATTCTCCGTGATTTGAAATGCATAATTTCAATCTCTGAAATGCGTAACGGTAGTCTGATTAAGGCAGACCTCTGAGGCACTGACTGATGACTGAGTCAATGACTTGTCGGGACTTGTAACGACGACCAGATAAGAACTTTAAGGTTTTCGAAAAGGTCGCATGGGGCTAGATACCTAAAGTATGATAGGTGTAGCAAGACGGTAACCTTCTCCGACTTTAAAAATTACTTCACAAGCTCGGATGTATGTGATAGAGCATTATCATTAAGTAGACGAACAACATGCCTTAATACTGACAGGGCGCCATTTAAGATGATATTTCTTGAGATTTTTCAATATAACATTTCGGTAATTCTGACCTGTAGCACTTAGGTGCAGGGATTTGTACGGCTATGCCATCACATGAAAAGACTGTAATAAAGAGCCTTCTTTGTGCATATGATTCTTTTGGCAAGAAATGTCGTCTACATAAGACACCTTTTCCGACCAATAAACTCCCCCAATTCAGTAAAAATCTGTATTACCGAATTACCGAGCTTTGTACAAACCTTTATATAAACTCTCCAAAGGTCTCAACCCATCCCTTACCCATTTTACAACAGTGATCAACGACTGGCTCTATTGCAATGGCTATAATTTTAAAAACGATGTGGAGCTAAAGATACTTGTTGTTACTGTTGTAACAACATTGAATTAAGATATGTTAGCGTATCGTTAACAAAATACATTAATATAAAAAAATATTACATGTATATCAAAAACCCTTGTGATTGTCATGTGCTACATTTACATTGAATTATTTCATTAAAATTCAGAAGTAGCACACACACACACACACACACACACACACACAGAGAACTCGGGATAGTTCGTTACTCATCTTGCTTGCTTTTCATAAAAATTGTTTTTGTTTCATTGATTTCACATTCTGTTGCCAGGTACGTTTTCATTGAAATATTTATTTGCCCTTTTTTAAATTAGATACCTTCTTTCTAACACACTATAAGACAAAAATATAATTGTTTCATCGTTATTTCTCGTTTAAAGTGTGTTCTATTATCTGGCACTAATTCTTATATAATTATCAGTACGGCTGTGCTTTATTTTTCAATTCAATTACTATGATAAACTTGCTTGCTCCTACTTATTATAAACGACTGTCAAAAGATCTTTCTGATTTTTGTACTTTTATCAAACAGTTTTGATAATTATTGTCTGATATTGTTCAATCAAATGTAATTGGTGTAAATTATTTCAACAACAAACAACAAGTAAGAGGACAATTAAACCGTTTCTATCTTTATTGAAAGACAAAAACAATTCATCATACTATAACTGTTTAAAACATTGTAGCGTCGTCAGAATTACGTGGTTAACATGTAGGTAAAATCAGATTTATTTCAAACTCTGGCATCAGCTGTGTCATTTAATGAATGTAACGTGCCGTGATAATTGTATGGTAGGCGGCAGAATATCGAAGATATCAGTTTAATGTCTTATTTCAGACATATAGTGATAAATATTAACAGATTAGTGGCCAAACAATATCAGTGCGAATAGCATCCCACATTAATTCTGTGCTGAAAGTATATTAACTACAAAGATATATGGCAGTAAAATACATTATTTCCAACATCTTTTACTCGGTTTTAATACTGTATTATTTATCATTCTTGGTTGTCTTTTATCATTGTTTACCTTCTTCCTTTTGTGTTATTTGTGTTTGCGTTACAAGCAAGAATTTTTTTTCAAATAAAACTTTAATGTCCGTGCCAGAAATAATATCTGATATTAAATCTGTATTTTATCAAAACTGTGATTTGTATGTCGTTTGGTGTTAACAATTTCGTAACGTTGCAGGATAGTGTGTGCATAGTTGTAAATGCGAAGTTTAAAAATAAACAAGAGGCCCATGGGCCTTAACGTTCATCTGAGGATATGTCCAAAAATTGTTTGCAAAGCGCAAAAGACAATATATTAGGTACAGAAACTTACAAGTTTTCTCAAGTTAAGAACTGCCAAAAAACTTAAGCAGAAATATATCAAGTCATATTTAATTTATAAGTAGCTTAAACAATATGCATGAAGTAACTGTAGTGCAATGAATAATTTCCAAATCATTAACAAATTTCAGTATACTTTTGCAGCTGTGACCTTGACCTTGGAACATATATGACCTTGAACCATATGTGATCGCCATGTCAATACCTACCATATTCTGAAATACATGCCTATACAAAAGTTTTCAAGATAAAATGCAATTTATGTCTTCTTTTGCAGTTGTGACCTAGACATTTGAACATATGACCTTGAACCATATATCAAAATGATTGTCATATCAATATATACAATATTCTAATATACATGCCTAACATAAAGCTAACAGTTTCCAAGATAATTAACATTTTAAGTCTTTTTTGCAGCTGTGAACTTGACCTTTGAACATATGACCTTGTACTAAATATTATAATGATCGCCATATTAATACCTACAATATTCCAATATACATGCCTATACAAAAAGTTAATAGTTTTCAAGATAAATAGCAATTTAAGTCTTCTTTTGCAGCTCTGACCTTCACCTTTGAAATATGACCTTTAACCATATATAATAAGCAATGCATGTCTTCTTTTGTAGCTGTGACCTTGACCTTTGAACATATGACCTATGAACATATATCAAAATGATCTTTGTCACAATACCTACAATATTTTAATATACATGCCTATACAAAAAGTTAATAGATTTCGAGATAATTAGCAATTTGTTCTTCTTTTGCAGCTGTGACTTTGACCTTTGAACACTTGACCTTGAACCATATATCAAAATGATCGGTGCTGCAATACCTACAATATTCTAGTATATATGCCAATATAAAAAGTCAATAGTTTCCAAGATAATTAACAATTTCGGTCTTTTTATGCAACTATGACCTTGACCTTTGAACATATGACCTTGAGCCAATATCAAAATGATCATCATGTCAATACCTACAATATTCTAATATATATGCCTATGCAAAAAGTTAAAAGTTTTCAAGCTAATGCACAATTTTAGTTTTTATAAGCAAAAAATAACATTTTAGGGGCAACAACTCCTACATGCATTATCATATAGCTACGAAACTTTCTTTCTTTTTAAATTTTGTCATACTGAACATTTTAACAACGTTGTGATGCAATATGTCTTGAAAATATTGAAGAAAAAAGCCTAAAACTGCAAAATAACAAACTAGGTCATGACTTTGACCTTTGAATTTAATTGCATTTTGAAGGTTATTTCAAGAAAAAGTGACAACTAAAAACACCATTTGTATCTGTTAAAATTGTCAAGTTGTAACAGTTTGAAGTCATTTCATGAATTTTTTAAAATCAAACACAAAAACGCGAAACCCATTTTTCGACCGAATTTCACGAAATGAACAAACTATAGGCTAAAAACCCTAGAGAAGCCAAATATCACATCAGATTTTTTCTGCAATCATTGGTTTCGGAGAAGAAGATTTTTAAGATTTTTGAACCCCTATGTCACCATGACCTAGTTTTGATAGCCATGACAACGCCACGAACAAATCTGAATTGCACCGACCCAGACATGCTTCTGGCCAAGTCTCATTGAAATCTGTCCCGTACTTTCGGACGAGAAGTCGAAAATGTGTGTTAACAACGCACACACACACGCAGACACGCACATACACACGCTGCCCTATGCCATAAACTCACATGACCTGTGGTCAGGTGAGCTAAAACACAAACATACCAGTCCATATCCAAATCATAAAACAACCCCTCATCCCCCCAAAAAATGTTATTAAATACTTCTATTTTTTGTTTATTTTTTCCTATTTACTCGCTAACCGATTTTAAGATTATGATAAAATCTCTTTGCAGTTTATTTTTATAATCTTATTTTCAGTTAGAATGAGATATTTTTTTAAAATGAACACATGCACTTACGTACACAACAAAGAGCATGTAAAGTACTGTAGGTACGGTCAATTTGTGTGTTAGTAAAATACTAGCTGCTCAATACTTTTCAAATTATTTCGAAACGAGTTGTCAATAAACTTACAATTGAAAATAATAAAGATTTTTTCCAAACAATAAATAAACCCAATATAAAATACGCATTATGTTATATTATTTACTTTAATATTATCCTCCGACGAGTTTTGAATTTCTGCCCGTATCTGTGCGTCCGTCTGAGTCATGTTTCCAGGCTATTTCTTTAGTACAAATAGTGTATTCAAATGTAACTTTGTGAAAGGCTTCATTACCAAGAGAAGATGTGTTTTTCGTCGGGGTTAACCTGTTCTGTCATTGCACCCATAAGTAATGCCCCTAATTAGTTGAACAATATACATATAAAATAATATTCGTTTTCGGATTATTTAAAAAAACAACTATTGGCTAGATTCTAATGAATCTTTGTGGGAATCTTCATTACTAAAAAAAGATTTGCATATCGTTGAATATCCCCAGTTTGACCATTAAACACAAAGTTATTGCACCGATTAGTTTAACAATAAACGTATAGAGTAATATACGTTTCCGCGTTTTTTCTTTGAAAAACAAAAGATTTCAATTAATCTTTATGGAAGCTTTATTACCAAAATAAGATGCGCATATCGTCGGGGTTACCAAGTTCGATCATTAAACCCAGAATTATTGCTGATTTGTTGTGCAATATGTATATAGAGTAAAATTTGTTTCATTCTCTAAAACAAATATCTGATTTTTGAAACTTTGTTAAAAGCTAAAGGGGATGTGCATATCCTTAGGGTTACCCTATTCGACCATTAAATCTAGAGTTATTGCCCCTGGTTAGTTAAACCCTATACATATAGAATAATATTATTCCGGACTTTTTTTTTAAAATTCTTTCAATCATTTTACAACTAGGGAGTTACTGCACTATGTATTTAAAGTAAATTTTGATTTTGGGCTATATTTCAAAAACCAGTCGTTTGTTTGAAGCTTCATTATCAATAATAAATTCCCATATCTTGCACAGTTTTAATTATTTAACTCTAGATTATTGTCTCTAATTAGTTACCACTGCGGTAGCTCAGTTGGTAGAGTACTTGCTCCGTAGGTTGAAGACTTGAAAGTGGGCAGTGACTGTTCTTTCGCCAAGCACTCGGCATTACGAAATGAAAGTCACGTTTCTTTCAAATGGGAACTTAAAATAAACGAGGTCCCGTGTCATGGCAGGCATGGCACGATAAAGAACCCTGCTGTATAATGCCATCAGCGCAACGCACAGGCAAATTTTTTGCACTTTCGCCTATAGCTGGCGACGCCTCGATATGAGTGAAATATTCTTGGCTGGAACATTAAACACCATTACTCAACTCTCTCTAATTAGTTAAACAATATGTATATTTAGTAATATTCGTTTTGTGCTATTTTTACAGCTATTTTTACAGCTAAGGTTGATATTGTTTTGACGTTATCCGTCCGTCCGATATTCATTTTTTGAGTTGTTTTATGTTTCATTTAGAAATGCGTCAACTGCAAACTTTTCTTTCTGTTTTCTTCTATATAAATTCATTCTAAGGCCTTTTTGAAAGCAAGCACCCATCAGCGGGGGATATATTTCTGTAACCATTCCTTGTTATTGTATTGTATTGTATTGTATTGTATTGTATTGTATTGTATTGTATTGTATCACATCACATCATGTTATATCCTATCAATTTATATTATGTTATTTCCTATGAATTTATATTATTATATTATATTATATTATATTATATTATATTATATTATATTATATTATATTATATTATATTATATTATATTATATTATATTATATTATATTATGTTGTGTTGTGTTGTGTTGTGGTGTTTTGCGTTGCAATGCGTTGCGTTGCATTGCATTGCATTGCATTGTATTACATTACATTACATTACATTACATTGTATTGTATTGTATTGTATTGTATTGTATTGTATTGTATTGTATTATATTGTATTGTATTGTATTACATTACATTACATTACATTACAATACATTACATTGTATTGTATTGTATTGTATTGTATTATATTATATTATATCATTATATTATATTATATTATATTATATTATATTATATTATATTATATTATATTATATTATATTATATTATATTATATTATATTTATTATATTGTATTGTATTGTATTGTATTGTATTGTATTGTATTGTATTATATTGTATAATATTATATTATATTATATTATATTATATTATATTATATTATATTATATTATATTATATTATATTATATTATATTATTATATTATATTATATTATATTATATTATATTATATTATATTATATTATATTATATTATATTATATTATATTATTATATTATTTAAGAATTGACTGTCATTTTTTCCTGGGTTATCAAGGAATGAACCAGATTTTAAAACTAGCAAATCTGATGAACTGCGAACTTACAAACTTCTCGATTGCGTCATACAAATAAGAAAGAAAAACCGGTATATACCGAATCTGTCGGCAATGTAAACATTCTGGGAACAGCCAATATGTCAATCAAAATAATTCCCACATTCTCACTGATTTTGTGACGTAATAGACGGTTTAAAAAATAGTACGCTGGAAACAAAAGAATATTTCATACAATTTTATTCAAATAGACAAACAAAGTTACAAATTCATATGGATTGTTAATTTACAGCTTATAAACGTTGAATTTGTCAAGATTCCCGATTGTATGGATGACAGGGTATTGGAAACATCAATGCGCGACGTTTTGTTGGACTGTGCCGTGCACAGGTCCGAGCATGGAACCATCACGTGATTATCAGTTGCTGGTAGAGAAGAAGAAGCATGGTCAGAGGCAGAGGGAATTACGGCAGAAGTATTACCAGTGACAGTTGATGAAGTAAACGAACTTAAAGCATGTTTTTGAATGGTCGAACAGTCGCGAGAGTAGCTCCTGACAGAAGCCTCATTCCGATAACTCCTTCATAAACATTATCTGTTTGGTCTCAACACCGGCATCGCTCATAGCTTGTATGGTAGTGGCCCGCAAGCAGTGTGCCGTGTAGCGTTTAGAACACCCTGACGATGGAAATATTTTTAAGTATACAATAAAAATCGAAACAAATATTTTATTTATTTATTTAAAATTCTTTTTTTTTTTCATTTTCAATGTATATTTAATTAAATAACACTATAAAATGTGATGGCTTGAATGTTAAAAATAGATTGATAAAAGTAGGTCACGGGAATTGCCTAATGTTCTAGATTTTCTACAATGAGTTCATCATAGGAATTCAATAGGTGTTGTAAATATTTTTTATTTTTTGAAAAAATATTTATTTTGCTATAACGTGAAAAAAACTTGAAAAAAAGAAGGAAATATCGAAGTATGTACGTGGTTTTGTGAGAAAAAAAACAGATAGCTAAAAATAGGTCAGTTAGGGAAAAACCAGAAATGGTATTCATGCGCGATGTGAAAAACCGATGTTTATGCGAATAATGAAAACAAAAATCAAACAGGGTTCAACGTAGAAATTATTTTTCTATTGTAAATATATTACATTATATTATATTATATTATATTATATTATATTATATTATATTATATTATTATATTATATTATATTATATTTTATTATATTATATTATATTATATTATATTATATTATATTTATTATATTATATTATATTGTTTTATATTATATTAGTATAGATTTTAGAATTAAACTTTGAAAATGTGCTTTAAAGTTGCCTGTAAAGGCAGGGATAATAATAACAACAAAGACAACAACAACAACAACAACAATAATAATGATAATAATAATAATAATAATAATAATAATAATAATAATAATAATAATAAATTATTAAATAAAAACTTTTTTTAAATTAAAAAATCTTTAAATTAAACATTATGCGATGTAATGGTCATATAATTAGAAAAAAAAGACTTAGACAATGCATATTTTAGTTTAGAAAACGCATATTGTAGTTTGGATACCTAAACAAGACAAAGTTGACGTAGTGTCAGTCTAGACTACATAAAGATATTTAGTCAATGGATTTAATCTGTACCTTTTTTATTATAACTAAGACAGACTAAATCAATTACGACAAGTACAATTTGGCAAGATAAGAAATGTCTTACTTTGAAATTCCCCTTTATATCGATCGACACTTTGTTCGCATCATTGCTTTGCATCAAGACATTTTTCAATAGAAGACATATTTCATCACTCAAAATGTGTCACAGAATTCAGCAAGGGACAATAATCTAAATGACTAATAAAACATAATCAGAATAACTTATCCATTCGTATTGAAGTGGGAAAGTTAATAAGAAAAAAACACGGAAAAGGATTGTTTATTTAGACATAAACCCTTCAGGCACAATAGATGTTAGGTTTTTTAATGTCTCTTTACACACGTTTACCGCCAAAACCACTTTTTTATATGTTGAATGTTGTTGTAAAGGAGAATATAGTAATCATATTACAGGATATATATATATATAATTCTTACTGTAGTTATGTAGTTAAACTCCGTGTTGTGGTTATAGGACATTCATATAGACTTTAACAACCGCACGTATGCTTGTTTAGTTTTTTTTTTTTTTTTTTTTTTTTTTTTTTTTGATTATCATAAAGTGTCTTTCTGCGAACTCTACGAGAGATATAGAGTAAAGCATCGATTGCAATGTATATAATATTAACGACACAACAACAGTTAATTGATCAAGAAATTTGCATTTGAACAAGAACCTAAGCAAAAGCATGCACCGCAATTTTTTTTGTTGTTGTTATATGAACACTTGTGATATACATGTGTACGTCCATATACAAGTCATGGAAACACATATAAAAATAGAGATACATGTATTTTTTACGTGTGAATAAACCATTAGAAATACTGAAATATTTGTTTTCTTGAAAGTTTAACATAACTTTACACTACATATTTTATAAAATGAAAAAAATATGAACATATACTCAAACCTTGCAATTACTACAACAAAATTAGAATAATTACATACATGTACAAGGTCATAACTATTGTAACATCTTCTTACTGGAACGGGAAAACAATAAGGACATTAACGCATTTTGATTTTTTATTCCTACAAAGCATCATAAAGTTATGAACAAGAATTACAGAGATCTAGTTCAGACAAAACAATAATAATTTCAAAATTCCTAAGGCCAAAACTCCCAGAAATATCACCTTACAGACACAGGAAAACAATATGCACATTCTAGGCTTCAAGGCAATCATTCATATCAAGACTTCTGAAATTATAAACAGGAATGACAGGGATCCTTCTTGACAAAAATATTGAAAAAATACAAAGGGCCACTCATCTATGAAATTAATAAAAATGGACATTATTCACAACTAATCTACAGTGTAATTATTCCAGTAAAGTTTAAAATTAAATGAATGGTATAAGGACACTCGTACTGACAACATTCGTGATGGACTTAATGCAGTACTATATTTCCTCACCGATATTGGTGGGAAAAGGTTGAATAAAACGCCTTATTAAACTTAATCAGACTATAAAATTGATGTACCAGATTATGTTGTCTAACTCGACTTATTCTCGAATATCATACATGCCATACAACGACATTAAATTTTCATGAGAATTACAGAATTAAACATGAGTTTATCAATGTGACAAAATGCAAACAAATAAAACTTAAACACAATAAAAAGATTTGATTTTTATATGTATCATTTATAACCTGAAATGTTGCATGCAGTTACTTTCACTACAAAATAACCCTACATTTCTTCCATATAGTGATCAAAGTCTTACATAACAAACTACAAAATGATTTGATTATAACCGTACATCAAGTTAATGGAATTTATAAATCAGGGGTTTCAATAAAACGATTTGATGTTTATCAATAGTATAAGATAATTTGTTTTTAAGACATGTATTATTTTTTACCATTTAAAAGCATTCAAATTGGTAGGAAGAGTCTAGGTGCATTTCTTTGAAATGAAACTAAAATTGAAGATTCACAATTGGCTAACTAGATAAATATGCTTCTTCAAATCAAAGATAAAACGTCTTTTGATATAGTTTTTAACAAGTTGATCTACTTCTTTCGAACGATTCCAAAATTTCCTTAGTTATTTTTGTTCTGACATTTTTCTGCAAAGGTATTGTTTTTTAATTTTAAATTCTCTGAAATTTTTTAAATTAATCAACGTTGATTAAACATACTTCAGTTAAACTATATGACAATTATTAAATCTCAGATGCGTGAAAACTAAATTAAATCTTCAACTGTCCAAATTGCCAATGGTATTTATAAATATATATAGTTCAGAATGACTAAATCATTAATTTTCTAGGGTTCATTGCCGTTCTTTAACAAACGGCGACTTGAAATATTTATATATATACACGCTAACCAATAAAATAGATTGGTCACGCGCGTTTAGAAAACTTTTTACTATTTTTAAGACAACTGCTTAATCTACAAGGATAAAATTTGGATTTCTTTATGCTACGCATAAGTCATGTGCAAAATTTTGAACTTTTATAAAGCCAATATTCAAAATTTTGCACATGATACATACAATAAATCAATAATTATATATGTTAAATGATGTTTTATTCAGAATAAAGCTCAATGATCAATTGAATTATCATAACTGAAATTGCATCGATAACATTCTTAGAAGACATGGTTGTGCATAAATTGTATTTGGCTGCGAAATCGAAAAATTCTTTGGATTATGACTTGAAATGATTTTATTAATCAATTATGTGACTTATTTTTTTTAAATTAGAAGTCCATCAGTATATACCTTTATCAGGGAATGAAAATAATATCGCTAAACAAAATGCGTAATTTACAACGGAACATGGCAGTAAAAAAAATGATATCTTATGCTTATCGCACTGCTGAATCAGCATGCGTAGCTGATGTCTAATTGTTAGACTCTGAATGCACTCAACGGCAGAATAATCTTCTACAATAAAAGTATTAATGGAAAGCAATGTTTTTGTGTAATCATCCAATTTTTTCTCAACTGATTATTTTTCGTTTTTTTTATATCAATTTCGTCATTAATTTTAGAAAGATTCAATAATTTAAAAAAGATTGAATTTTTTATTAATTAGTTAGAGTATAAACATGTAAAAGGAAGTCGAGGAAGTCGTGTATAAAAGGATTATGAAAAAGAAACATCCTTTTTTACCGTAATTGTCGATTTATTAATAATTATGGTATTGCATGAACTTATTCATATAGGAACATCCGGTAGATAGCTATATTAATTCTGATAAACTAAAATATGCAATAATTGATTAGCCTATATAACAAACCTTGAAGCCTGTCGCTTTCAATGTTAATAAGTTCAACCTTCTAGTAAGAAAATGAAAAAAGTAAATTACGAAAATCGAAGAAAAAATGTTTATAGAGCAAACTTAAACTGAATAAATAAAATTTGGCTTCGAAAAGTTGACGTCTTATGGCTTCTGTCTCAGAATTAGAAAACAGAAGAAAACGTTTCCGGTAACGTTATATCATTTAGATGTAAAAAACACTGTTTGTGCTGATATTTTAAAACTTTTTGTTAGAGAATTTGGAATTTCTATATCTTAATAGGTTACTAATGACATGGGTCTATTTTAAATCGCGTATTTTATACTAGGATTTAATACCAATGGTAGAAGATTTTGTAAGATAATTAATTATCTACTTAGACAGTAAATTATTCATCAATTAAGTTTCTATATAAAAGATAGGTTATTTATCAGAATTATCTTAAAACAAGCGAATCACTGGAATGAAAATTAAATCCGGTTAAGAAAACATACATCGAATGTTAAACATTTTTCATTTTTATTTTTGTGCAGATGTTTCTATTAAGCTAATAATTGTTTAACCTTCTGATAATTATATAATTAACTTTATTTTGAGATCAAATTAGACTATCTTTATAATTAATACACTTCTTTTATTTTTCTTCTCGAAGGGAATAACAAACGTATTACCTAACTATCTTTCCCATCTTTTTAATATCTCATGATTGTTGCTAATCAATCACCAAGCATTTGTTTAATTCTGTCTTTTTTCCTTAAAGTTTATTTAATCTTTATCATTTATATCAATGTAAACATGGGATGTTTTTAAATGCTTTTTAATTGATTAGCTAATAATACAAGTTCATACGTTTAAAGACTACGGTATACCCTATTGTTCTTACCGGGTAACTACGTATGGCATATTTATGTATAATAATATTTACAATCGCGAGTATCTCGCCTATTATGAATACATTTCAACGAGTATTATTCATTTTCGACGAATAAGACTCGTGCAAGTAGTCCTGAATGATGACTACTACGTATGGTATAGTTATATATAATAGTATTTTACAAAAGCTTTATTATATGTTTGTTACAAACTTTAAAATATGTTGAAGTAATAAAACCCCAGTTTTCAAGCTATATGATAAATATAAAGTCACATACTTAGATCATTGATTTTAAATCTTTTTGGATAAGCACTGGAGTAAATCTTTAATGGTTTTGATATAATTCCAAAATCAGGTCTTAAACATTCGCCTTTTTATAAAAAGTTGTTAAAATATTGAGATCTTAATAGAAAAAAATGTTTGTAATGTTTTGTAATATAACAGAAAATCGAAAAAGCAATTGGCACAAACTGTGCAAAATTTTCTGATATGTTTCTTAATTCATGAAAAGTAGATTGTATTTAACCTTCTTAAATCTGGAGTGTTCTTTTACTCGCGTACAGATATACAAATATGAAGTCCAATCTTTGAATAATCCAGTGTTTGTAGAGAATGTGAAAGTCATCTTTTGTAGTATGTTTGACAGAAAAGAGAAACGACTACTTCTATAAAATCTGCTTCATATTTGTACTTATACCTCAATTATAATACCAAAAAAGGGTAAAATTACCGGCTGAGTATAGAAGTTAATAAAAGACTAACTGTTTCCATATTTGTTACTAAGTTCTGTGTTTTATATCTTCACAATGAAATTTAATAGAATAGGATTATATATATATATATATATATATATATATATATATATATATATATATATATATATATATATATATATATATAAGAATTGACCTCGTGTTCGGTAACGTATATGAGGGTATGAACGCTAGTGAAGCACGCACAAATTGCACAATCTGCAAAGATTATGCCAAATTTGGGGGGATTTACCAGCGTCTATACACTAATGTGCTAGTTTCGGGCCAATTTTTTTAAAACAATAAATAGTTCTAATTTAAACACGTATATTTTTTCAATATATGCACAATTAAATAATGCTTTTTTATTTATTATGCATAAGTACATCGCGTTCTTGCGATATTTTGAAAATTTATGTATAAACATTAACATGTGCTTTAACTCGTTTTTGATTAATAGATCAGAAAATCACCTGACATATGTTTACAAATTTTTGTGTATTCTTACGTCATTAGTCGTTACATCACACAACTGCACGTTCTTTACTGAAGTTATGAAGCTAATAACGAGTCTCACAATGGTTCCAATAGTACAAAATATAAGCTATATATATATATATATATATATATATATATATATATATATATATATATATATATATATACGTTTTGGTTTTTCAGAGTAACGCTTGCAATCTTGTATTTTGCACAAAATCAAGGATTTTCCCTTTTAATTTTGTTCCATTCATGCGTTCGGTTTTAGCGAATATTATCATCATATCTTTTGAAATAATTAGGAAAAAGTAGTCGGATAATGTTTGAGAAGAAGATACATGTTTACAAACATACAAACATACGCATCGCTTAGAGCTAAGATCAGCTTGATTTAGCAAAGCTATGTACTTAACACCACTGCAAAACAACCGATTCTATTTAGCAAGTGAAGATTTATAGAATTTATATTCATAACCACCTTCTTGACCATAGCGTATATAAATTCTGCAACAATTACCCGACTATGATGTCAAAAATCACGCATTGACCAATTTCTACATCTAATTTTAACCTTTATTAACGCTAATGTGTATAAAAATGGATAATTTTAATTAAAAATAAAATGCTTACGATTTTCGATGTAATTAAAACTGTTCATTGATGTTGATTAACACGTCGCTCAAACAAATCAGATTCGACTGTGAAAACTATAAAGTTGTCAATTTAACCGCTAAAAATTTCTTATTTAAGTCTCTGTACGTGAAATAATAGAATAAAAATTATAAATATAAAAAGTTGGAACTAAAATATCGTCATTACATACTTTAATTTGACTTAGAAAACTAGAATTCCACCTACTTTTTTGCAATTTCAAAGTAATTGCTCAGTGTTAGATGGCCTTAACTTGAATAATAAATAAAGATAAAAGGTGTTTGTTATTTTGGTTAAAAAATCTGTATAAATAAAAATAATAAGTGTCACAAAGATTACAAAGAACAAATGTAACAACCAAGAAGGACAAGATAAAAGCGCAAATCGTTACAACCAACCTTTATTATGATTTACATAGTTTTAGTCAAAGTAAGCTTACTGTTTCAAATCCATCACCAACCTAGTGTATGAATGCAATCCAGGACATAAAACATAATAACACATTAACTCTTTTATAACACAGGAAACTTCATTTAAGAAAAAAAAATCGTATCATCTAGCATTTAAGCAATCCGATCGACCCATTTTACCCCGTAAGTCTTCTCCTAGAAGAGAAATCAATCAGTGTAAAAACTAATATCAGTATAACGATTGAATATTATACTTTAAAAAAAACAAATAAAAAGTACAAAAACAAAACAAAACATTATTACGCAGAAAGTGTGAAAAATTATAAGACATCAATGAAATGAATGGACATTTCTTTACACTTTTATAAACTTTTTATAAATAAACTGAATGCAAAGCAAACGTACACGAAGTAGAAGAAAATTTTTTACCAAATTCTGCAATTATAGAATTTTTTGCACTTTGTATGAAGTGTTTTTCAAAGAAACAATTCTTCCTTTTAACTTTGTTAACAAATTAACCTTTATATTTAGAGAAAAGATTCCTTTTAAAAAGATTACAAATGTTCTAAAATGTGTTATTGACTAGAAATACTGATGACGTTATATTCATATCATTGATGTTTATATGTAAAAACAGTTACGCGAAAAATCGTGCAAACAGTTACATTTTACATCACACGATCTTAAAACTGTTGTTGACATAAATTTGTTTAGACGTGACTTTGTTAGACATGGAGATCGCTTCATAATGTGTTTGTTTTAATGTGCCTAATAATAAACAATGGTTGTTTTAACAAATTTGAAGTTTAAAGCAAATTGATATTACGAACATTTTAACAACAAAATTTTACGTTTAAGATAGAGCTAGACCAGTGTAAAAAAATAAAAAATTAAAACGGTGTCAATGTGTAAGAATTTTTGCTTGAACATGTGTGGCTTGATTTTTTCTACAAATTTGTTGTTTCTTGTTTTTGTTTGTGTTTGTGTTTCATTTATTCAAATGTCTAGAAAAAAATAACTTTGTTATTTACCTTATAAATTTCCTCAGGTAACGGCTGCCATGTTAAAAGAACGCTTAACAAATTTTAAAATTCTTATACATCGTACTATGTGTTGGGGCATACATTTTCAGTTTCCTTGAGATTACTTGAGATCGTTAATTCAAGCCTTATTTGATATATTCAATTTCTCAACTTTGTCGAGAAAATCAATTATACTTTCAGTAATTCAAACACTGAACGTTATTCATATTATGTAAATTAACTACAAAATATTGAATCAGCTACATATTACAGATGCTATTAATATCTTATTTGTTAGATTTTTAAAAACATATTTAAACTACAAATATAATTTAGAAATGACAAATAGAAGCCTGGAAACGAAACATCAAGTTTCAAAATTTCGTTAAGCATCAGGATAGCACAGATAAAAAAGAAAAACCTTATTTACTCCAATACTTGTTTTATTCTCTATTTGCAGGCATGTTTTGTTATAAGCTCGTCGAACTGCTTTGTTTCTATGCCGAATTACAAACAAATGCTAAAATATAAAAAAATACCTTTTAAATTTTGACAAACAAATAAATTGTTTACTGCCATGATGTTAGTCCAATAAATTAATTTATTTTCATTAGGGATAGTTTACTACATATTTTCAAATTGTTCGTTAACATGCTTAGTTAACTTTAAACATGCAAAAATCCGATTGATTTGTGAGTTAATCATAACAGCAACAGTTGCATTTGATTATTTTAGTCTTTCATCAATGCCGATACTAAAAAAGCAACCAATGTATTTTTTAACGTGGTGTAATTCTATTTCGTAATGATCCAATTAAGCTACCTTTTTTAACAATTTATAATAGATTTTTTATTGACAATTAAAAAAGAACAACCTTTATCTGCAGTAAGTGAGCGGGTTTATAATCTATTTTGCTTAACACATTAAATAATGCTAAAATTAGTTGGTTCAAATTAGACAATGAGCGATTTTTGGTTACATAGTTGATATATAGATGACGTTCTATCTCTAAATAATCACAAATTTGGAGAATATGTGAATGTCATCAATCCAAGTGAGCTTTAAATAAAAGACACGACAGATTATCCATGTTCTGCTTCATATTTGGACTTATACCTCAATTATGACACCCAAGAAAGGTTACCTCTGAAGCTATATGACAAACGTGATGACTTCAATTTTTCTATTGTCAACTTTCCGTTTCTTTGCAGTAATATCCCTGCTTCTCTTGCGTATGGTGTATATGTTTCACATTTAATACGGTACGGTAGAGCTTGTTCCCACTATAGGGACTTTCTGCAACAAAGCAAATTACTTACAATTTAATTGTTAACACAAGGATATTGCAAGCCTAGGCTAATCAGGCCCCTTAAAAAGTTTTATGGCCGTCATCACAATATTGTTGATAAGTATGTGGTCACTATAT